>JACEFZ010012266.1:325000-379083 GCA_014155875.1 Cepaea nemoralis | reverse complement strand
AAAAGGGGGGGGGGTTTTTTTTTGGGAAAGAAAAAACCCATTGGGGGGCCAAAAATTTATATCGTAGAGTGTTTTGGGTTTATGTATAGGTCAAGAGTGCAAGCTCTTGCATTGGGGGCGCAGGTAAATCGAAATAACTTAACATTGAAACATGTTCGCACTTGGGTGTTATGTTGAGAACGCCATATCTGTATGGTGAAATTAAGACGGAGCCCTCTGTCGATTTTGTCAATGTTTCAGGGACGAAATGACTGTCCATTCGAAGCCTGGACGGAAAAAACTGATTTCCAAAACAATGTTTTTTCTTCAGAAGGCATGGTGATCAGGTGGGCCCTAGATCTCACATTAATATCATCCAAACGGTCCACTCCTAAATTACTATAGTCTACTCATGCTCCATTTTTCCCTCCTATGCATTTTTCATCCCCCAAAAAGATCAAATTGTCAGTTTCGCTGTGTTGTGGTGTACTTATTTTTACGAAAATTTTACTTTTTATTGTTACACGTGATTTTCATTTGCCAGCTTTGGTTCGTTAAAAAGGGAAATGTACCTGTGTTTTCTATCTCTCACGTTTTCGCAATAATCCAAAACCTCTTTTATATATTATTTACTTTTGAAACCAAAAGGGAACAAGAATAGAAACCCCTGTAGCCTACCATGCATGTGGTAAGGGGCGACTAAGGGGGATGATGGTTCCGTCGCCCTCTACGAGTGATGCGTGGCGCGACACTGTGAGCTGGGGTTTTCGTGTAAAATGTTTTTGAATCTCCCCAGTTTTTTGGAATGTGACTGCATTTTTAGAGAGATAGCACTGGCTATGTACCAAGTTTACAGGTTTTTTTCTTATCAGAAAAGCGTGGCTGCTGGGGTTCTGGTTGACTGCCAAAATCCCTCACGATAACTGTATTTTCGTGGACTGTGGGTTTAACATCTAGGGAAAAATCCAATGGGAAATGACTGCCGATTCAATCAGAGATGAACTGGATGTTTCGTGGGGGTCTTTGTGTTGACATTCTGGCGGCGGAAATTTTTATCATTATCTGTGTGGGCTGTTTTTTTTTTTTTTTCGAACTCCTGTCTTTTCCCCCCTTTTTAATTGGCGTGGGGAGGGGTTTTGTGTGATATTCACTGGCAAAGGAACGGGCATAATGGGGATGAAACCCTTGCTGTGAAATTGGAACGCGACTAACTAACTACTAACCCATCTTAATACTGATCTTCCTCATACCGTGATGTCTAACCGTCTAGAATCTTCTTTTAGTCCCCCCTTCCTCCCCCCCCCCCCCCATATACGTTTTTGTTGCTCCCCCCGACAAAAACTTTCCCGTTGAGATGACACTTTCCCCAGATCATGACATGCCCAAATAATTCTTCTACTTCTAGTAACCAGTTCCTTTTTGAGACTTAATTTCTCTCAAGATATTCTCCATTGCTCTTACTATCAGTGCACGCTGTTCCCACCATTCCCCAATAAAACCACATCCTCACATTCCCCTATAAAACCACATCCCCAAATTCCCCTATAAACCCACATCACCACATTATCCTATACAACCCCATCCCCACATTCCCCTATAAAACCACATCCCCACATTCCCCTATAAAACCACATCACCACATTCCCCTATAAAACCACATCCCCACATTCCCCTATAAGACCATATCCCCACATTCCCCTATAAGACCACATCCCCACATTCCCCTATAAAACCACATCCCCACATTCCCCTATAGAACCGCATCCCCACATTCCCCTATAAAACCACATTCCCACATTCCCCTATAAAACCACATCCCCACATCCTCCTATAAAACCACATCCCCACATTTCCCTAGAAAACCACATCCCCACATCCCCTACAAAACACATCCTCACATTCCCCTATAAAACGACATTCCCCTATAAAACCACATCCCCACATTCCCCTATAAAACCACATCCCCACATTACCCTATAAGACCACATCCCTACATTCCCCTATAAAACCACATCCCCACATTCCCCTATAAAACCACATCCCCACATTCCGCTATAAAACCAAATCCCCACATTCCCCTATAAAACCACATTTACACATCCCCCTATAAAACCACATCCCCACATTCCCCTATGAAACCACATCCCCACATTCCGCTATAAAACCAAATCCCCACATTCCCCTATAAAACCACATTCACACATCCCCCTATAAAACCACATCCCCACATTCCCCTATAAAACCACATCCCCACATTCCCCTATAAAACCACATCCCCACATTCCCCTATAAAACCACATCCCCACATTCCCCTATAAAACCACATCCCCACATCCCCTATAAAGCCACATCCCCACATTCCCCTATAAAACCACATCCCAACATTCCCCTATAAAACAACATCCCCACATTCCCCTATAAAACCACATCCCCACATTCCCCTATAAAACCACATCCCCACATTCCCCTATAAAACCACATCCCCACATTCCCTATAAAACCACATCCCACATTCCCCTATAAAACCACATCCCACATTCCCCTATAAAACCACATCCCCACATTCCCCTATAAAACCACATCCCCACATTCCCCTATAAAACCACATCCCCACATTCCCCTATAAAACCACATCCCCACATTCCCTATAAAAACACATCCCCACATTCCCCTATAAAACCACATCCCCACATTCCCCTATAAAACCACATCCCCACATTCCCCTATAAAACCACATCCCCACATTCCCCTATAAAACCACATCCCCACATTCCCCTATAAACCACATCCCCACATTCCATCTGTAAAAGAACATCCCACATTCCCCTTGATAAAACCACATCCCCAACATTCCTCGTAAAAGAACTCCCCACATTCCCCTATAAAACCAACACTCCCCACATTCCCCTATAAAACCACATCCCAACATTCCCCTATAAAAGAACATCACCACATTCCGCTATAACACCACATCCCCACATTCCCTATAAAAAACTCACGTCCCCACACATTCCACTATAAAACTACTCCCCCACATTCCCCTATAAAACAACATCCCCCACATCAGCACATGGGCGCTAGGACATATCTTGGGGAGTAAAGGCGGCCGGACTGACACTGACCACATCAACCCAGAGTGGCGGTTGGTCAATACAAATATGGGTCTAGCGATGTTTGCCCAATGACGCCTTCAGTGTGTTAAGGGGCTTCTCACATATCAACAACTAATAAAGGCAATAAGCACGATTTTTCAAATACATGGTCAGAATACGTGTAAAACGTTAATACTGATTCAGGTGAGAAACAATACGATATTTCATATTACAATGAATTACCATTTCAAACAGTTTTCAAGACTGAGGATCAGAATTCTCTTAACTATAAGAAAACTGACAAGACCATGAGACCAGGAAACATCACAGCTGAAACGACCAATGCCTTTGAAGAATATGACATAGACCACGCCACCAGGCTGCTGGACACAATGTATGATCCCGCAGATATGTAGATCTATGTTTATTGTAATCCCAAAAAAATCAGAAGCCTTAAAGCAGGGGTCGCCAACTTTTTTTCACAGCAGGATTGTTGAACACATACCCAACTGAACTGACAAGATACTACACACAGGCGATGGGATAATGGGAAGGCCGACACACCACAATTACACACTTCCGTCATCGTCCATTGCAGGGCATGTCTTGGAAACCGGTCATGTAATTGATAGAGACAGGGCTTTTGGCGTGTTTTTAATATAAAAAATAATCGCTTGCTAAAATTTGCAGAAGAAAACATGATTAATCTACATAGGTCAGTTTTATGCAAACAGAAAGACATGATAGTCAGTTTAAAATTACCGTGGCAGACAAATGACATTGCTTTGCGAACATGTGTATATTTCATCTTGAAGGATCTAGTTATTTTGCTCTATGTTGTGTGAATTCTGCAGTATATACCTGGCGAGATGCAGCGAAATATGCCAGGTAATAAATCGTACAATCTCTGGTTTGTGTCTTCGTTATTCATATTGTCTAATCTTCTGTTAAGACCTATCCTGTTTGTCAGGATCTTATAATTGGCTCGTAAGCTAACACGTGTGAGACAGTACAAGTATAACGTGATTCGACGTAAGACACAGCAACACAAGTTCTATGGATTTATTGCCACATTAAATACAGAACGATAATTACAACAATCTACAATATATAACTCACGACGCTCACAACCACAATACAGCTCATAGGTCTGACGCTCAAGATATCAGTCGTTCGGCTTTCAATCACGGAGATTCATACAAACGCCTTGCTCTCATCGCACATGTCCGTCCGGTCTCCAGGTCCCAGCTCGGTCTGAGCCTTAGCACGCCAACTGCCCACTGCCTCTAGTGGTGTCACGTGTCCTGCGTGCGTCTGTCGTCAGCCTGACCGCTGGTCGCGTGTCAGGTAACAATCTTGTCAGCCGGGTGTCGCAACGATGTTGCTGCACAGCTATACCATGTTAGGCTCTGACATTCTCCCCGGGTACCTCAATGAAAGATGTCATCTTTCATTCATGACGTATGTCTATACTGGGGTAGTGTTAACTTCATGTCAGAGACTACTCTTTCCCAGTGTTATGCATGAAAATACATATATGGCATGGAAATATATACAAAAAATGTAAGTTGCATTGAAATGACAAATGAAGTACAACTTTTAACACAACTTCAGGTTTCATCCCCCTGATGGCTGGTTACCTCCATTGCAATAATACCCAGTCAGATCAGTAGTTACCAGCTTCACGCATCTACTTCGCAGCAATTTGAAAAAAACGTAATAATATGGTTGTCTTGCAACAGCCATCTAGCCAGACTGAAATACGACTTTACATAAGTCGCATTAAACACTCAAACTCTGACCTCATTTGGCCAGGAGCTCTTATGTTGGTTTGCAATGTTGGCAGCTATCTGCCATGCTTGGTGGACGCCTACCCAGGTGTGTTAACCATTTGAGCAACAAAATGTCTATTTATACAATACACATTAATGAATATGTTTCAAATTATGGCCCTTGGTGTAATTCATAAATGCAAGGGAAAAAATTTTGACAATCAAGAAATTCAATAAATTAAAATAATTATTTAATTTCTTAGCGTCATTGCTTGACGTTTCTTCATATTAACGAGAAAAAGTCGGTAATATGAATACATTAATCAAGATATGATTCTAAGATTACACTAATCAAATTAAATAAGGACCCAATTGGTGTATTATATTTTATAGATTCAAAAGGATTTTACAATCGTCATAAATTTTTGAATATTTGTATATCGTCTGCTAATTTTGCTATACTTTTTAAATTACACAGGAAGTACACACGAAACGCAAAATTTAGTTGCTGTTTGACCACAAATGTTCCCGTTTTCTTTTGTAACGGATAGTTAAATGTTCTCAAAGTTCGTGTTTGATGTTCTAGTATCACAACTATCGGATTATGATGGAATGTTCTTATTTCCGATGTGTTCACAACTTCTGGATAAAGATTGAATGTTCTTATTTCTGATGTTCAATTGTCGAACATTTTGGATTAAATTCGATGCAGAGGTGGTGTAGAAGTCATTGTTCAGTCCACATTTGCACACGTCGTTAAAATATCACGGTGAAGAAAGTCACTCACAGCTGTCACTGTTAACTGGTAAAGTTCGCTTCTGGTAAGTGGTTAAGCGTCCGTGACACTGTTCTTGGTGTATATTTACAATTAATAATGTTCTCTTTCTAACACACACTATACAATTATACTACACTCATTACATGGCTTGATTAAAATAAGTATATTATACATGTCGGTTTTTTAACCGTATCACAATTACAATTATAGACCTTACACAGTAGGTGAATAGAAAAACATTCACTCATTGGTGGCTGTGTTGTTCTGAGTGTATTAGTACACTCTGCACTCAGACATTGCTTACTGGGTCGGTTGGACAACGGGACAAAAGATCGGCAATTGTATTGATTCTGCCATGAAATAGTGACGAACCTCGAAACTGTAATTTTGAAGCTTCAAAGACCAGCGAGCAATCATATTGTTGGATGGTACTCCGGCATTTATATACCGTAATGGACTGTTGTCAGTTTCGATGATAAAGTGACGTCCTAGAAGGTATCTGGATAGTTTCGTCACACTTTCTACTAAGGCAAGTGCCTCTAATTGCGGAATGGACCATGCCCGTTCTCTAGGCCTTAGTTTTCTTGATATGAAACAAATGGGATGCAGGATGTTGTTGTATTCCTGCAACTAGGACTGACCCAATCGCAACGGAGCTAGCATCTGTTCTCAATCTGAAAGGTAAACGAATGTTGGGCAATTTAAGGATGAGATTATTCGAATTCTTATCAGAAAAAGTATGTCAAAACTTTATGAAATGCATTTCGTAGGCATTCATCGTGTACAACTTTTTCAGGCTTATCCTTGGTTAGTAAGTTAGAAAAAACCTCGGTCAGTTCTGAAAAATCAGGAATGAATTGCCTGTAATAATTGATCAGTCCCAACAAACTCCGGACTTGTTTCTTATTAGTCGGGAGTGACAGTTTTAGAATTTTGGAGACAATTTTGTTGTCTGTCATGACAAAGCCATTGGATATTCTGTACCCCAAAAATGATATCTCTTGGTAAGCCATGCTCACCTTTGAAGGCTTCACTGTCAGTCCGTGCTGTCTGATACGTTCTAGTGTCTGTTCTAGTGTCTTTATATGTTCCGTCATTGTCTCTGTATGGACACAGATGTCGTCAATATAGCAAATGATATTAGGAATGTCAGATAGGAGGAGTCGTGTCATGCGTACGAATGTGGCTGGGGCATTGACTAGCCCAAATGGAAGTTTACACCATTCGTACAGTCCCCAAGGTGTGGCAAAAGCTGTTAGATGTCTGCTGTCTTCATGTACAGCTATCTGCCAGTAACCTTTAGACATGTCAAGCGTCGTAAAGAACTTAGCGTCAGTCAGTTCTGTCAGAAGATCGTCAGTGTTTGCCATTGGTTCAAGATCTAACACAGTTATTTTGTTCAGTTTTCTGTAGTCGATGCAAAGTCGTATTGTCTTGTCCTTTTTGCGTACAATGACCATGGGTGAAGAGAAGTCTGATAAGGATCGTCTGATGATGTTGTTTTTTTCTAAGTTGATGATCTCTTGATGTAACTGTTCTTTGTAATGTAATGGTATTGTGTATGGTCTGCATCTTATTGGTGTGTTTGATGTGAGTGTGATGTGATGCTGTACTAATTCTGTTTGTCCTGGGTTGTCTGAAAAGATGGTGTTGTACTGTTGTATCAACTGTTTGCAACTGTTTGTCTCTGCTTGACTTAGGTTTGGATTGATCTTGATCTCCTTCAAGCAGTTTGTCGTGTCTAATGTAGGTGTTGGAATCTCGTCGCTAGAATCGTCATCTTCGTGATCTATTATCACGGTGCAAGCTGTCGTATCGTCTTGTTCGTTGTCTCTGTTGTGGTATGGTCTTAGCATATTTATGTGAAATATTTTGTGTTTGTCTTTTATTAGGATTTCAGTAGTCTACAGGTGAGATTTGTCTTGTCACTTTAAAAGGTCCCTGCCAAGAATCAGTCAGTAGCTGTCTGTCACTAGGTAGTAGTAGTAGAACGTCCTGTCCAGGTGTCAATGTTATAGTCCTGTTACCTTTGTCTGCGTACTGTCTGTAAGTAGCACCAGATAGTTTAAGTGCATTTTTAGCAATTTCACATGATTTAATAATCCTTTCACGCAATGATGTTACATACACAAATGATGATATGGGTTTCAGTATTGGAGTAGAATCAGTTAACATTTGGTGATAAATTGTTAATGGGCCTCGTGGTTTGGCACCATAGATTAGTTCAAAAGGAGAGAAACCGGTACTTGAATGTGGTACCTCGCGATAAGCAAAAAGGACAGCTGGTAAGTATACATCCCAGTTGTTGGGGTGATCTTGAGTTACTTTGGCAAGCATGTGCTTCAGATCCCCATTAAGCTTTTCTATAATCCCGCTAGAGTGAGGATGATAGGGGCTATTGAAAACTTGCTTCACTCCTAACATTTTAGTGAAAGCTTGGGTGGATGTGGCAATAAACTGAGTGCCTCTATCAGACTGGATAGTATCTGGAAACCCAATTCGGGAGAAAATATGGAAGAACACTTCCATGATGTCGTTGGCAGTAATGTTCTTTAGCGGAATCGCTTCTGGCCAGCGACTACATTGATCAATAAAAGTTAGAATATATTTATTCCCTCTAGTAGTTGTATGACTAAGAGGGCCCACAATGTCAACTGATAATTTTTCAAAAGGTCGACTGGCTAAGTCAGTGACTTGTAACTTTGCCTGTGGGTGTTTACCTTTTTTTTACTAGTTTCTGGCATGTATCACAACTTCTGCAATATGTTCTTATGTCATTGCAAAATTTTGGCCAATGAAACTGTGTCAAAAGTCTTGACCTGGTTTTAACATATGCCATATGACCTGCAAAAGGTATATCGTGAGCAAGATGTAAAGCTTGCTTGCGATAAGTAGTTGGCAAAACAGTTTGCTTCGTTGTAGTATCACCTCTGGTGTAGTACCTGGTGAGTATATCATTGTGTAAAGCAAAATGCCATTTCGCATTTTTGGTTACTCTTGCCTTTTTGCCGATCAGGTCAAAGTACTTTGACAGTGAAGGATCAGCTTTTTGAGCTGTTATGAATGTTTCCTTCATAGAGTCACTAGGTGGTAATTCTGGGCTAAGCATTTGTATAGCCTCAGTTTGGTTACTTTCATCTTGCACTCTAGCAGTAGCTCTTGTTACTGCGTTCACACACTCAATGACATCAGATGATGATGGAATGATATCGTCAATGATGTGATGAGAACTTAGTGCTTCATTAGCTAACATACATTCAATAGGTGATATGACATTTTCTGTGGTGACATTTGGTGGTGATGTGTTATCATCAATACATAGTGATGTTATGTCATGATTATGAGGTTTGTCATTCACCTCAGGTAAATTTCCTATGATTATATCGCACACTGGGTTTGTAAGTGCCGCGACCTTTACTTTCCCGGTGAGGAATGGTGTTTCAATGTATGCCCATGCTAATGGATATTTTTCAATATTGCCTGAAAATGTTCTACATGTGATGTGTCTGCCTGTATAGTCTGTAGGCGTTATGAATGTTGTTTTCAGGCCAATAAGTGTACTTCCGGTGTCGCGAAGTACTGTAGCAAACTTGCCATTAACATACCCGTGATGGATGTCTAATCTGCCTTTTGAGTCTATTACCAAGTTAGCTTCCTCATTGGCAATAGGGATGGCGTGCCCGCATGTTAAGATACCATCTTCATAGAAGGTGTTACAGACAGTGCATTTGTTAGCACTAAATACATCACAAGCCTGTGCTGCATTCACAGGATGTTTCTCTGGATTTTCGTCTTCTGACGCTGAGCTATCGAACAAGGCGGCATTGGCTTTGTTGGTCATATGCCTGCCTCTACAATTCATGCGATGGTGCCCGTAAGCCTTGCAGAGAAAACATTTACGTTTACTTTTGAACGATTTCCGTTCTCTGTCTTGACTGTTTATCATATTTTGCAAGTATGTTTGGTACCCTGGGTTTTTATCGCACATCTCGTTCAAATGGTGAGAAAATTTACAATGAATGCAATGTCTAAATTTCTCAGAGGTAGGCCTGTTTGGTTTTTGCCTACTATAGTTTTTCTCATAGTTGGCCGCTGCTACCCAGTTACTGTCAGTAGCTTCAGTGGCAAAGCATTGTTTGTTGGCCGTGTAATAGGCCGACCCACGTCTTTCAATTTCTTCCACACTTGTGCATTCATTCTCCTGTAAGAACTTAGAAAACGATGATGGGATAGAAGAAATGATTTTATCTCGAATGATGAGATCTTCTAATCTATCATAACTTTTATTAATTTTGGCTGCTGAAGTCCATTTGCTGAAAACATCTCGGACTAAACAGAGGTAGTCAGAGAACGTTTGAGTTGATTTTGGACTCAATTTACTGAATTGTTCTCTGTAACCTGCCTCGTCTAACATGAAATGTGCCATTATCTTAGATTTAATATAATGGTACTCTTTCCTTAGGTCTTTGGGGATGGTTTCAATGACTTTAAGAGGTTCCCCAGATAGACTCCTCATATATAGAATATTCCATTCAGAAAGTGGAACTTGGTAATGTTCCATTAAAGTCTCAAAATTTTGGGTAAAGGCTGCTATGCAGTCACCCGAGGTATAGTTACGTACGATACCTTGATACTTCTTATACTGGTTTTCTTTTTCCAGTCTTTCTGATTTCTTTGATTCTTTATTCATCGCAGTCTCAGTGTCAAGTTGTTTCATTTTCAACTGTAACTCTAGTTCTTCTTTCTTACTCTGAGCTGCTATTTCTGCTTTCTTAAGTTCACTGTCTATCTCAGCTTGCTTTGTCTTTGCAGCCATTTCTACTTCGGCTTGCTTTAATGCTGTTTCAATCTCTGCCTGTTTTAAGGCTGTTTCTGCCTCTATTTGCTTGGCAGCTTTTTCAATCTCTGCCTGTTTCAAGGCTGTTTCAATCTCTGCCTGTTTTAGAGCTCTTTCTGCTGCTCTTTCATCGCGTTCGGCAGCTTTTTCCTGAACCAGTAGGTATTCTGCGTATTTGTTCTCACTCCATTTTGTTAATTCATCACCTTCTAACTTCAATTTTAACCCCATATCGATGAAATCAAATAATGACGACATGATGGGGAAAATACGTCAATGAAAATCAGCCACACAAAATATGTTATAAATGGTTAGTAATAAACAATTTACAATTTATTTTACTATACGATGCGTGCCTACTATTGCATACGTAAAGTTAAAGTATAGAAAAATATACTCAAGTGCCCTGGATACGGTGACGAATGGTTGGACAATCGGGCTAGAAAACTGTAGGGTCGTTACTTCGGAACCACTAATGACCTCTACGGCAAGGTTATGGATGGTACGGAAAAACCTGCTTTGTTTTTGGAAGAAAATAAGTTAGCGTCTATTTGTTGGTGTGTGCCTGCAAGTCACTCAGTGTTGATTAGGTTTGGATGGCGTCGAGTGTAATTGTATGTCGTAAATTTGTCGTCAACAGTGTTTCTTTCAACAGAAGTTACACTCTTTCCAAAACTCTTTGCGTTCCACAAACTCAATACACAAAGACAATCTATCTGTATTTGAACACTCAATAACATTGATGACACATCACTTACATCAAGATGACATTCAGTAAGGACATAGACATCAAGTTTACAAGATGGCGACAAGGTCAAAATGGCGACAAAGTAACAATGTCGACAAGGTCAAACGGTGACAAGTTTCACAAACCACAAATGTTTTACACGTTTACAGGATCAAACAATATGTACTGCACATTTACTAATGGTTTTAAACATATTTAAACAATGTAATAATGGATCATACTGAGACTTTCACGATCACATTTACATAGCTATAACCTTGACAAATTTTACAAGTTCAAGAATTATAGTTTTAAATACCACAGACGAGCAACACACGTCTACATATATTAGGTTCTTAAACAAGGACGAGCAACCCACGTCCACACATGTCAGGATCTTATAATTGGCTCGTAAGCTAACACGTGTGAGACAGTACAAGTATAACGTGATTCGACGTAAGACACAGCAACACAAGTTCTATGGATTTATTGCCACATTAAATACAGAACGATAATTACAACAATCTACAATATATAACTCACGACGCTCACAACCACAATACAGCTCATAGGTCTGACGCTCAAGATATCAGTCGTTCGGCTTTCAATCACGGAGATTCAAACAAACGCCTTGCTCTCATCGCACATGTCCGTCCAGTCTCCGGTCCCAGCTCGGTCTGAGGTTAGCACGCCAACTGCCCACTGCCTCTAGTGGTGTCACGTGTCCTGCGTGCGTCTGTCGTCAGCCTGACCGCTGGTCGCGTGTCAGGTAACAATCTTGTCAGCCGACAATTCTTGTCCGCCGGGTGTCGCAACGATGTTGCTGCACAGCTATACCATGTTAGGCTCTGACAGCCTATATCTTGTATATTTCATCTTGAAGGATCTAGTTATTTTGCTCTATGTTGTGTGAATTCTGCAGTATATACCTGGCGAGATGCAGCGAAATATGCCAGGTAATAAATCGTACAATCTCTGGTTTGTGTCTTCGTTATTCATATTGTCTAATCTTCTGTTAAGACCTATCCTGTTGTATAATAATTTCTCTGTGTGTGTAGTCCAGGCTTAGATCTAGCCTTTATTACAATATAGTTATTGAGGTGACCTTGCTCGTTGTCTTGTTGGTACGGTCAGAAAAGAGCGACTAAAGTATTAGGTGTTGTATCCCAAATCTAGGTGGTCAGCAGAATCAACAGTTGAGTAGGATAGATAGATGGCATTGTCTTGACAGCAACTAAGCCAACGCCACAATTACTGGTACTAAGTTCTATTTACCGTTATACAATGTTTTCTTCTTGCTATATGACCAAATACTACTATCTATTTCTTAAATTTCTATACACTGTTCTACAGACTGTTCTTCTTGTTATATGATCCCATACCACCCTCTCTTTACTTTAAAGTTCTATACATTGTTCTACAAGTTGTTCTTGTTGCTGTGTATCATGTTATACAATCTACAACATCTGAAAATCAAATACAAATTGCCCAAAAACAGTAGCATGTCTGGGAAACTGAAACACTGCAGCCATATTTCACATCACACTGATTTGGAAAATACAGTTCCCGAAAAAGAGGCAGGGATCCACCAGTACACGATAGACACATGACACGAAGGTGTCATTACAGTACATGAGGCAGGAAATATGGCACGAGACTGAGAAACTGTTTTTTCGGATTTTGTTCAGAGCGTCTTTTAGCAAAGATTTGCTGCATGGTGATGGATATTCACCTTGCATTAGCCTCTTCCCGGCAACAGTTCTCAGTTGGCTGCGACCATCCGACGTTTATTGATTCAAACATTGATTCTGCTAGAAGGTTTTTAATATAGGCTTACCTACAAAAATATATGTTTAATGACAGTATTTTTTGGGTTAGAAACGTTCTGTGGCGAAGAGGTTACGAGTGCAATTCGTAATCCCGCATACCGCCTTCAAAACGCAACTGCGGGCAATTTGGCAGCAGACCGCATTGCGTTGGTTTTGATACAATGGAATATGTACCGGTTTTTAAGAATGAAATGGCAAACTATTGAACGTTAACTTGCCAAGAAATCTCAAATAGCCACAATTTACTGTTTTTGACTGCTGCGGCCTGTACAGGATATGCAACTTTTTTTTTTCTTCTTAAGACAAAAAGAGTACTTAAGGACAGCTTTCTTAGAAAGAAAGAGTTAAAGTAACTTGCGTGGATTGACCGAGTTAACACATTAGTCGTTGACATATCATCTGTTAATGTTTAAGCATTAGCGAAAAGGAGGTTTCTTGGAAAATGTCGTTAACTAGTGACATTCATATCTTTTCGATAATCAAGTGACAGTTGTAAACAGTCTGATAAACATAAGCTGCCAACATGATCTCGGTGTATTTTAATTTATTAAAAATGCGTTATCAAACCTCTGTAATCTATACTATATAGTGTACACAACATGCACACGACACTGACTATACGGACCTGAATTGACCTTGACCGTGACGTCATTTTCGAATACAGCCCATAGTCAAGTATCACTTAGGGAGGGAATGTAACTGTGGTTACGTGCGAACAAAGTCATGCTACCTCTACTCTTTATTGCGGTTGTTTGTCCAAAAGGTGTAACTGTAATATATATATATATATATATAGAGAGAGAGATATATATATATATAACTGTTAAGTGCCTTGATGACTGGCGCATGTGATCATACCTTTCCACATCTTTTTATCTCCAACAGCATGTTTAAATGTGGGCTCTGATATATTAATGTGCAAGGAACAATGTCTTTCAGCAAACTTCTGCCGCTGTCTTATTATATCTTGCTTCCCGCAGAAGTCGGATGTGTCGGCCTAACGGCGCAAGAACGCAGCTTTGCTGTAAACAGGCACAACGCAATCACATCCGGAAAAAAAAACTCTGGATGAACGCAGCAGAGGAAGAAAATATCTTGCTTGAAACACATGGGGGATGTGTGTGTGGGTGGGTGCAGGATTGTGTGTGTGGTGGCAGGTTGTGTGGGTTGGTAGGGGATGTGTGTGGGGATGTGTGGTTGTGGATGTGTGGTTCGCGGGGGGGGGGGGGTTATTTGGCTGGGTGGTTGAGTGGTGTGTGGTTGGATTAGGTGGATGAGTGTGAGCGGGTAGAGGATGTGTGTGTGGGGGGTTGTGTGGTGGGTGGGGGATGTGTGGGTGGGTGGCGGGTATTAGTGTGTGTGTGTATGTGTGCGCGCATGTGTGTGTATGAAAGAAGAGAGAGAGAGAGAGAGAGAGAGAGAGAGAGAGAGAGAGAGAGAGAGAGAGAGAGAGAGAGAGAGAGAGAGAGAGAGAGAGAGAGAGTTGAACGCACACACGGCATGTAACATGCTATTCCATATGTGTTGTGTATTCTCATCTTTCATGTTATCGTTGTGAATTCCACTTATCGTGTATAATATGAACACAGTGTTAAATAGGAGGCATCAGTATGTTTTACGTTACACAATGTACAATGGAGTCTGAATAAGTAGAAGTCACAGGGGCTGGAGAAATGTGTTCTATTTATCAGAAATTCTGCTTATCCAGACTGCACACATTTACACTAATATCATGCAGTAGCATTGAGTAAAATGATTGTACCACTTAGGAAACACAGTTAGTGAACAAATAAATAGCAATACAATATCAGAAATTTTGAAATGTTTAGTTATTTTAGAAAGCGGAACATTAAAGTCAGATGAAAATTTCCTAATTAATTAAAGAGAAAGTATGTGATTTTGCTTTGCTTCTTGACTTGTGACAAATGTCTTCAAATGGCCTGTTTAAAGGTACAAAATGGTGAGACTGCAACATCTGAACATTCAGTCTGCATCGTGTAAATGTCAATTTTTTCAGTGCATGCCAAAATATCCTGACTGCTAACAGGTTGTGCTTACAGCCCACAGTCATCCTCATCATCAGATTCAGGCTCCTCGTCATCAGGGTCAGTCATTGCCTTCGTCGACTGATTGTTTCTCTCCACACAATTCTTGCACGGGATGCAATGTCGTTTCTTTTTTTAAACGATCCAACCATCCAGCACTACAATTCCAGTCTGTCTGACCTCCAAGACGTGCAAATTCTTTTGCTTTAGAAATAAGTAAAGGCACATTTACTGGTACATTTGCCGATCTAACCACAGTGAACCATTTTAAAAGGGCCGCAATATCACACGCGGCAGTTTAGATCGCTGTCTACCACTGTCGATTTGACATTCGAAAAACAATTTTCTGTTGCGGACTTTATGCTTTAAAATGCCGGAAAGTGTCGATGTTGGAATACCAAATTCTCTAGCTATATTCAATTTCTTCTTCCCACTATGCTCAACTTCTTCCAACAGTTCAACCTTTCTTTTTAAAGTTAATGTAGTAAGCTTTCGTCCACCAGCCGCCAGTGTTGACATGTAGCAAGATATCGTATTTGCAAGATTGTTGTTCTCCGAAACATAATTATTTCGCAAAACAATTTGTGTGTGTGTGTGCGCGTGCGTGCGTGTGTGTGCGTGTGTGTGTGTGTGTGTGTGTGTGTGTGTGTGTGTGTGTGTGTGTGTGTGTGTGTGTGTGAAATGAACAGTTTGACTTAAACATGAACACTATTTAGTCGGTATTCATTTTTATGTTCGACTAATCCAAAAATTCGAGTTAACCGAATTCGACATATCATGACTTTTTATACAAATGTAAAGAAAGATAATAGCCGGGACTAAGCCAGTAACGTAGACTTAAGCGAAATTCTACTTATCCGAGTTCGACTTAAGTGGACTCGACCGTATATGCATACATGTTTCTTAATTTTTCTACATTTGTGTGAGAATGCACACGATAATCGTCAGTGTATGTGTGTGTAAAGTGTTGGAGTTTGTTCACATTAGTCTCAGTGACTATGGGAAGCATCATGTATGTGTCTAGATGTGAGGATGTGGGTTTGGGTGTGTGTGGGGGATGTGTGTGTGAGGGATGTGTGGGTTTGGATGATGTGTGAGTGGGTGGGGGATGTGTGTGGGAGGATGTGTGCTTGTGGGTGGGGAATGTGTGGTTGGGTGCGAGGGAGTGTGTTTAGGGTGTTGATGGAGTGTGTGTAGGGGGGTTGAGGGATGTGTGTGGTTGGTTGGATGATGTATGTGTGTGTGGGGATGTATGGGTGGGTAGGGGATAAATGTGTGGGTGAGAGATGTGTGTGGGTGGTAAATGTGTATTGGTTGGGGATGCGTGTGGGTAGACGGGGAATGTGTGGATGGTGGGGAGATGTGTGTGTGGGTTGGGTTGTGTGGGTGGGGATGTGTGTGTGGGATATATGTGTGTGAGGAAGTGCAGTGGATGGAGAGATGTGTGTGTGTGTGTGGGTTTGGATGCGTGTGGATGGTGTTGGGTGTGTGATTTGGTGAGAGATGTATGTGTGGGTAGGTGCAGGGTGTATGGGTTGGTGATGATGATGATGTGTGTGTGTGGGTAGGGGATTATATGGTTGAGGAATGTGTGTCTGGGGGATGGTGGGTGGAGAATGTGTGGGTGGGTGAGTGTGTGTGGGGTGGGGAATAGGTGTGGGTGGGGTATGTGTGTGTGTGTGAGGGGATGGAGATTGTGTGGGGGAAGTGTGGGATGTGTGTATGTGGTGGCATGTTGTGTGAGTTGGTGGGGGATGTCTGTGGGTGGATGTGTGTGGATGGGGGAGATTGTATGGGTGGGTGGGTGTGTGGTGGCAGGTGTATGGGCTGGTGGGGGATGTGGGTGTGGGTGGTTGAGGGAAATTGTGTGGGTGAGGGTGTGTGGGGATGTGTGGATGGGGATGTGTGGATGGGGATGTGTGTGGGTGTGTGGGTGGATGTGAGATGGTGTGTGTCTGTGTGGTGGCAGGTTGGTGGGTTGGTGTGGGATATATGTATGGGTTGTGTGGCTGGGAGATGTGTGTTTGGCTGGGTGGTTGTGCGGTGTGTGAGTCGGTGAGTTTGTGAATGTGTGTAGATTGGGAGATGGGTGGGGTGTGTAGGTGGGCGTTGTGTGGTGGGTGGGGGATGTGTGGGTGGGTGGGGGGTGTCTCATAACATGGTAATATGCACTTTTTATGATTTTTACTATGTGAATGTATTATGAACTATTGATGAACGAAAGTTGAGTGACTGGAAGTTCTCCTCAATCCAGCCAGCACAACATTCAGACATATCTCAACCTTGATTCTGCTCACCCAAATCAGACATCCTTGTAATGGTAACAATTTCTTGTATTCGTGTTCTAGTAAAGCTCACAATCCACTTACTGTTTTTGGTAATTCATTCATTAACCATTAGACAGCACATCATCACTGACCAGGTCTCTCCACATCAGACATCTTTGCTGCTAATTCAGGCCGCCATTCTTACATCCTTCCTGAAAATGGCTACATTATCTATCCTAATAAAATCACGACCGGCACACCAAAATATATAATGCCTTAATTCATCCTAGACCTCTTGCATCACACGGTGCAACACATAATATAACCAGATTCAAACACAATTCACCACTCTATGGTAAAATATTCTACTGTTCTTTCATTTGCTGCTGCACACACCAGAAACTATTATTCCATTTGCCGGCTTCGTGGCTTAAAGGTTATGACTTTTCTCCGTAATCTCGTATACTCTCGTCGGTAACGTGATGACGGTGAGAATCAGCAGTGGTTCGAATTGCATCGGTAACTTACGGGTTATGTGAGCCGGCCGCTCAGAAAGCAATGGCAAACTACTGAGCGTAATCTTGCCTAGAAATCAACATACAGCTGAAAGATGCTGGTGTTGACAGCGATGTCCTGTAAAGGATATGCAAAAAACAAAAACAAAAAAGGCATTATGGTACACTGGTCCAATATAATTGAAGTGCACAATTTTCTTCTCCCCACTATGATTCATTGCACATATTAATTACTTTAACAGTTCTTATCTATGTCACTCTGCACACCAACAATCATCATTGGTTGGGCATTATGGTGTTCTGTTGCATCATATTATAAGTACACGATCTGATACATAAAAATAGTTGTTCTTCTCATGCCAATAATTGTGAATTACATTACAATATAACTGCATAGTGGTGTTCTTCACCTTTTCCTGGCTATACATTTCATCTGTAACTGCTTTGGTTTCCACAGGCGACTGAACTCATAGACAATATCATCATCATCATTATAATCATCGTCATCTTTTTAGTGCCATTTTAATTATACAGCATTCATGCAACCATACACATCACTGCAGTACCTAGTGCAATATCAACACCCACATCTCTAATAACATCCACAGATGCGACTGGGCTTTTCTAATGATTAACTCTACAACCTACATCACATTGTTATGACAACACCAGTCTACAAAATTACACACAGTTACCGCTCTCACTATCAACACTGGGTCTACTTTTAAGCGGCCACCTCAAGAACAAAGGCAAAATTATTTCCTAGTCTTTCCCTCTGGCCTCTCATCCTTCGCCCTCTTGTCTGCCTAAATACGTTAACATAGTATACCTACACTAATTACAGTTTCAATCAACTTCCAGGCTCAACTCGGACAACTATATCTGTAAGTTTCCACGGCATTCTGATATTTACGAATGGCTAGCCCGCCATTTGCAAAAACTTGAAAATTGCTCTCGCAACCTCTTACCCTACACTCAAGAGAGTTATACATATATTCTTGTCTGCGGATTTGTATTTGGCCTGATATTTTCTCCACAATTTTATTTAATATCAGTGATATCATTTTAGGGTCTTAGCCAAGAATCAGGTCGAAATTAGGTACACTTTATATCCTATTAGATTAGCAAATCCTTATTTATTACCACACGTTCCTAGCGTGACAATACTAATCATGTACATGGCAAATACTACATCTTAGATTTAAATTATTGAAACTAATGGAGGTACATACCACACCATAATTCCTTTGAGTTCAATGGCCACTACTTTGAACAAATCAGCGGTGTCGCCATGGGTACTAAAATGGGACCCAGCTACGCATGTGTATTTATGGGTGTAACATAATGTTTCAGACGTTGACATCCCCAGTCCATTTACATTTCTCAATGCTCGGTAGTTAACCAACGTAAGCCGTCTTGATACCCTAACTAAAAATAGAATCGAAGATTCTAGATCGAGAGAGGGTAGATGAGAGGTGGGGACTCCATTTGATTGGTTGACCCTTGGGCGAGTAACGCTATCTAATACATAATTAGCCCGCCAGTGGAAGCATTGATTCCATCCCGTAAAGATGTGTTCAAGATGCAGTGGTAAAACTTGCCCAAAAGCATTCTCTAAGATGTAGTCATCTGCACTTCAGGTACCTAAATCATTTAATATGTTATGTGTAAACCTGATGATAAGTGAGAGAGACGAATGGCAGAGTATTTTCTTGAGAAAATGTAGAAATGAAGACAGAACTTCGTTGTACAGTGACTCTAAAACTGCCGCTCAAAACCTGTCATGTCTACCACAGTGAAACATTCTTACCATGTCTATTGTCTGTCTGAATTGAAGATTTGCATATGCTTGTGACCGTAAACTATGCTCAATGCATATTGCACAACCTTTTTGCGCTCTGAACATTCGTTGAGTGCCTATCATGACCATTCTTAACCAAACTGTACACTGCTCTTGCGAGTTACTTTTGGCAGTTCTGTTTCAGAATGTGTGATGCTAGCATGTAACTTTTTCCCTTATAATGGCTGAGAATGTTTGAGTGAATGAGATGGTAATTATATAATTAACCTCTCATCTTTGTAAAAGTAAAGACACTTATTATATCCATGTTTGCAGGACTGCATTGCACTTTAGAAATTACAAAGTTCCTGTAATGTCTGGTGACTGTATTACGCTCAAGTAAATTGCCAAAAGTTTTCATATAGATTTGCCTAGGATGCAATTTATCTTTGACGTTATGCGCTGGTTCTATGCAACAATGGTTTAGGTTTATATGAACTACATTCCAATAAGGAGCAATATGTGGCATAACCTACAGTGTCTAGTCAGCTGAATACATGGGAAGGCTCATGCTATTTGTCAGGGAAAATTCATGTTTTCTTTCATATGTGTATTCCACGTGTGAAAACATTGCTTGTGCAATAATGCTTGGTACCTGCTGCAGTAGATATTACTATTGTTTAATGGGAAAAGAGCACAAGAACATGATGATGATGATGCTTTGAAATGCTAGTGCATGATTTCTGCCGTACAATGCCTACTTCTAATGCTTATCACACTGTCTGTTCTCATGGTACACCGGTCCTCCGAGATCTACTTATTGTGAGAATTTATATAGACAAATAATTAAAAGATAATTGTGTGAAGCTGCCCCTCAGAAGGCATATGTGCCTATGATTTCACAATTTGGGGATCAAAACTTGAGAAAAGATATCACCCAAACCATCAGATAAAATTGCACTTCATCACGAAGGAGAGGCCGGTGTTCGAATATCACACTCCCTTTCCCCTCCCATTCCTCTCTGAATCTGTAATGGTACTGCATAACTATGACAATGTTTAAACAGATGTAAAACACATGTGTGCCTTTGTTTATTAACAGAGAATGAGGAAGATGGGGAGGCCTTCAATTACCAGGACAACTCCAGGGAAGTCCTGAGCTCTAGTCTTCAAATCCAGCTTTATATTAAGACTCCAATAGTACCACATCACTACAGGGTGAAATATTCAGCCTGAATTCACTAATTCTGGCCTATACAGATGGCACTGAAGAAAAAGTCTTTATCAAAGGCCTAAGACAGGGATACTCTCCATTTTTTGTAAATGTTCCAGGCTATATCTTCAAGAGAAATTCAAGAAGAAACCGTAGGAAGTGAGAGATCACCTGGTTTTCAGCATGCCTCTACTGGCCAAGAGTGGACATCAATGTGTACCTGGAGATTACCATACTTCTCCTCAAAACCATATCTTGAGGAGTATTCCAGCTTAATACTGGCTGAAAAGCTAATGGAGAAGAAGTATAGAACATAGAGCTAATTCACAAATGGATTATTAATGCTTAGGTGTGGTGATTTCAGTACCATCAGAACACTTTGGTGGGAGATAGACTGGCAGGGAAGAATGATGGGACATAATAGTTTTTAGATCTTCATCTACTGAAATGTAAAACTAATCCCAATTATCAACTTTGCGAACAGTCAACTCACCGGGGAGAAGACATGCCTGTCACTTGCTTCGAACTTGTCAAAGTAGGGAATAGCCTGAACTGGAAAAACATTATGGGGAAAACTGAAACCTGAGACATTCCCAACACCTTCATAGGTGATAACAGAGGTACACGGATCAGTATAGCAGTGTCTCCCTATACTTGGCCCCGGCTATCGGTTTATCATGTGTTTCCCTCATTTGACGGTTGGAAAAGTGATAGCATGATTTAAGAGTTTGTGGTGTAGGATAACTTGATGAAGTAGAGATGTGAAGGAGGAGGGTTTGTTTTAGATTGATGTCATGTGGGGATATTGAGTGATGTGTTTGGGTTTTCATAGATCATTGTCACTATATTTTGCATATAAAATTATGATTGAAATGTAAATTTTTGGCAATATATGAAACCTGAGTCTTCACTTGACCTCATCAGACATTAATAAAAGATTAGTAGTAAGAGAACAGTTTTTGAGATACATGTCTCTGTGATTGTCTTGTACACTGTTGAGAAAGAAATGCCCAACTGTTGTCAGCAATCTTCATGGTGACTGTTACTCTACTGTTGTTGTTGGTTACAGATATTGTGGAAGTTCTGTGTGGTTGTTGTCAAGTATCTTCCATGATGTATGACTTGTCTAACCTGTTGGTGTGATCATTCTTTGTGAATGTTTGTCCAACTGTTGTCAAGATCTTCTCATGTTGATGTCTTGTTCATCCAGTGTAAAGTACAGTTGTTGTTGTTTATGTTCACTACAATGGTTCAATGGTCAATGTGGTCATTTGTCCAAGTGTCTTGTGTCACTTGAAATAATTATAGAGATCAGAATGAGGTTTGCGACCAGAGCACAGTCAGCTAGAAGATGAGAGAACTGATTTCATTGGTTACTGTGGCTAACTGCCAAGATCTCTTATATATATATATATATATATATATATATATATATATATATATATATATATATATATATATATCCTAGAAGAGAAATCATCTATAAATAATTCTGTGTGAACTTAAACTTAGTTCTAATTTCTCACAGTGGGGGTACTCGATGAGCCAAATTCTAAATGATTTCTCTACAAAGGTTCTGCGAGAATAAATATCAATACCTCTAGACAAAACTTGCTGTTACTAACCTGTATCTTTTATAGAGAGATATACTTTATAGAACTTCACTCATTGGAACTTCTGTAATTCTCTATAAACCCACAAAAAACCTCACAATGGGACATCTGGAACACCAGATTGAACTTAGCTATGATGGTCTTCTCCCTTCTTTTTACCGACGCTACATCGATGACGGCATAGGTCTCACTGACATGTCAGAGGCGGAACTGAACCGTTTCATTAATTATGTAAATAACATCCATTTATCGATCAAATTCACCACAGAAAATTCCACCACTTCTGTCAATTTCCTTGACACCACCATTAAGTTAAACCCTACAGGCCTCACGACCTCCGTGTACTATAAACCTACTGATGCTCACGGTTTCCTCCTGTACAGCTCATCCCACCCCAAAAACTGCAAAGATTCCATCCCATATTCCCAGCTACTCCGCCTTCGTCGTATCTGTCAGGACGATAATGACTTCCTCGAGAGAGCCCACGAAATGCTGGAGTTTTTCCGCAGACGGTCCCACCCAGAGGACGTCTTGTCGGCAGCTTTCTGTTGCATACCCCAGGTCTCGCGGGAAATGTCCCTCGCCAAGCGTACGCGACCTCCGAACAATGAACTCAAGCTTATCCTCACCTTCCATCCACATGCCTATGCCATCAATCACATTTTCCTGAGACACTGGTCCATCTTGGAATCCGATCCTACCACTCGTGAGGTATTCTCCAATAGCCCCAGGATAATTTTCCGCCGTAACCAGAGCCTCAGAGACCACCTTGTGCATAGTCGCCTCCCCACGGTTACTTCATCCGTGGGCACGTTCGAATGCCATCGTAGGAACTGTCTGACATGCCCATACGTTGTTCAGACACCAGAGATTGCATTTCCCCGAAAGATTCACCTTGAAAGATTCTTTCACTTGCACGTCCCGCAATCTGATTTATGTTATCATCTGCAAACGATGTGACATGAAATACATTGGTCAAACGGGCAGACGTCTTGCTGATCGTTTTAGAGAAAACCTCAGAGACATCAATCAGGGCGCTGACAAACCTGTCCCCAACCATTTCAATTCCTCCAACCATAATGGAGCCGACGATGCATGTGTCACCGCATTAAAACCCTGCTTCTCCAATAGCTGCGTCAGACTTAAAATTGAATGCCAGCTAATCAATAATCTGGGATGCATCTACCCAGTAGGTATTAATACTGTTGTGGACGCTACGGTATAACTGTGGCATCTTCCCTAATTGTTTACACTATCTATTACTATGCCCCCCTTCCCATATCTAGACTTAATTGTCCCCACATTCCTATATTTTCATAGCAGACTGTTCACATATTTTTGGCTACTCAAATCCTTTTTGGCAACCCATTTTTAATTCTGCAGCCACAAGCGCCTTCGCAGCTGGCCAAGTCACCTTTCCTGCCTCACATGGCTAAGTGATAGGTCGTGTGTTTGTGTTTTGTCGTTGTTTACTGTACCTCGTTGTTAGCTATCTGTGTTGTCATTGACAAAGATTCTAAGAATCGAAACGTCTGTGTGTCGTATTGTACGCGTTCTTATTTTATTATTCATTTTTTATATTTATTGAGTGCTTCTGATTTCGGATTTTCACCTGTATTTCGCGATACGTGGATCTCCTTGTAAGGTATGTGCAACGTTGTTGATGTTTAGTACGTATTCTCGCAGGAGTTTAATATATCTATTTGTTTCCATTTCATACATACCACAGCAGAGACCTACACAGTTCTCACCACATATAGTGTGTGTGTTTTTTTTTATTGCCTCAATATAAAATTCAATATTTCAGTATCCAACTGAGGGAAAATGATGAGATTTAGCATATAACCTTATCATTATGTCCACCCAACAAAACATTTTTTGTTCTGGAGATTGTACAGCAGATTTCAATGTTTGTTTATATGCGGTAAATAATTTACGGCTCCCGGATTCATGCCATCATTTAAAGAGTATTACAGCTTCAGCAAGACACACCCCCGCTCCTTTTGAATTTGTCTGGCGGTTTTCGTTTTGGCACAGACTGAGGGAATTTGTATGGGATAGTTCAGAGGTATCGTCAAACTGTGGGTTCTTTCATGAAACATGCTTATATAAATAAACTAGCTGGCTCGGCCCGGCTTCGCACAGCTCCTGGCGGGGGATCTATCTATCTATCTATCTATCTATCTATCTATCTATCTATCTATCTATCTATCTATCTGTCTGTCTGTCTGTCTGTCTGTCTGTCTGTCTGTCTGCCTGTCTGTCTGTCTGTCTGTCTGTCTTTCTGTCTGTCTGTCTGCCAGCCTGCCTGCCTGCCTGCCTGCCTACCTCCCTACCTACCTACCTAGTGTGTGTTTTTTTGTTGCCTCAATATAAAAGAGACTGACAACTATTTTCATAGTGCAAAACAAGTAATCATGTTCCGTCTCTGAACGGTAAACAGCAGAGTAGACAGTCTTTCACGAAGACTCCAAGCGGGTCTGTCACCCATGTGTACGAACTACACAGACAGCTGAACAGATCCTTAAAAATGGAAACATGATGACTAAATTGAGGTATAATTTCTGGTCACTCCATACGCACATTAACGCACAGCTATTTGGAAGCTTTCAAGAACTCAATATAAAAAGCTAACATGAATACTTGTGTACACTTTATTTACCAGCAGCTGAAGAAACAAGAAGGAAATGAAAAATAAGGTAAGAAATATATTCTTTCTACTTTCCTGTTAATTTACAAATTATTTACCCCGTGCCTCTGTAAATTCTCTGTCTTTACTAATATTACACATTGCATCCCTCTCGGGATTCTCCGTGGTGAAGCGGTCAAGCCGTCTGACTCGGGCTCCGAATGTTGTATGTTCGATGCCGCGCCGCTTCCTTCACGAGTGAATTTTTTCGGATACTCCCGAGGGTCGTTGCTGGAGCTACGGAGTTCGTGCTTTGTGCGACGCTTTTCGCGCTGTGGAAAGAAACTTAGCCATGTGGGATAAAAACCCGGTGCAATGCAGCCGACCCTGTCGATTTTAAGTTACTTCTTTCATTGCATCCACTCCCATACGAATCCGGATACGCCTTTGTGTGCCATCTGAATTGGCAGGTCTCCCATTACTGTAAACATAACTTTGTTAGCGAGAAATCACTAGTTGTTCAGCAAAACATCAAAGAAATGTCGCCGCTTTTTTTTTTTTTTTTTTTAAAGTTGTTTTTGGACCTATCAAGACATATTCCTTGGGTGGGGGTAAATATAAGACGGCTGGAAAAATTTCATAACGATGCAACAGACAGTTTTCAAAATAATTGATCGTGAATGAAGGCATTCAAATCGGGACATACTATAGCAATTATTGGATCTTCTTGATCACGAATTCAGGCTTGGCGCCTCTTTCGAACCCACTGGATTCCACTATAGGCCTGAGCGTCTCAAAGGATTTGTGGTGAGAGGCCGATTTCATAGGCTCTTCTTTTAAAGGGACGCCATAATCATATCTCAGCATTCTAAGGAATTCTAGCTGTGTACTGTGAAATAATCGTCTCTGTGGCTAAGGGCTTGCGAACGCTGTTTGTGAGCCCGTATACCCGGGTTCGAAACACAGCGGTGCTAGTTTTTTTCGAAAAAGGTATAGGGGCCGGTCGTTCAGAAAGCAATGGCAAACTACTGAACGTAAGCTTGTCTAGTACATCAACAGCAACTGAAAATGTTGGTGTTGACTGCAACGTCCCGTAAGAGATACGCAACAACAACAAAAAAAAACAACTGTGAAATAGGTTGCATCAGTCAGAGACGTCCTCATTCCCCTCCTCTGCACTCTAATCACGATAACATCACGCCTCGTGGTAGCCACAGAGAAGTTGAGTATACACTCAACGTACCACGTCTGCCATCAGCGTGCCATGTGAGGCAACACGCACCAAGGTGAAGGTCAATCCCCGTGGTGTGTGACGAAGGAATGAAAGATTGGCAGACGGCCGGACGGGACTTGTAGTGTACACCTCGTTAGAGTAGCGATAGGGGTATTTGTGTTTATTTGTGTAGAAAGTTAGCATAGGGGTAGCAGCTCGTGATAGATAATACTGTGGCTGTATGTTGTGTGTTTCATTAGCGACTGTTCACTGCTTGTAGCGAGCCAACGGCAATAAATGTACCATTTAATTTCCTCGCACACGACTTGCAAGTTTTCTTGTATGGTGTGCCAGAAGTACCCGATGATGCCTGTCAGTTGAGTTGTTGACAGGCAAGGGTAATTGTGGTGTCACAAGTGAAGCTTGAACGTAAGTTCAAGCTAATCCACTCATCCACGGGCTCTGGACTAGGGTTTAATTTTTGTAGTGACGGTAATTTGTGCAGACAATAGCAATTTGCGGGCTAGAAATATGCCTATCGTGACGAAATATAGTGTTTAATTGTGTTTATTTAGTGAAATCATGTATTCTGCAAAGCTGTAAGTATTAATATTCTTGCTTTCTTATATTTATTTATGTATTTACCAATTTATTCTTGAATAAGCACCAAACATGATTCAGGGCGGAGCGATACACCGCCAGCCGACAATATCGATTTTGGAAACTAAAAATAGTGCTGTGACGTGGAGTGATTGACAAACAGTTGGTCTGCGTCATTAGCATAAAGCAATCGAGTGTTAACAAGATCGCTTAGCGGCCCCCGCCTGAATCTGTGCTTTATATCGTTTATTATTTATTTATTTGAATTACTAAATGAATATATTTATTTATGTAAACATTATTATGTTATTTTTATTCCTTTAAAAGCAGTTATTCATATTTTTGGTTCTACTTTCTCTTTGTTTACCGTCACGAAGGAACTATTTTTTGCCGAGCAGATGCACAACGCTTACAGAAATTAACTAGGTTAGTAACGAAAGACAATTACTGTTAGAACAAAGACAGGACATTGACATTAAATTTAATTAATACATATTCTAGTTGTTCGTGAGTCTGTCATTGTCTAAGTCATTGTCCTTAGTTGTCGAGTAAATCATATCGTGCAGTAGGCGTGTTTACTGCTGCCCTGCATATCAGAGGGCGAACAACAGCTGAGTACTTACGCCGATGTGCCAAATATAGTGTCCTACTTATAAAACGTGTCTCCTCCCGAAGGTACCAAACAAGGTGACCGGTGTCAACGGAGCTTACGTTCCCTGATACTCGGGAACATTAAGTTGAGTATACCTATATTTTTGGCATGCATTGTGATTAATAGTGCATCTCTTTTTCAGCTTGTGATACACTATCATATTTTTTGTGCTCTGATATTCCAACATAGAATTTTGTGCAACACATAAACTGGAAATAACATGAATATTTCTTAACGAGGAACAAATAGATAACATTGTAGATAAATAGGGAAAATAAACAAAGCAGTGTAGGTCAACGCAAGCTAATTAGTCAACATCATGGCTACGTTAGCGGATTTTGTAAAAGCAGGCAAAGAAATGCAATACACAGGTAAAGAGCTAGAAGAATATGCTGATAAGAAGTTTAAAGAAGCAAAAGATACTGAGAGAGACGAACGCGCACGAGAAAGAGAACAAGAAAGACAGCATCAAAAAGATATGGCACAACTAGCTGAGATAACAAAACAAAAACAGCTAGAAGATGACAAACAGATTAAACAAAAACAGCTAGAAGATGACAAACAGATTAAACAACAACAGTTAGAACATGATAAGACAGTTAAACAACAACAGTTAGAACATGATAAGGAGATGAAACAAAAGCAATTAGATCAAGAGAAAGAATTAAAACAAAAGGAATTAGAACTAAAGCAAAGGCAACTAGATCAGGAAAGGGAACTAAAGCAAAAAGAGATAGATGAAATCGCAAGAGTTAAAGAAAAACAAATTCAAGTAGAATCAGAGACACAATTAAAGATGAAAGGCATGGACGTAGACTCACACGCAGAGATCTCTGCCACTAAACTAAAAAGTCAACAAGAGGAAAATAAGTTCAACAAATACAAAAATATTATCAAACCATATTGCAAAGAAGATTCCATATCAGCCTGGACAGAGAATGTAGAGTATGAATTTAAATATCACCAAGTTCCTTTAGATATGTGGGCTCCTATTTACATGAAGAATCTAAGTGGTGAGCCCCTTAAAGTAATAGAATCTATCCCTATTGAGCTTAGATCTAGCTATCAATACATCCATGATAGGATTATGCAGCACTTTTTACTTGATGCCCCTGGGTATCAGGTTCAGTTCTCAAATTTAAAACCTAAACCTAGTGAAACTTTTATAGATTATGTTTCACATGTGCAGAGTGTACTAAACAGGTGGCTTAAAGCAGCTAACATAGGTAAAGACTTTGATAGATTAAAAAACCTAATAGCTATGGACAAGGTTATATCTACTATACCTTCTCTTTTGCTAAGTTTTTGCAGCAGTCAGACATTGAGAACATCGAGCAGTTCGAAAAAAAAAGGCTCAGCATATTTTTCTTCTAACAGAGAGATTTTTAAGACCTCAAGTGACTCTGAAATAGTTTCCTTTGTGAAAGACCAACCCAAAAACTATGAGAGCAACAGAAAACCTTTTCAGAAATATGAAAAAAAAAGACAGAAAAGTGTCAAAATGTATTTATTGTCAACAGATGCATGACACTTATTCGATGTGCGACAAATCGCCGAATTATCCGGCGCATCTTGAAAATGTTATCAAGAAGCAGCAAAATAAAAGATCGGCATACAGGCGGGCAATCAAATGTTTTTTTTGTTCCTGCTATGGCCATTATTCTAATAAGTGCCTTGGCCGCCAACGTATGAAAGCTAACAATGCTATTTTGATTGACACCTCTTCAGATGGTGGTAGTGAGGATGAGTGTGAGGTTGAAAATGAAACTGAGGTTGACTTGCCTTTCAACCAAGCTGAAGATGTGTGTGGTGCAAACGATATGTTAAGCTTTGACAGCTGTGAACGATGTCACCAGTTCCATGCAGACGGAAAACTAGAATGTGGACATACAGTACCGTTCTCATCTGAGAATGTAAACGCAGCACTAGCCTCCAGAGGCAATTTGTTGTTCCACAATGCAATGGTCAATAATGTACCATGCCAATGTTTGCTGGATAGTGGCAGCACCCTTATTGGTCTTCGAAAAGAACTAGTGAGTCCGGGGGATTACACAGGTGACACTGTGAAATGCCGAACCTTTTCGGGTAACGTTGAGATCTACCCTTTGGCAAAAGCCCACATTAATACTCCTTTTCTTTCGGGTACCTTTACTTGTGCAATACTTGACAACCCTTGTACTGATTTAATTTTGGGGTGCTTACCCCAACTGAAACAATGTACTAGTGATGAAATAGTTGCATGGGAGAAATTAAATGCAGCTAAGGCAACAACCAGAGTTGACACTTCAAAACATCATGACCCATTACAAGATGAGACACTACTGATGCTTTTTCCAACCAGCACAGATGACACAAACACACAGAAATTTATACACCAGCAGAAATCTGATCTTAATGTGTCTCCATATTTAAATTTAATGAAACAAGGAGCCAAAATCACCAAACATACATCAGTGTTCTCTAGACTGAAGATTGGCATTTCAACCAGATGTTATACTACAGGTAACCATGAACAGGTGTTACCTGAACAACACCGTTTAACTGTGCTAAAGAATGCACATAAAACACCGTGTGCTGGTCATCTTGCATACAACAATAACAGGCCAGGTTTTTTCAATAATATAAAATTATTTTGTCATAATGTATTTGCTTGTAATGTCTGTCAACAATTAGTACGAAAGTTTAAGGGTGGACATCCTACAGCTGAAGTACAACCCTCTACACTGGCACCCAAGCCATTTGATAGAGGAAGGGTCAGTTCTACCACAAGCACACAAACAAAGGTGCGAAAACAAGTGATCTTGAACTTGATCAAGACAGATTTAGGCTACTTCCATACAAACGAAATGGCAAGGACCATTCAAGGTGGTACATAACCATGGTACATGTTGACGATGAAATATCGATAAACAGACACTTAGAGATATTCCATGTCAACATGCGAAAACCTCACTTTTCAAGACAAGAGACAGAAGTAGTGACAGACGAACAGAGTGCACCAACACCTAGTGATCAGACGACAGACATACACAACGCAACTACACTAGTTAGCGAGACTGGCAGATCCGACAATGGCAATGCACCTATTGAGTTAACAGAATACGCACTTAGTACCACCACCGTACTGAATCAGGTAGACGACGACGGAATGGAACTACCCGTTCCCATTGTAGACAAAACTGCGACATTGGACAGTATACATATAGATCAGGGACTAACAGACATTCAACGACGACAATTAGTGAAATTAGTTACTGAATACAAAGACCTATTCTCTGACATCCCAGGTAGGACGGACAGAATCAAACACTCCATTATTCTTTCGGACTCTAAGCCGATTAAATGCAGGCCGTACTCTATCCCACTCAGCTATAGGGAAAATCTAAATAAGGAAATTCTTCATTTAGAAGCTAGTGGGATTATCCAAAAGTCTACATCTGAGTACTCTTTTCCAATCGTCCTAGTTAAGAAGAAGGATCCACAATTCGTCTGTGCGTGGACTATCGGAAACTCAATAATATCACTAAGATCGACGCAGAACCTATTCCTTCCTGCGAAGATCTTATCTTGGACATGTCTACTTCTAAAATCTTTTCAAAATTAGATCTCACTAAGGGATATTGGCAGGTCCCTATGCAGGCTCAATCTATGCATCTTACTGCGTTTTCAACACCTTTAGGACTGTACGAGTGGCGATTTCTTCCTTTCGCACTTCGAAATGCTCCGGCCACTTTCGTGCGCTTAACTAGAGATCTATTACATGGAGTGACGAATACTGTGACCTATATAGATGATATAAGTGTCCATACTGAAGACTGGACAACACACTTACTGAAACTCAGACATGTCTTTGATAGGTTGCGACTCTTCGGTCTCACTGTCAAACCGAGCAAAGTTGAATTGGGCCTAAAAGAAATTGAATTTTTGGGTCATGTCATCTCTCAAGGTCAACTGAAGACTGACAATAGGATTATTACAAAAATTATGAATCTGACCATTCCGACCACGAAAAAGCAGGTCAGAAGCCTTCTGGGATTAGTAAACTACTATAGTAAATTTATTCCAAATTTAGCGGAAATTACAAGTGTATTTTCCAATGTTTTAAAAGCATCTGTAAAATTGGATGTGAAAGATGCATTATTAATTTCTGCATTGTCAAAATTGAAAATTCTTTTTAGTAATGTACCAATCCTTCGCTTGCCTAACCCGAGGCTCGTTTATTATCTTAGGACAGATGCCAGCAGGATCTCCATCGCTGCAGTCCTAGGCCAATTTTATGAGGGCATCTTCCATCCGATTTGCTACGTGAGCCGTAAGATCACACCTGCCGAGTCCAGATATTCTATATCAGAGTTGGAAGCCCTAAGCGTCATCTATGCGGTGAGGAAGCTCCATCGATTTCTGGCGGGTGTGCAATTCATTGTCCAGACCGACAATTCTCCCATCACGGTCATCCAGAGTGGTGTGCATCGAAATGACCGGATATACAGGTGGTCTCTTATTTTACAAAACTATACATTTAGTATAGAACATATCAAGGGTAAGGACAACATTCTGGCCGATACCCTTAGTAGACTATCTGGGGTAGAAATACCTGAAATCCCACATATAAATGTAGAGTGATAATTAGTACATGAATACATTATAATAATCTATGTAAAATAGGTTACATATACATCGACAGTATATGCTTAATCATGTACCAAGAACAGTGAACTATCATGTGTCCGTAGACATTAAGTCAAGAACTGTGCTGCAGAACGTAAATATCACCGTGTGAACAAGGACAGATAATTACCAACTAAGCTCCATTCCGGTGTACCATTGGTGCGAAACGCAGAAAACAGTGTCAGAACAGTGCTTAATTACAGACACGAAAAGGCTGAGCTACGACACCAGCGAACTCTACACGTGCACTACCGATAGAACATTATGATGACTGTGCAAAGTATTTCAGATACCCAGGCAAAGTGTGTAGATATATTATGCCTATACAAGCAATGTACAAACATGAAGGCAACTACTAACCTGTGGAAACTGAATAACATGTATATAAACTTAATGTGATATGTAATATAATATTTTAAGATAATGACAAAATAGATGTAGGTTAGGGAAATATAATAGTTCTCATTTATTTTAATAGAATAGTTATTACAGTAATTAACCCATTTACTTAACTTAATTGTAACGTAAAATATTAGTTTAGATATAACAAGAGTTAATTATAAATTAAATTAAATTTATGATAAGAATAGTACCATTTAGATTATTACATTTCATTTACCTTCAGTTTAGTTTAGTTTATTCCATCTTAATGAAACCATACCATCTATTAAACATTACCATTTATTAGTATCATCATTTTACATCAGAATAGGTTAAAAAGAGTAGATAAGTGAACATACATCATTTACACCATTTAGATTAAGAACATCACTCATATAATTCCATTGTACATGTAAAAACATTATTTAGCATAGTATTTAGAAAATTACATAATTTGTGTTCACATCATCCATGTAATTAAGGTACATAACTCACATCACATCCATTGCATGTAAATAGTTAGATTACATCCCTTAGATTAGATAAACATAACGATTAACATACACACATCACATAATTAACAGGACAAAAATTTATTTAACACATTAAATACTTATTGATAGAATTAGTATTATTATGTTAGAATGTATAGTTTTATGTCAGTGTAATATAGTGGATGATGAGACCAAGGGAACAAACCATCAACCATTTCTCATCCGTGTAAATATATTGTAAATACATGACTCGTGCAGCGATTTTCGCACAGTCAGTGAGCTCAAATTTCTCAAACTGAGCCAAATCTGTACAGCGTCACTCCAAGGTTTTTAAATAATCAGAAGAATTAGTGTGGAAGGATAATAGATGTGTGACAGAATTAAGGGTGAAAGCAGTGTGACAGAAGTGTGAAAGTGAGAGCGAATGGAAAATAGACGGAAGAGAGTGAGATTGGTCAGCGAATTCTTCTGCTGCCGGGTTCGAAATTTAATATTTGTCTGTGTTAGTGTTGGTTTTCGTTAGTGAAAATGTCGAAGTGTGAATGTATGTCGGTAATAGTTTAGAACTTAGATTACAGTATTTTGAGTGTCATAACAAGGGAATGTAGTCACGAATTAGTGTTATACCTGTTTGTGGCCGCATTTAACCAAATTGTGACACTTAAAAAACTAACATACATACACATAGGAGTTAGAAACATAGGTTAGAAGTTAGATCAGTACATTAATTACATCCAAACACGCAAACAACCAGGAAAACAAACATATAAATTACATACACTTTGTCTAGATCAAAGGGAGATAACTTCGGGTCAGGGGACATAATAGACAACAAAAAACTATTTTAACAGTGAAATAGAACTTTACACGCGGAAGCGATGTAGGTAAAGCCTGTCCCACACACTCTTGTATAATGGTTGTGAAGTATTATATGGGGGACATGAAACAATTCATGTGTTGACCCTAAGAAAGTCAACTTTGTATGGGTAGTAAGTTAATTTACTATGTGAGGGCAGGTCTTATAAGACAACGGTCCGGTTCAGACATACCTCTAATAAATATAATATAGCATGTGAGAAGAGGGCTCACGCCAACCAGACAAGTTTGTGGCGATTGCCAGTAGCCACGTAAAGTTTTGCGACATTGTGACAATAGTCAGTAGAAGTCTATTACATTGCCCAAAACCAGGTTACCTAGAGTCTTTGACAAAAATTAGAGACACTAATTTTTTATAAACCTCTTGCGTCACAACCAATGAGTAAAAGTTGATGACGCTACACAGGAGGGGTGGGTGTGTGTCAAAGACTCGACCGCATCCCCTTCGCCAGGAAGAGCAGTCAATCTTGAAGAGACCAGGAGGGGATACGGTGCCCGAGGGAAGGGCATGGGAGATGAGGTAATAAGAGTTGGGTGACCATTCCCTCATGAGACACGCAGGCGGTGTTCAGAGAGTTAGCACTCTAATCACGATAACATCACGCCTCGTGGTAGCCACAGAGAAGTTGAGTATACACTCAACGTACCACGTCTGCCATCAGCGTGCCATGTGAGGCAACACGCACCAAGGTGAAGGTCAATCCCCGTGGTGTGTGACGAAGGAATGAAAGATTGGCAGACGGCCGGACGGGACTTGTAGTGTACACCTCGTTAGAGTAGCGATAGGGGTATTTGTGTTTATTTGTGTAGAAAGTTAGCATAGGGGTAGCAGCTCGTGATAGATAATACTGTGGCTGTATGTTGTGTGTTTCAATAGCGACTGTTCACTGCTTGTAGCGAGCCAACGGCAATAAATGTACCATTTAATTTCCTCGCACACGACTTGCAAGTTTTCTTGTATGGTGTGCCAGAAGTACCCGATGATGCCTGTCAGTTGAGTTGTTGACAGTTTTCAATATCCAAGCTTACACCGGTAGAGAAGCTGGGCAACCACAAGAAAGACACAAAAAAGAAAAAAAAAACAGTAGAAATAGTTATATTGGATATGGTGGAAGGCTTGGAAACTAGTTGAGGGAATACTACTTGCGACAACATTTTTACAAGCTTGAAATTGGGACAGATATTGACTGGCAAAAAGCTTACAATTTTTATGAACAATAAGAAACAAACAGAGTTGAACTTGATGAAGTTAATTTCAGCAAAAGATCGTTTTCAATGTTCCACAAAGTTTGCTTTCATTGATGGTGCAGCATTGACTTTCATTTGTCCAAAGAGAGAAAAAGTGGTGTACTTCTTAGTATAATGAATGATCAGGCAGATGTGGATCAAAGTTCTGATTAACAAACAAAAAGTCATCGATGATCCTTGACTACAATCACACGAAAGGAAGGAGTGGACAGAGCCGATTAAATGTTGCGCTGTTGTTCATTCAAAGACAAACAGATGGCCTATAGTCATTTTCTACAACATGTTAGATGTTTCTTCCGTGAATGCAATTGTTCTGTGGATGCATCTCAGTCCTGATTGGAACAGTCACAAGTTACATAAACGCGATTGTCTTTGATTCAACTTGCAGAAGGACTCATCATCAAATGGGTCAAACATGTCAACCTGTGAACCTTCCACCTAAACCAGCAGAGAATCCTTGTGGATCTAGAAAACAGGGTCGCTGTCATATTTGCCCAAGGGAGATTGACAGAAAATGTAGATATATTTGTGTTACTTGTGTTTTTGGCGAAAAACATAAAAACATTGTTTGTAACCACTGCACCTTATAGCTTTCAAGAGTTATGCTGGGTTAATATGTTAAAATATGTAAGCATTCATTTATCTAAAAACATTGTAATGATTAATAAATCGAAATTTAAAAACAAAATTAAAAATTGTCTAGCTTTAACTTTATTAAATGGTGGGATCCGCATGGGCCCCATTGGTAACCATTGGTAAAATATCCTGGTAGTTCAAGGGTTAAAATTCACAGATAGAAACCAAACTGTGAATAGATATGTACAATATTCATAACCAGCGTTATAATGTGCCTTGCCAATAAAGGTGAACACGTATGCCGCGTCACATTAAACTATTATCTGTCTCGGGTCAGACATGTGTTTATTTCTCGACTGAACCTTTTTTCCCCAGGCCATCCAGATAATTATCTCAGTCGTGGTAGTGTGGTGGTTAGTGCAGAGAAACTACACTAGCTTAAGTCCTGTATTCAATTCTAGAAAATGGCGCGATTGGATTGTTTTCCCTGTCAGTACACACGAATTTCCGGACTATTGTAATATTCCAAACATGGCCACAGACCGAGGTGTGGCTGTTGTGTTGCATGTACACTAGTTGTGGCCTCTGGAGAGGGCACACATACCATACTGTTTCATTTGGGACAGATATCCACACGTGGGTACTTGTCACTACAGGACATCGCCAGGGATTAAACCAAGGCCACTAGGGTCATGTCGATCTGCTACAGCGCAGACACCCAGGGACCATGGGCAATGTGCTTATGACATTTCATACCTCGTCTGATTGTAATATGTGTACTAAGATGTTGTGTATTCTATTTTCAGATACACCTGGTGATAAAGTTGACAAAGAAGGACGCCTAGTGTACATTTAGAGAATGGAGAACACTTTAGTTATTGCTTTTCTATTTCTGTCTCACTTCTCGCCTGGTGGAACATACGAGACGCACTGCTCAAGCGGAGAAAGACTCCACACTCCCAGAGAAGGTCATGACGGCTGTATTCCTTGTCCCCATGAGACTTTCATTGCCGAGGAGAATCACGTCTTCAGGGAATGTAAACCATGTACAGAGATAGAAAACTCAGATGTGGAAGTGTTAGTCAGCGATTGCGACAGCACTCATGATGCTGTCATACTCTGTACAGGCGGATTCTACAGACGTAAAGCTAGGAATATCCGACAGAAGGACAGGTGTGAAAAGTGTACTGAATGTCCCTTTCCCGCCCGACCATGTGAGGGGTACTACAATACCGTCTGCTGCCCACCTAATCACGATGCAGTTATGACCCCTGATGGTGTGTTTGTGTGCAACGAGAGACCAATTGTCTGTGGAGCTGGACAGTTCTTTAGGTCATCCAGTGAGGAGTGCTTACCTTGTCCAGCTGGGACTTTCATGTCTGACCACAGCCACACATATAAGGATTGTTTAACATGTGAAGAACTATCTGAGAATAACCTCACCCAGGCGGTCATCACTAGACCGTGCAGCAGAACCGCTCCAACTTTGTTTGGCTGTAAGGCTGGTTACTTCAGAGACCCCAGACAAGAATCTCTGCAGATAGAGGTTCCCTGTACACCATGTCGCATCTGTAATCGTCGTCTAACAGACTGTGACTTTTTTCACGATGCCGTTTGTGATGACGAGGATCGAGTGGTCTCAACTGCTCCAACACATCTCAAAGTGTCAATAGGTTAGTGTTATATAGTTAAATGTATGTCTATCTTTGTCTAATAGAGTCACATTGGTATCTTGTATGTCTTAGAATTGTTTTTAACTGCTGATTTTACCAATCGGAGGTTCACGACAATCAAAGACCTTCCTCTAGTTACAAAAGGGATGTGATGATGCTGACAAAGGTGAACCTTGGTCTTGATGATGACACGCCGCTCTAGTAGAAGATGGTTTGACAAAAGTGTGATGATAATATACTCAACAAACATAAATTCAATCCATTAAAAAATCAAAGGGGCGTTACTGGAAATATGACAAAAGCTAAGAGAAACTGGATCCATGAATAAATCTTGAAGTCGCTGAGCAAAAGAAAACAACATAAAAGAAAATTATGAATCTGATAAGTTAAATAAAGATATACAAGAAAAATGCATACAGCAAAATAATGTGGTTAAAAGAAAAGTGCAAGAAAATTGAAATAAGTTAGTTAGTTAATTAGTTAGTCGCGGTTCCAACTTCACGGCAACGGGTCGTCCCCATATTGCTCCGTTCGTGTGCCAGTGAATATCACAAAATGCTCCTCACTGCCCCATGTGAAAAATGGAATAGACAGGAGTGTCGGCAAGCCAACAGCCCGCACAGGTATACTGTGCATAATGCCGCCGCCAGAATGCCAACACAAAAGTCCTCCACGAAGAATACAGTTCATCGTCGATGGAAACGGCAGTCACCAGAAAGACTTCATTTTATACCATATGGCTCCGTCTCTTTCTGCAGGGCGACCTACCGAAAGCGCCGCACAAAGCTCGAACTCCGTAGCTACAGAGTCTCCTGAAAAATGCACTCGTGAACCGAAAAGGCAAACCAGTCAATCCAGCAACAGCCGGCCGTCATCGTTCCGAACATGCAGTTCACGCGAAAAACAAACACGGACAGATACAAAAGCATTCCACGCAAAATTCACAGCTCACTGTGTCGCGCCACGCACTCACTCAGTAGCAGGGCGACGGAATTATAGCATCCTTAGTCTTAATTTTAAATAAGTTCTATTCAAGATATAAAAAAATAACACAAAGATTAGCGATTTAATGGGCAGAAACATCAGTTGAAACCAATGTTTCCCAAAGTGAGGCCCACGCCCTACAGGGGGGCAATTCGGTTGTTAAGGGGGAGGGTAATTTCTTCTTCTTCTTCTTTGCGTTCATTCGGAGTGTTTTTTCAGATGTGATTGTGGTGTGTCTGGTTAGGCAACCTTGGGTCGAAACCCTTAGGCCAACACATCCGACTTTTAGCGTGCATTTTTGACCAGGATATGCATTCCTGGGAGACTCTCACTTTTGTGGTACTGTCCACCTTCCAGCTGGTCAAGTTGGAACATTCGAAGACTTCACAATCAATCAATCAATCAATCATGTGCCATGCCGGAAAACGTGGGCGGTCATGATTCGCCATTTCACTCGATCACCAGAGTCGTGGATCAGCTCAGTGTTCCTGTCTCGTCCATGCCATGTGGCCAAGCCATCGAGGTATTTTCCTCTCGGTCTTCCTCTTGCACAGTCATCCCTCAAATGAAGGCAGGGACAGTCCATAGCATTTTCCGCCATCCTGGATGGCTTCCATAATTGCAGAGCCGGCACATAACGCTCTGGTGCTGGGCTCACCGAGGGAATCGTCACGTCCTGCTCATGGCTGCTTTAATTCCTCACTTCAATATATTGGTCATTTCGTTTGCCTCGGGCCATTCCTGCACAAACCAGACAGTTTTGCAGACGGTATCCACTCAGCGAGTTTTCGGACATGTGCCCGTCAGAGCTGTTCCAGGCACGACAGACATTCGGAAAACTACCTAGTCAGAGCTGTTCCGAACAAGAGCGGCATTCGGAAACTAGGTAGTCAGAGCTGTTCCTAGTACGAGAGACATTCGGACGAGACATTTCACTCGGACGTAATTGCGTAGTGTCAATTTTTAGTTTGCCGACCCGTAAGTCGACACTTCCGACTTCCGGCGGGCATTTTTTAATGATGTTAGCCATCCTCTGGTTTCGAGGCACGTTAGACTTATTGTTGTGAAGTCGCCCACATCTCAGCTGGTCAAGATAGAACGATCAACGACATCGCGGTCGGCCATCAAGGGAAGGCAGGGGCAGACCATGGGCTTTCCCTCGCTATCCAAGGAGGCTTCCATAATTGCAGAGCCGGCACATATTGCTCTGAGACTGGGCTCACCCGAGGAGTTGCCACGTCCTGCTCATGGCTTCTTTAGTTCCTCACTTCCATGTGTTGGGCATCTCGCTTGCCACTGGTCGCTCAAGCACACACCAGGAGCGGTCAGACTGCGGGCGACATCCACTCGGTAAGCTTTTGCTTTTGACTTCGGACCACGCAATAGGTTCGCTCGCCGTGCGTTCCATTTCGTGTTATTGAGACGTTTTTCCACTGTTGTCTACACTCTCTATGAGTTAGATACAGACAGTTTTCGTAACCATTTCCTTCGACTGGGGCACTTTTCTGATTTTTTGTACTCGCTCACGAGGTAGGCTACATGTGCTGCCGGCTCAGCACCTTACCTTCGTGCAGCAGTGAACGAGAAACGGCCAGGCCCTCTCATCCGGGAATCCCTTATATCCCCAAGCTGAGAGCCTTCGAACATGTATCAGACCTGAGCATGTAGCTTGCTCAGTATCTCGCCTCTATTTTTCGGTAGGTGGGTATCGGCCCGACTCTCAGATCCGAGGGTTTGTGGCTTAGAGGCGCTCAGCCACAGCCCTCGACAGGAGCCTTAGAGTTTTGTCCGGATCAAGGTCTTCTGCCTTCGTGTACCTGATTTAGTCTTTTGACTGCTATCCTCAGTCTACCTGCAGAGCAGCAGGTTGTGTCTCTCTTAGTCTGGCCCCTAACCCATAAGCTGTCCGATATGTAGTTTTCATCCATCGGCAAGCAGATGGGGTCAATGGGACACGCAAGCTCCCCCGCCACGGCAAGGTGGAGACACATCGGGGGCGGGGGGGGGGGGGGTAATTTGAAAATGGATTCGTCCAGAGTTTAAGTTAACAGTATAACCTCAGTCGCTTCTTGAGCTGAGTAAACGTCCAGTACAAGTAACTTCTGTCCGCCATGTTATATAGTCTGTGTTTTTGTTTGTTTGTTTTTTTGCCCCAATATAAACATCCATATCTCAGTAACCAACTGAGGGAAAATTGTGAGATTTAGTATATAACCTTATCATTATGTCCACCCAACAACAACAAAAAATTTATGGAGATTATACAGCAGATTCCAAAGTTTGTTTATATGCGGTATAATGTACGGGTCTGAGATGAAATTCATAATTTTAAATGTATTACAGCGTAACCAGACAATCAGTGCTCAGTGTTGAATATTGTACGTTTTTTCACGGGATTGGCCTTATGCCAACTTCCCGCGTTGTTTAAACTAGGACTGTTCATTCAGAGGTGTCTCAAAATGTGGGTTATTTCATGAAACCTGATTAATATGTTTTTTTTTTTTAAATCTTACCACTTATCGCTAACATTGAAATGTGTGAATATTTTTCAGTGGGATTGAATGCGAAATTATACACTTCAAATAATCGCTATGAAGTTGTACACATATTTTTGTCAAGAAGCTGATAGCAGGAAACTGTTTTATACTATTACAAATTCCGAAAAAAGAACAATGCAGGCATTGGGTTTGAGTAAACGGGCATTTCGTCGATGGGTGCAAGAATATGGAATTAAACCACCACGCAATAACCAAACGGTAGGTAGAAAGATTATTGTAGACAGCTTTGACAAAGATGTCATAAGGCGAGCTGTTATAAAAATGCTTTAAAAAGTCGCTTGATATACGACAGAGTCGACTTCATTGCACCGGGTTCTATCCCATATGGCTCAGACTCTTTCCGCAGCGCGGAAAGCATCGCACAAAGCACGAACTCCGCAGCTCTAGCGACGACCCACAGAAGTCTCCGAAAAATTTAACTCGTGAACCGAAGGATGCGGCCCGGAATCGAACCCACAACCTTTGGAGCCCGAGTCAAAAGGCTTCACCACTTCGCCACGGAGACTCCTAAAATTATAAATATTTTGGATTTTATATCCAGGATTATACAGCATTATAAAAATGCTGGATGCCAAAGAAACAGTGACTGTAAGAAAACTTAGGGTTTGGTTCAGAAAGAACAATAACATAGAACTGTCCAAAACAACTTTGTGGAAAATTATAAGGACATTATCTTCACTATTTGAAAGTACAAGGGCGGTAGAAATAATCTTTGCGAGCAACCGCATTTAGGAGCCACGAGAAGCAGATACCTACGTGAAATAAGGGAAATGCGCAAAGAAAATTATGGCATAGTGTGTTTGGATGAAATGTGGATCAATGCGCACCACACAAGTGATAAGGAATGGCAATCAGTGGATGGACAGATAAAGCGATATGTGCCCAGTAGTATAGGACATCTTTTGGTCATGGCCCGTGCTGGTAATACGCATAATGGCTTACAACAGAATGCTAGGCTCGTGTTCGTATTAAAGCATACAGACAATAGGGATTATCTTAATAAGATGAATGGTAATGTATTTAGAGATTGGCTCGAGAATACTGTGCTTCCATCCCTAGATAGACCGTCGTGCCCAATTATGGACAATGCATGATATCAATGTTGTTGCCCAAGAAGACAAAATACCTACAGCATCGAGCACAAAAGGAGCAATTCAGATATGACTCCGAATGGAAAACATACCATTTCCAGAAACGTATTTCTAGCTAGAATTGTTGTCCCTTGTAAAACAGACGCCAAAAAGCAAGAAATATCAAATCGACAAGTTGATAGAAGAGCATCGTCATGGGTGCTTGAGACTTCCGCCGTACCATTCTCATTTTAACCCTATAGAACTTTTGTGGGCTAAAATTAAAGGACAGGTGGCAGCTGACGATACTATATTCAAATTGTCTGACGTCAGGATACTAATCCAGTCTGCGCTATTAAATATTGATAAAAGTTACTGGAAAAATGTGAGGACCATGTGTTGAAAGAGGAAGAGGATTATTGGAGAAATGATGGATTGAATTTTATGCAACCGAGAGCAGTCATCAACCTACTGGAATCGTCCGACACAGATTAAGGTCTGAGCAGATCGCAGACCTTAATCCACGTGCACACCAACTGGGATATTTTGCTATAAATATTCAGAAGAATTGCAGGCCCTAAACATTACAGCATCAGCATAATGTCAATGGCAACAGTTTGTATTCCACAGTGATGAATTTTCAATTCCGCAAGCCCTCAGCGGTGACAAACAACTGTATAGAAAAAAAAAACACACACACACACTAAACGCATTGAATACCAACAGAAGAGTAATATTGCGGTGGAAACTGACATATTGTGGCATAACAAGAAACGTGAGAGCAAACACGTTGTCAAATTAGGGGACAACACACGTGCATACGAATCAATCTATAAACTTCAATGAAAAGCGGAGCAACATCTTGGTTGTTAAGAAGAAAGCTCACTACAGAGACACTGACAACTATTTTCATAGTGCAAAACAGGTAATCATGTTCCGTCTCTGAACGGTAAACAGCAGAGTAGACAATCTTTCACGAAGACTCAAAGCGGGTCTGTCACCCGTGTGTACGTGTGATCAAACTACACAGACAGCTGAACAGATCCTTAAAAATGGAAACATGATGACTAAATTGCGGTATCATCTCTGGTCACTCCATACGCACATTAAAGCACAGCTATTTGGAAGCTTTCACGAACTCAATATAAAAAGCTAACACGAATACGTGTGTACACATTATTAACCAGCAGCTGAAGAAACAAGAAGGAAATGAAAAATAAGGTAAGAAATATATTCCTTCTACTTTCCTGTCAATTTACAAATTATTTACCCCATGCCTCTGTAAATTCTCTGTCTTTACTAATATTACACATTGCATCCCTCTCGGGATTCTCCGTGGTGAAGTGGTCAAGCCGTTTGACTCGGGCTCCGAAGGTTGTATGTTCGATTACGGGCCGCGTCCTTCATTTCACGAGTGCATTTTGTCGGAGACTCCCGAGGGTCGTCGCTGGAGGTATGGAGTTCGTGCTTTGTGCGACGCTTTCCGCGCTGCGGAAAGAAACTGAGCCATATGGGATAAAAACCCGGTGCAATGCAGCCGACCCTGTCGATTTTAAGCTAATTCTTCCATTGCACCCACTCCAATTCGAATCCGGATACGCCTTGTGTGTCATCTGAATTGGCGGGGCTTTCATTACTGGTAACATAAATTTGTTAGCGAGAAATCACTAGTTTTTCAGCAAAACATCAAAGAAATGTCGCCGCTTTCGATGATTTACGTTGATTTTGGACATATCAAAGACATATTCCTTGGGTGGGGGTAAATATAAGACGGCTGGAAAAATTTCATAACGATGCAACAGACAGTTATCAAAATAATTGATCGTGAATGAAGGCATTCTTTTTGGGACATACTATAGTAGCTGGGAAGCCAAAATCAAATATCCAAATGCAACAAAATGTGCAAGAGAACTATTGTTACCGTTTCCATCTTGATATTTAGCTGAATGCGGATTTAGTGCCATAAATGCTGCTAAACAAAAAAAAAAAAAAAAAAAAGGAAATCGGCTGGATATAACAAAACGGGGAGACTTGAGACTAAAGTTAACTAAATTGGAAACTGACATAAAATCTCTTTGCAGCAAGCATCAAGCGCAAGGATCTCACTAAATTTAAATAATAAATAATTAGTTCTTCCTCTTGAGCCTAAGGCGGCGCATAGGGCAGAAGACATGGCTCTCCATGTCCGGCGGTTCGCTGCTACCTATTGTAGATCCTGGATGTTCACTTGGCCGTTGAAAGCCTTCTCTGATGGTTCTACGCAGGGTCTTGGTCTTCCCCGTTTTCTTTTCCCTACTGGTGACCATAAGAGGGCTTGGTTGGGGAGTCTTGTCTTGTCCATTCTGAGTACATGGCCGATGTAGTTCCAACGGCATTTTCTTATAAAATTGGATACAATGTCCTGCTTAGTCTCTTGTCTTATTTGCGTATTGGTTCTGAAATCTGTCCAGTGGAGGTTTAGAATTCTTCTAAGACATTTGTTCTCAAAACTGTCTCATTTGTATCTAAAGCTACCGTTGATTTCCAACTCTCACATCCATACGTTAGCACTGGAATCACACAAGAGTTGGAGATTTTAAGGTTCGTATGTTTGCTGAGTGTCTTTGACTTCCAGATGTTTGACAGTTTATTGAAGACACCAGATGCCAGTGCGATTCTAGATAATATTTCTGGCGTTGAGTCCCCTGTAGATGTCATTTTGCTTCCTTTGTATGTAAAGCTGTTGCCTTTTTCAAGAACATGGTTGTTTAATTTGGTGTCGTCTGAACTGTTGGTAAGATCAATAGTTTTTGTTTTTGCAGTGTTAATTTGGAGACCAATTTGTCCTGAAACATTTTGGAGATGGTTTATTTTCTCTTGGGCATCTAGGTGTGTTGAACTTAAAAGCACTATGTCGTCGGCAAAGTCCAGGTCTTCTAGATTTTGTCAACCCAATGGATACCTCTATTTGTGTTGCTTGTGCATTTGCGCATGACCCAATCGATAGCTATTCCAAAGAGCATCGGTGACAAGACACAACCCTGTTTCACTCCCGTTTCCACTGAGAACCAGTCAGAGTTGCCTGATTCTGTTCTCACGCAGCAACGTGTCTCCTTCTAGAAAGATTTTATGATGTTGATATATTTGGTAGGGAAACCATAGATGTTGAGTAGATTCCAAAGTGAAGGACGGTGGATACTGTCGAAGGCATTTTGAAAGTCGTGAATAATTTCGACTGCAATTCTACAGAGTCTTCAATGATTATTCTATGGGTGAAAACGTGGTCTATACATGACCATTTTGGTCTGAAGCCAGCTTGTTCTTCTTTGAGCCTTTCATCTATAGACTTTTTGAATCTCTCAAGTAACGTGCTACAAAAAAGTTTTCCTGGTACTGACAGTAAGGTGATACCACGCCAGTTATTAATAAATAAAGTAATTCATAAATAATTACTAATAATTACAATAATATAGAAAAATATTTCATTAAAATTATTTTGTACTTGAATTTCATTTCTCCATTATATATTTTGAAAATTTACTTACTGTGTTTGTTCAATAGTTTCCTAGTGATTTCTTCCTAAAACCTATCATTCAAGTTTCTTTTGTGAACATTTCAATTTCTGAATATTAAAAATTATGTATATGTTGGGGGGGGGGGGGGGGGGGGGGTATAAGAATTTTAGAAAGGGTTTGGTGGGGCATATCACAAAAAAGGTTGGGAAACACTGGTTTAAACACTTGATGAAGACGGCAATTAGGACCAGATGCTTAACACCTCACTGCAATACGCAGCAAAGTAGGAACACAGGGCTGACACATTTTGCCAGCAACCCAGGAAGGCGGGTGTTAACAGCAGATTGGAAGGTAATGACGCAACTGCATTGCCGCCAAAGCATGTTTCATTGTTTCAGGCGTGGGGGGGGGGGGCATCGGTCAATTTAATTGACATATGAAACTACCCTTCACAGGAAAGGAGGAGGGGTGAGAAGAGTTTAGGACTTAATCCATCCCGTCATCGTACATGGAAAAATAGGTGGAGTTAATTAATAGGGGAGATATTAATTAGCCAACGTGGAAACTAGCCAGGGATGAAGAGAATAAAACTACATGCATGGCCAGCAAGACTTCAGACACATTCACAATAGCGTACCAGGGAAGCCGGAATTTTAATTTCTGGTGAGAGATTACCATTTCGTTCTGTTGACTTCTGATACGAAGTAGTATGACAGGAATTTCCTAGCTATAAACCCAGATCTCTTAGGAGCAATGGACAGTCAACAACCCATATCAGGAAGTGACTTAGCCTTGTGAGGGACCAATTTGGACTCCTTCAATCTGACAGTGAACTGCGTCTCACTGGGGGAAGCATGACCTATGTGACCTCTTAAGTTACGTATACCATAATATAATCATCATCATCATATGATCATCAGATTAGAAATAATAAACACAGTTGTTGTATTTTAAAACTCAATTTGTCCGTATAATTCTAAATGTTTATAAATGTTTGTGTAGCGTATCAAGTACACACATTATTGTATCATTTAGTGGGGGTTCACACATATTGTCCAGAAGTGGGAATCTATGTCCGGGAGGTATCTTGCCTATGCAGTCATAAGTAACCAGATTACGTTGCATGTCTTAACTCCTCCTTTCTCACTTCTGGTGATACCAAGTACAGCCAAAACTATATAGATATATTCTATCTTCAACGAGCCACTTCTTGGCTGTTTTCTTGAGTATCAGGGACAGTGTCTTAAATCAGCATAACAGACATTTGTTCCACGTTTTCTCTCTGGGATCTGGGGTAGCAATTAGTTCCTTCTGACAGAGTTAGGGGATCTTAAACTGCATCCAGAACTTAACACCAGCAGAAGAAAATGATGTTGGCTGGGTGGTTGCCCAACCGGGAGCTACCTCAAGCCAGTTGGTGACATATTGGTCTGCTCGTCCGCTATAGAATCCGGGAGTACACCCTAGAAAATTTTGGTTCGCTTCCGACTTATTGGTCTGCTCGTCCGCTATAGAATCCGGGAGTAAACCCTAGAACACTTTGGTTCGCTCGCAAGGAACGAACCTATTTCAAATCTGTTAGTCTGGTATTATTCCGGTCTTGCCCATGGATAGAACCTAGGTCATTCTCACTTACATTCTTAGCAGCATTAGTTAGTTATAATTTATTTCTAATGTAATAGCTTGCTTGATTGTAGGCAAGATTTTGACACATTAGGACTTCTCATCCATGATAGAATCAGAGAATAAATTCTAGACTATTGATTTTCATAAACCATTCTTTCATTCTTCACCCATTACATTTGCTAAGTATTAACTTAGGAATTTGTTTCTAGGGAAGTCTGTAGAATTTAAATAACTTGTTAAAAAGTTAATAACGGATAATATCATATGAGTTAATTTACATCATTCACCACTGTAGAATTAATAATCACATTAATTAGTGATATTAATTAGTTTATTGATGATTTACTTGATGATTTTTGATTACATGCTTTATCATTTGATTTAATCATGAATAATTTGATAATGCATAATTACTTCAGTGTATGACGGACTGCTTTGCATCAACTTTCTCACTCAAATTCACTACTATCATTCTCATAGCAGTGTCAGTTCCTCTTGTCACTATCCTGCTCTAGCATAAATCTGACTAGCTCTCTGTAGGGTAATAATATAATTACTTACCTGAGTTTAAGCTGAGAAGAGATCATGGATGCACGCACAGATTTCTTAGAGTCCGCTAGAGGATGGGGCATAAGGCTCAGCTTAATAGGAGAGAAGCTAGAACTATTTATCAGAGATGAAATGGATTGGTGGGACAAAGAAGATGAACAAATGATGAAAAGACTTGCAGAATTAGAAGCAGATATGCGTCACAAAGCTGAAGAAGATGAGATTAAGAAGAAGCAAATTGAAATACTGAACGTGGAGGAATCTACCAGCTCGATTGAGGAAAAGCCAATCACTCAAGCCGAAACTCTGATAGAAAGCGGGGAAGCTGACCGTCACAAAGAAGAGGCATGCATTCCTTCGCAAATCCCCATGGCTCAGAAAAACAAAAACTTGCGCACAGAAAGGCAGATGCTTCCCACCTCAATTCCGAAAAATAAACGGAATAGGAATAAATGTACCAAGCGTACAGTAAACAGTCACAAACGTGATAAATGTTTACACCGCAATGAAAGCGGATTAGCTGGCTTGGCAACCCAGCAATCTCAGGAGCTTCCTAAGACTTCCCAAAGGAGAAAAATCCAGGAGGAGGAGGACCTGAGGAAAACTATTAAAGAGATCGAAGGCGAGACCTTACCCGACTCTTTTATTCCCTTCAGTTCAGAGAAACTAGGAGTGGAAATGAATTCAGCTGAGACTGGAATGGATGTAAAACAGGATTCCAGTGTTTCTTTCTGTGTGGCCACACAAGATGAAACAATTATCAGTATGAATTACTTATCTCAGGTGGGAGATGGCATTGAAAATGACACCCCACAACATTCACTTCTATTGGATTTGGCACAAGAAAACCAGACCAGGGAGAGAATACCTCAATTGGACTTGGCACAAGAGAGCCCGGCCATGGAGGACAAACAAGACACGGAGGAGAATTCTTACGATGTCAGTATCTTGGAGTCTTTCGAAAAGGAAACTCAAGATACACAAAGCATTCATGTAGGTTATACCACGGACTCTGATTCAGGGACGATAAACATGTCTGCTAACAACAAAGAAGAAAATACTTCTTTGGACAGGATGAAGGTAATACCTATCATCAACACAGCTGAAGCTAACAGGGGATCACAAATGATGGACTCTGCAGCGGAACAAAACCGGAGCGGTTGGTATACTCAACACTCAGGACCTTGTTTACCTTTCACTTCAACCAATGTTGGATGGGGAGAACAGCTGTTTATGTATACTTCTACAAGGAGTGATACAAATTCACAGTTCTTGGGGAACAACATGATTTCTCAAAGCTGGACAACTTCTACTAGCCTTATACTTTCAAACACAGATTCAAAATGGAACTCTGTTGAAGAGGAACTCACCTGGATAAAGAATTATCGAGGGAAGAAAACTCTTAAATCAGGAGGGAGTAAACGGACGCCCTACCAAGAAAGAGGCAAGTATGAGTTGAATGCACATCATAAAATTATGATGTTTAGCAAATTTCCTGCCAAAAGGAGGAGATTAAAGGATTTATTATGATCTTTGGCCGACGGAGGAAAAGAAAATGGAGCAACATTACTGCGACCAATTCTTTTAAGAAAACACTGATGGCACTTCCTCTGCTTATAGGACAAGGGCCAGAAATTGAGTGGACAATAACAGTCTCTCTGCGGCGCAGGAGAATCTTGTTATACATTTTGCAATTTCCCGGCTGGGAAAAAGTAAAACCTCCAGAGGACAGGACATTACCGAGCAATAGCCCGGAAATCCGACACAACACCAGGAGCAAAGATTTGCAAGATTTATCCTGGGATGATGGACATGGGATATTCTTTTGACTCATAGAAACCCACTGCCACAAGGAATATTGGGAACCCAGACTTGGAGGTCAATTCTGGAATGGAGAGAACTTAGATACATTCTTGAATGCTGCCGAGGCTCTGTTATAGGCTTCATTAATGAACCTACTTAAATTGGGAAGCTATGTGACGGGACAGCCCAGGCAGCATCCGAATTACACAAGTTTGAAAGGAATTAAAGAGCCCACAAGAATTATTCTATCATTATCTAAGTAAAAGAATAATTGTCCACCAGAAAATAATCTAGTCCCCAACCAAGGAATAAGGAAAAACTAACAGAGATTGCAAACAAGAGAAAATTACATTTTGACCACGCACGCCCCATCATTTCTGTAATGCTAGGTCTGAGAAAGCTTTGATGTCCAGATCAAACGTAACACCCAGACACCACGGCACCAGTCGGCGGGCGCTATCAAAGGTTGAAAACTCACTGTTTTCAGTTGATACATCGCGGAGCCAGTCAGTTGAGATTGACGTGTTAGTTTAGAATCCTGCGGTCGGAATAGGGACTGATACCTAACACCTTACGGTTAACATGACCTAACGTGTAAACCAGCCACGGCAGAATGGGAGATAAGAGGGTCAGCCAGACCCGTCTGAAATGTGTGATCCAAAGACGGCAATTAGGACCAGATGCTTAACACCTCACTGCAATACGCAGCAAAGTAGGAACACAGGGCTGACACATTTTGCCAGCAACCCAGGAAGGCGGGTGTTAACAGCAGATTGGAAGGTAATGACGCAACTGCATTGCCGCCAAAGCATGTTTCATTGTTTCAGGCGTGGGGGGCATCGGTCAATTTGATTGACATATGAAACTACCCTTCACAGGAAAGGAGGAGGGATGAGAAGAGTTTAGGACTTAATCCATCCCGTCATCGTACATGGAAAAATAGGTGGAGTTAATTAATAGGGGAGATATTAATTAGCCAACGTGGAAACTAGCCAGGGATGAAGAGAATAAAACTACATGCATGGCCAGCAAGACTTCAGACACATTCACAATAGCGTACCAGGGAAGCCGGAATTTTAATTTCTGGTGAGAGATTACCCTCTCGTTTTGTTACTAAGATACAACGTCGTATGACAGGATTTCATAGCTATAACCCAGATCTCTTAGGAGCAATGGACAGTCAACAACCCATATCAGGAAGTGACTTAGCCTTGTGAGGGACCAATTTGGACTCCTTCAATCTGACAGTGAACTGCGTCTCACTGGGGGAAGCATGACCTATGTGACCTCTTAAGTTACGTATACCATAATATCATCATCATCATCATCATATGATCATCAAGATTAGAAATAATAAACACAGTTGTTGTATTTTAAAACTCAATTTGTCCGTATAATTCTAAATGTTTATAAATGTTTGTGTAGCGTATCAAGTACACACATTATTGTATCATTTAGTGGGGGTTCACACATATTGTCCAGAAGTGGGAATCTATGTCCGGGAGGTATCTTGCCTATGCAGTCATAAGTAACCAGATTACGTTGCATGTCTTAACTCCTCCTTTCTCACTTCTGGTGATACCAAGTACAGCCAAAACTATATAGATATATTATATCTTCAACGAGCCACTTCTTGGCTGTTTTCTTGAGTATCAGGGACAGTGTCTTAAATCAGCATAACAGATATTTGTTCCACGTTTTCTCTCTGGGATCTGGGGTAGCAATTAGTTCCTTCTGACAGAGTTAGGGGATCTTAAACTGCATCCAGAACTTAACACCAGCAGAAGAAAATGATGTTGGCTGGGTGGTTGCCCAACCGGGAGCTACCTCAAGCCAGTTGGTGACAGGGGGGGGGGCATAAGAATTTTAGAAAGGGTTTGGTGGGGCATATCACAAAAATGGTTGGGAAACACTGGTTTAAACACTTGATGTTTGAAATCAATGACATGAAAGGCATTAATGGAAGAAGGCGCTGTGGCTATGATACAGAGATGGAATAAATATAGAGTTATTTGACTGAGAAAGAACAGAATTGACACAAGAAAGTAACTTTGAAGGGCCACATATTCTAAATGAAGTCGTAACTAATGCCATCAAACATATAAAGAAAGGAAAAGAAATGGCTGGATCAGATGAAATCACTGTAGAAGAATAAGCCGTACTAGAAGAATTTGAAATAGAAATATGAACTAAATGTTGAATGATACCCACAATGGACACATACCTAGTGATTTGCTGACGTCTGGATATATAGCTTTACCCAAGGGATCTCCGTGGCAATATGGTCACGGACGCAGTTCGTAATTTCACATACTCGCGTTCAAAATACAGCTGCTGGCGATTTGGCAGCAGACCGTCTTGCGTTGAGTTTTTACGAAATTGCATGGGTGTCTAACCGTTCAGAAAGCAATGGCAAACTACTGAACGTAAACTTTCCAAGAGAACACAACAGCAAAAAATACTAGTGTTGACTACGACGTCCTGTAAATAATATGCAACTAACTAGAACAAGATACCTGGAGCAATTGAAAGCGAACAATGCTGTACAGTGAACCTAGGAAACCACGTCACCAAACTTCTACTCAGATTTAAATTGTGAAGAGCAAGAAGGAACATAAGCATGGATATGAACGAAGAACAGTGTGGATTTGTGGAAGGGAAAGTAACAAATAATGTAACATACAAATTCCGCACTAGTCTTAAAGTCTTAAAAGTTTTAAAAGTCGAGAGTATATCGACTTCATTGCACCGGATTGTATCCCATATGGCTCGGTTTCCGCACTAGTAACACTAGTCGAAAGGTAAGCTGCGACACAGAAAGATCTAGACCAGTGGTTCTCAACCTTTGTTGGCACATGCACCCCTTCACCATATGTTCAGAATGTCATCCCATCCCCTCCTTCGTATTTCCTACCTATAAATTCCATTCCCCCAGCCGCCCTACACAGTATACGTAAAGATGGAAGCTAACTTTAATAACAAATACTAGAACAAGTCTAGACGTCTACATAAAACTTGATTAGCGAGCCTGCTTACGTTATAAAACGAATTTCAGAAGGGCGAGATGTACAGAACCGTAAAAATGGGGGGGGGGGGGGGGGGGGGGACAATATCGAGAAATCGGTCCTTGTATGAACACTATCTTGAAATAATCTTAATTCCTCCCCCACCCCCTTCCGGAAACCCTAAAATTCCCCCTGGGGGGGGGGGGAATTCTCCACCGCTTGAGAACCACTGATCTAGACACTTATTTGTGATTTGTAGATGACGTCACCGAATTTTGAGGAGCGGCTGGCCGAGAGGCTAGAACGCCGGAGTCTCATTCGGGAGGCCCGGGTTCGATCCCTCGGTAAGGTGTCGGATTTTTTTTCTGTCGGGGGCAAAAAGAAAATCCTAACCTGCACAGTTCGCGGCGACTGCACTAGCCAGGCGGCCTTTATTCCTCAGGCTCAAAGACCCCTCTGCCATACACCGCAAGGTACTATATTGGCAGTAAATGACAGTTTGACAGTTTTGACAGTCACCGAATTTGATAAAGTGAATCACGATGAACTGATCAACATGTTGGAGAATATTAAAACTGACCGGAAAGATCTCATAAATTAAAACGTTTATATATTGGAACCAAGTATAGACAACACGAATAAAGTCGGCAATTATGAAACGAAAAAGCACGGAGTGAGTCATCATATCACCTCTCTTTCTGTAGCAAAATAAAAACGAGAGAGATGAAAAATAGACCAGGAGTTTGAGTGTGAGGTTATAATTTAAAACTGCGTTATGCAGAGGACACAGTGTTGATATCTAACACCTCAAGGGATCTACAACAACTGTTGGACACTTTAGTAATTTATTCATTCAGTAGCATGTCCTTTGCAGAACCTCGCTCCTATAATAACCTTCCGGAAAACATCTCGGTCATTAGCAAGATGTCCCGCGCCCGATACACCCATCTGGAGATCATCCGCCACATCCTGCAACCAACTTCTCTTTTCCCGTCCTCTTCCTCTATTCCCAGGCATATACCCCTCCATTATTGTTCTCTCCAAACTTTTATGACGTTTCAAGGGACCACAATATTTCAATTTTCTTTGTTGTGTCGTCTTTAGTTGCCAACCTTCTTCAATATTAAGTCTTGTATGAATGCATTTGTTCTTTTCTGTATCATACGAGTAGATATTCCAAGAACCCGTCCATAACATTTATATTCAAAGGCATTTCAGCTTGTTTAGTAAGTGTAAAGGTCTCACTGGCGTATATTGCAATGATAATGATTCATGCTCTTAAAAATATAATTTGTGTAGGCCTATCTGTCCTACGCCTTAGTTTTTTTCACTTGTTTTAGTCTTTGAAGAGCAATAGATATTCGTCTTTTAATTTCTTTCATTGTGTCACTATTGTTGGTAATTAATAACCCCACATATTCGAAATTTTCCACCACCTCCAATTTCTTCTCATTAACATATATTTCTTTCTCCATGGTAGTTTTATCTTTACGCATAATCTTTGGTTTTGCTATGTAAAGATATAAGTTGTGGTTTT
>JACEFZ010012266.1:0-320000 GCA_014155875.1 Cepaea nemoralis | reverse complement strand
GGAAGTATGGGTGTGTCACAGTTGTGACTTTAAAGTTGTTAATATGGTAGCAGGCATGTTGTATTATAACGCAATGAAAAGGTACAAAACGAAGCCATGCGCATCATTTTGGGCTGCACGAGAGACACCAGCTGTGTAGCAATGAGATACCTCCTTGACTTCCCGACAATGGAACACAGGATCAAGATCTGGAGAGCTCGTGCATACTTAAAAATAAGTGCAGATGAGCAGCATCCTCTGCATGACGCTATATTCAGAGAAAAGGGTGACAGGCTAAAGAGGGGCAAATCATGGATGGGTCGGGCGGAAGATGTCGTCAGACAGGTCTGCAGTCTTACCAGTATCAACCCCGGCAAGGAATGGGTGCCGGTGCCTCCAGCTTTTAATTGCACTTTCTAATGCATTATCACACTTGATAGACAGTGCAGAAAGCAGAACCCTGCCGCTGTCAATGCAGAGGTTAACGCGCTAATCTATGAACACTCAGATAGCCCCGAAGTGCTCATCTATACAGATGGATCTGTTGTAAAACAGCAAGAAGTGCGTGGGCATTTACAGCCCGTTCAGCGGGCCGAACCGTTCAAGAATCCAGTGGTGCCCACTCTATGACCACGAGCAGCATGACGATGGAGATGATGGCAGTTACACAGGCTTTCATATGGCTGGAATCACAGCATTATACCAACGTATGTGTACTAAGTGATTCAATGTGCATAATTCAGAAGGTCGAAGCTGAATCTGTACGTAGACAATGGACTGAGTCGCTGCGGAAGTCTGTTGTGCGTAAAGTCACCTTCATCTTCGTGCCGGGACATGCGGGAGTCGAGGGAAATGAACGAGCTGATAAACTGGCTGGCTCTGCACCCCCTGTAGATGGCCAGCCCATGGATCGTGCCGATGTTATTAACGTCCTTAAAGATATAGCGAGAACATAGGACTTTGACGTCAGTGATTCCACATCGCTGTCCAGGATGAAAGACTTGGGAGTAAGAATCGGCACAGCCAGACGCGAGAGGTACATCGGGAAAACAAAGCGCCTCGTCAACTAACACAGAACTGGCACTATTAGCCACCTGACGCTGATGCATATGCTGGGGGAGGATCTGAGCACCTATGGACATGTCCGGAGTGCAATGAAGATACCCCAACTGATAACTGATAACTGAACGCAATGACAACGTTTCGGAGATATATTAGGCCATGGCAGCTACGGGAAATTGCTTAAGGCGATCAATCATCCCATGGCATTTAATCAGTTAAGCTTGGGTGGTCAGACAATATTACGTAATTTTAAAAACTTTTCTACGCTTGTTTCTCTTTAAGCGAGCATTGTTTCTAAATGAGACATAAATGGCAGTATTTAAAACTTATATTGTGTGTAAACGTGCGCCGGTCTCCCTGGCCAAGGAGTTAACGACGTTGTGCGTAATACCGTATATCCACGTGAGGAAAATAGCTGCGCGAGATTCGGCAGCGGATCGCCTCAAGCTGTTAACTTACGGGGGCTGCGTGGTCTCAGGTATGGTGTCCGCCTCGAGTGCTGAAGGTCCCAGGTTCATGCCCCGGTGAGGACCGGGATTTTTTTTTTTTCACTTGGACTTCTATAATACAATTTCCCCTGGTCTCTGGGTAGTGAGATCGGACGCCCGTGTGTATTGTTGCGCGCGTAAAAAATCCTTTGGCAGTTGGAAATCGAAAAAGAATAGCCTAATGGGGCTGCCCACCAAGCCAAACAACTCTGCAGAGAAACCATCCATCTTCCCACAGTTGGTATCCCCCTGACAACTATTCCAGAGCGAACACCGTGGAAAGATGAACATAGACTATCGCTACAAATCCAGACAAAAGTGGGAGGAATATTTGACAAGGGAGAACAGAACAGAGTGCAGCGCAGAACAGCCACTCTCAACTTCCTTGATGACGAATACCCACAGGACCTCTGGATCCGAGTCTACACAGATGGGTCAGCACAAAATACTGTTCGAAATGGAGGAGCGGGAGTGTACATAGAATACCCAAATAATACTAGAGACACGGTCAGAGTTCTAACAGGAAAGTACTGCCATAACTATGATGCTGAAATTGAGGCAATCAAGATAGCCACAGAGAAACTACAATATACTAGCCATGGTACACAACCTGTGGTGCTATTGACAGATGCAAAATCCGTAATAGAGGCGCCCCTGTCTGGGAAATTGCCAGTACTAAGGACACTACTTTCTGAACTTAGCAGTCAGCATAAGGTCACCATACAGTGGATACCATCCCACTGTGGAGTACCCGGAAACGACAGAGCTGATCGATTGGCTAAGGAAGGAGCAAAAGAAGAACAGCCTGATGTGCCCATTACATACCACCAAAGGAAAAGAATGATCATTTCAGTCAGAAGGCCACCAAACCCTACTCTAGATGACTACCACGTTATGGACAGACCAGAACAAGTCATTCTTCTCAATCTTCTGCGCCTCAGAACAGGACACAATAGATTACGCAACCACATGTATATAAAATTCAAGATTGGTGACTCAGCCATGTGCACATGTGAATTGGCGTCACAGAAAGCAGAACACATACTCCAGGATTGCCCAAACTACAACATATCCAGGCGAACCTTCTGGCCTAGAGAGACGACAGTGGAAGATAAACTCTATGGACCGCTGAGAGAACTAAAAAAGACTTTTAGATTCATACAAGAGACAACATTGCAGTTATAAACATATTTCAGGCGAACGAAAGAAGAAAAAGAAGATATTGTCTACATTTCTGAAAATATTTTCACTGTATTCATCCATATATAGTAATAATTTGTACGTGGAGAAATAGCAGATTTCAGTATGGGGATCAACGGTGTAAAAATAAAAATACGAGGCGATGGATGACCCGATGACTATGGAGATTTGGAAGCGATCCGGAACCGGAACCGGCTTCGCTGGTTTTGTCTGCTGGAATCACTTTACATTGATGAACACAATATATTGTTGTTTCTCTGATGTCTGCCAGAAAGATAGATCACAACAGCAAATTATCACACAGTATCAGTACACAGAGCTAAACAGAACTGCAGGACAACGTGAGTAACAACGTTTCATATTATAATTACAAAAAGATAGATAATGACAATGTTTACATTCAAAACAATTGAAATAATTGAATGTCGTTAGTTCAACATTTTGACTCATTTCTAGTCTACTTCTAGTCTACCGACTACGCTTTTTTGATTTGACACTTGTTTTTGTTGAAAAGGGGGGTGGGGGGGATTTGCTCTAAAGTGTAACCTTGCTTGCCTCAGATTGAATATCATCCTCGAGTTACTTGCCGGCTGGTGTGTGAGATCATGCTTCTCCACAAACTGCGATCTCCAGCGGCATGGCTGCATGGATCAGTTCCTTCCCTGACGTGACACAAGACTACCGCTGAAGTCGGAGTGGGTTCGCCTGATGGCGAGGGGCACTGTTAATACTAATAAATAGGGAAAGCTAATCCACACGCAAAATTCAGTGCCATCACTACTATAAATAGTTAAAATAGTGTGTATGGACTACGCTTGAGTTCAAAGCGAACGAGAGCAAAAAAAAAAAAATGGCAAGACTCAAGAATTTTCTCTCGCTGTCTTACTCTATCTCTCTTTCCACAAATCTTCCCGGTTGCAACAACATGTTATAATTCTTGTCTTCTCATAAAAGCCAAACAATGATGACTGCTTCTTTCTAGCCACTTTAGTGGCATTGTCTAAAGGGAGACTATTCGAAATAGAATTGTGAATAAAGAAAAATTATATTCGCAAATAGAATTGCGAATAGAGAAAAATTATATTCGCAATAGAATTGCGGGAAGTAACAAACATGTCACAGCGTCTGCTCACTAGTCAATTTTAGTTTGAGCCAGTATGAAGGTGGTTAATTTGGGGCGACATTTCAGTTGGCAAATAAAATTAACGTTAAACAAAGACATCTATTGGATCCATCGATTCCGACACTCGATCACTCCGTCGCTGCCTGGAGGCTGCGCCCCATAGAGCAAACTTTATTCACATGCTTCGAGTTTCTCAGTTCTGTATTTTAGTTTCAAATGTTTATTATTTTTACGTAATTGCTGAAAATGAAAAAAAAAAACAATATTGCATCCCCAGCGGGGAATAAAACCTTAAGTTCCAACATGATAGTTGGATACACTAACCACTATGCTACTGAGGACACGTTAATAGATCAACGAAAAATTATAATATAGCCACACGCATAAGAATAATCACGTGGCCTACTTCTACTGCAAAAATAATTTTTCTCTATTCGCAATTCTATTGTGAATAGTCACTTCATTTTCTAAATTGCTTTTTAAGTATGCAACCTTTATAGTTGGATACCTCTTGAAAAAAAAATCCAATGGTGCCCTATTAAGTCTGTAAGTAATTCTTCTTCTTCTTCTTCTTCTTCTTCTTCTTCTTCTTCTTCTTAATTCATCGGGAATGTTGTTTTAGACATAATTTGCTTTGTGCCTGTTTACAGCAGAGCTGCGATATTTGAACCTTTCGGCCGACACATCCAACTCAACTTCTTCAGGCATTTGTTAGCTGGGTTACCTTCCTGGGGGTCAATTCAAAGCCGAGATATTAATGTTTGTGTGTCAGTTTATCATTTAATATGAACAAAGAGGAAAATACTGTTTGTGCACTTTGATTAAGTGTGGCCTAAACAAACAAATCACTTTTTTAAACTGATGTACTGCCAGAGAAAAAAAAATGGGTTTGGACCAAACAAACATTCATGTCAGGAAATTGGAAGTAGGGGTGGGGTGTATCACAATAATGATGTAAAATTGGTTAAAATTGTAGCAGATATATTGTACAAAGTGTCTATTTGCAATCCAATTGCGAATAAACAAACTGTCTATTCGCAACCAAAGGCTAGTCACGTGACATACATGACGTCATCGGGACATGTGTTTAACTATATTACATATTATTGTCAAGCTTTCATCGTGTCCTCAGTAGCATAGCGGTAAGTATCTCAGCCTGTAACGCAGGAAACCATGGTTCAATTCCCAGTCGGCAAATTTTTTTTTTCTAATTTATTTTTTCATTTTTCAGAAATTTATTTAGGTGAAAGCAACAAGATAACTATATAAAAAAGACAGCTATTCAGCATTTTGACAAAATTAGCTAACTTACTGGTAACTGATAGTAATTATTTTTTAAATAATAAATTAATAATTATTAAGTAAGTCTTAACAGTCTTATATTAGGTAAGGAACCTATGACGGGTCTAGCAAACCGGTAGGAAACTGGAGGAAAAGGGCTAGTCACAGGCTCTGAAGCTTCAATGAACCTTCTCCATGACGCCTAACGGCATAAGTGGAAGACAACAACAACACCAACTTCTGGAATAAATGCCGTGGTGAAACAAACATGAATAGTCGCAGAGTCTGTAGTGAAGTGGTTATGAATGCATTTCGTATCCTGCATACCGCGTTCGAAACCTAGCTGCAGCGATTTGGAAGCAGACCGCCTTGCATTGGTTTTCATACAAAGGTATGAGTGCCGGTGGCTCAGAAAGAAATGGCAAACTACTGATTGTAAACAAGCCCAGGAATTTAAAAAAAACAACACATTCTGTTGATGTTCCAAACCAAGCCATACATCACAGTGTCAGGATTAATTCAGGGAAATATCAAATATATCATGAGAGGTTTATAGGATATCTGAATTTGTTGTTGTTGTTTGAACGCAAGCGTAGCCAATATACGTGCTACTACTAATAGTTGCCACTACTAGGAGAGTGCACTGGACTGATATTTGCATGCAGATTATGTTTCCTATTACCATTGCCCCTCACCATCAGGTAAACCCACTCAGACTTCAGGCAGGGGCAGACTTGGGCATTCCCCACACATGGCTGCTTCTACATTGGTTTGGTAGACTCACTCCATAATGTTTAAGGATTTCCCACAGCCTGTTTGTATCTACTCTTGGTTGCGAATAGAGACTTCGTTTATTTGCAATTTGGTTGCGAATAGAGACTTCGTTTATTCGTAACTTGGTTGCGAATAAACTCTCCCTATATTGTATTATATATCAAATTAAAGGAGATTGATTGATTGATTGATTGATTTAGGAACCGACATCACAGCATTCGGGACATTCCCATAAGCGCTCCGTCCCCATCCTCAGGAGATTGCACAAGGAACATGACAGTGTTAATAATTATGTGAGAGATCTGAAATATGATAACAAGACTGATAGGTTTTGTAACAACAATTTGTGAGGGCTGGTCTGGTTTGCAAGATCAGCCCCGCGTCTGGCGTTTGTTGTCTGGGACGGCAGTGTGAGGTGCACTCAATCGGGATCTTCCCGACCAATATAAGTTAGCGAGGCAGGCGTTTCAAGAATGTGACTGCAGCGTGAAGCCAGACTCATTGTTTGAGCGGGCGAAAGAGCAGATTTGTATGACTGTTCGACAAAGTCTTGATAAGTGCCCATTCTCTCTCAATGAGTAGTGGGCCTGCAGTCAGTAAGCTGGCATAGCTTTTCAGTCAGTCCTGCCTGGAGTAGCTTGGAAGCTCGTCGGTAGGCGTCCAGTGGTTTTGCATAAATCACTGGGTACTGAGGGAGTGTGCTGAGTGATTGTTACTCTTGGCCTTGCGTGTGCATGAATAGACTGTCTGCGATAGATATCTGGTTGATCCTGCCAGTAGTCATATGCTTGTCTCAAATATTAAGCCATGCATGTCTAAGTTCACACTGTCTCATCGGTGAAACCGCGAATGGCTAATTAAATCAGTCGAGGTTCCTTAGATGACACAATCCTACTTGGATAACTGGCAATTCTAGAGCTAATACGTGCTTACCAAGCTCCGACCCTTGTGGAAAGAGCGCTTTTATTAGTTCAAAACCAATCGTCACTGCCCTTCGCAGGGCGCTGTGTACTCACTGGTGACTCTGGATAACATTGTGCTGAATGCATGGCCTTATGTGCCGGTGACACATCTTTAAAATGTTTGCCCTGTCTAATGTTGATGGTACATGACATGCCTACCATCTTTGTAACGGGTAATGGGGAATCAGGGTTCGATTCAGGAGAGGGAGCATGAGAAACAGCTACCACATCCATGGAAGGCAGCAGGCACGCAACTTACCCAGCCATGGGGAGGTAGTGACGAAAAATAACAATACGGGACTCTATCGAGGCCCCGTAATTGGAATGAGTACATCTTAAACCCTTTAACAACGATCTATTGGAGGGCAAGTCTGGTGCCAGCAGCCACGATAATTCCAGCTCCAATAGCTTATATTAAGTTGTTGCAGTTAAAAAGCTCGTAGTTGATCTCAGGTGTAGGAGGGCGGTCCGGCTCATGCCAATTCACTGCCCGTTGTTCCTGCCCTACCGTCTGCCGGCTCTCTCCCATGGGTACTCTTTGCTGAGCGTCCCGGGTTTCCGGCGTGTTTACTTTGAAAAAAATTAGTGTTCAAAGCAGGCCTCGGCTGCCTAAATAATGGTGCATGGAGTAATGGAATAGGACTTCAGTTCTATTTTGTCGGTTTTCGGAACGAGAGGTAATGGTTGACAGGGACAAACAGGGGCATTCGTATTGCAGCGTTAGAGGTGAAATTCTTGGATCACTGCAAGACGAGCTACTGTGAAAGCATTTGTCAAGAATGATTTCATTAAGGTGATGTGCGGCAGAAAAAATAATGATTTTTTTGTCAATTCGGAAATTTTTCGAATAGTTCATTTTTAAACACCTTGGCATGTCTTCTATCAGATTCAATAGTTGTTTTTGTTTAAAAACTGTTATTTTATTGCAATATTCATATTTTACTTAGCCCACCCTAGGTGTCAAATTGTCTTTTTTTCTATTAGTTGCATATCTTTTACGGGCGTAGCAGTCAACCCCAGCAATTTTCAGCTGTTCATGATTCATGGACAAGTGTTACATTCAGTAGTTTGTCATTGCTTTCTGAACGACCAGCTCCCATACCTTTACGTTATAGCACAAAGCGACAGTGTCTGCTACCAAAATGGTCACGGCTGTGTTTCGAACGCCTGGTAAGTAGGCTCACGAATTGTATTCACAAGCCTTTGACCACGGAGACCGGCAAATTGTCTGCTTATTGAAAATTGTTACAAAATTGACATTTTTCAAACAATATCTGGGCTAAGCGGCAACCACGTGTGTTATACACCATTTTAAAGGTCACAATCTCCCCTAATTGTTTGTTAAACTTTGAGTTCGTGTAATTGGGAACTCTTCTATATATAACTGTTTCTTTCAAATCAACAATCTTCTGGAAACTTTCATATATGGAACACTGCACATGACCATAAAGCAATGCGTGATCCCCGTTGGCTGAAACTGATCACGTGAGTTTCCAAGATGGCCATTTTGTGATGTTTACGGATGACGATCGATTGACACGCAAATTGAAAAATGCCTCGTTCCAAGAAATTTAACATCCAGTCATCTACTCAACGTAAGTAATCTCAGTCTACACCTTGTAAATGCTAGGAAGCACCGAAAAGCCTACCAGAACATCGTAAACATTACAAATTCTGAAAGCGACCCAGCTAAACAGCACATGCCACTCCTTCCAAATCAAGTCTTTTGACAGTGAATCTTAATGAATCGGTACCATCGTGCTTTTCTCAAAGTTGTGGAAGTGACTCTTTTATTACCAGAAGCCAATTTAAAGGAGATACTTATGAATATATGACCTCCTCTAGCAGCAAGTATGTTTGTAGTGATGACAGTGTAAATCAAAAACAGGAACACAGAGCAGTATTTGATTGTTCAGAAATTGATGAAATCATCAAAAGGTTATGTTGTCCAGTTTGTAGAAATACTAGTCTTATTTTTAAAACTGACAGCAAGAAAGCCAAAGGATTAGCTGTGTGCGCAGAGGTTTACTGCTCTTGTTGTGAAGAAGCAGTTTGTGGAAGATACCTATATGCAAGAAGTAATGATGGGGATAGATCTTTTGCCATTAACAGCCAGTCTGTACATTCTGCATTAGTTTATGGGATGGGTGCCACAACATTCAATATTTTTTTGAAAGTATGAACCCGCAAGGTCTTCATCACAAAACATGGATGTTCTTACAGGACTTTGCATAGATGTCCATGTTATGTCCACATATTGCCAGGTGTGTGAAACCACTGGTAAGACACTTTCCAAAGACAAACCAGATGAATTTACAGCATAGAAGGCAGAACATCTTCTAACCTGTGATAACAACTTCACAGGATCTGCTGAAATGGTGGAGGTGGAGGCTGCAAGGGTGTTGTGGCGACGGTCTGTGGCCTGTCATAAGCTTCGCTACATGTCAATACTTTCTGATGGTGATGTCAAAACATTTGCAGAACTTACCAAGATCAAACCATATGGGGATGACATTCAGATAGACAAAGAGGATTATATCAACCATGTCAGTAAACGTCTTGGAACAGCACTCTGCATTGTTGCTGCTGACTGCCGAAAGAAAGGCGTGACCCTAGGAGGATGAGGTAAAGGTCAGCGTTCACAAAAATGCCATCCGTAAGCTGCCAATTCATTACATTAGTCATTAGTCGCGGTTCCAACATCACAGCAAAAGGTTGTCCCCATTAGGCTCCGTTCCTGTGCCAGTGAATATCACATAAAATGTTCCCCACTGCCCAATGTGAAAAGTGGAAAAGACGAGTCTCGACAAATAACGACCCGCTCAGGCACATTGTGCAAAGTACCACTGCCAGAATGTCACCACAAAAGTCCTCTACGAACAATGCAGTTCATCCTTGATGGAATTAGTGGTACAGAGAACTACAAAAATTAGATGTTCAAGAACATGCATCTTTCCCATTACAACATACGCCAGTGAGACATGGACACTTACTAAACAAGCTGAACAGCGCATAAATGCCTGTGAATATAAATGTTACAGGGCATCTTGATTATGACCAAGAAGTTTTCCAGAAGGTTGTTATAGGAGCTATGTTCTACAAAGGACATGTTACTGATTGAATGAATGAGTATTTCTCCAATGACTCAACATAATGAGACAGCATATATGACTGTCTCCCTAGTGTTTTCTCTATCCAACTTGACTATTCCACTCCTTGACTCTTGAATCTTACTTGACTCTCCATCTCCTAGACTCTCTTGCTCTGCCCCTCTCATGCTCCGCCTCTCTTGCTCTGCTCTGAATCTCTTTCTTGCTCTGCCCTCCGTTGCTCTGCATCTTTCTGCTGTTCTGGTCTCCCATGCTCTGCTCTCCATCCCTCTCTTCTTAAATACCCCCAAAATCCGTGAGCGACTAGCTTCATAACGAGAAAGTTAGGGTGCAGCATGCTTTCCTTGTTGAACATTCTAATTTCTAAATACTCTTCTCGAACCAGACACGATTACCAGGAGAATGTTTATGTGTTTACTTCTCTCAGCTAGTTTGTTAGTCACTAGATCATCCTCATTGCACATCAAACCATTCAGTTCATAAGTGCTCGGATCCCTTAAAAAGTCGCTTAAAAGTCAACAGGGTCAACTTCATTGCACCGGATTTTATCCCATATGGCGCGGTCTCTTTCTGCAGTGTGGGAAGCGTTGCACAAAGCACAAACTCCGTAGCTCTAGCGATGACCCACGGGAGTCTCCGAAAAATTTGACTCGTGAACTGAAGGACGCGGCCCGGAATCAAACCCACAACCTTCGGAGCCAGAGTCAAACAGCTTGACCACTTCGCCACAGAAACTCCCCAAGTGCTCCCCAGAAGTGCTCGGATCCCTTCCTCAGTAAATCCCGCAGTGTGTAGCGGCTAACGACACAAGTTCTGTGTTGGTTTATCAATCTTCTTTGGCTTCCTGCATAGTGTAAGACGGGCCTGCGTGCTCATTTTGTTACCCTTTTAAAATAAAGTTTGTTTGTTCGTTTGTTCGTCCATTCGTGTTCTTATTTAGACACATTTTAATTTGCTGTTCTCGCATCCTGACCATGGTTCTAGATTCACAATCATCATGGTTCTTACGAACGATTTACTTCTCATAAAGTATTCAGAATGTCAGCCTGGTCCATGGCGTGTTCACCTTCCACAGTAGCCTTATCTGCGAGCTTGTCAGCCCGCTCATTTCCTTGTACTCCCGCATGCCCTGGCACGAAAATGAAACTAATCTTTGCCAGCCTAGACCACTCCAGAGACAGCAACCACTCTCTTCGGATCTATCTTCTTGATCATGTTCATTGAGTTGCTAAGGACACATGCCCTAGTGAATGTCTGTGTCTCGAGCCATGTTATTGCTTTACTTACTGCCATGACTTCCATAGTCAGCCTACTTGTGGCCAAAGCAAAAGCACCAGAATCCTCCTTCACAATTCTCCCTCTGACCTGAGCCATAAAGGCCCATGAACTTCTCACTCGTCGAACGACCGACCCACCTGTGTAAATGACAGCATCACTATCTAACAAATTCTTGAAGATCAACGCTTGTACTTCCACCTCCATAGCAGCCAGATTTTCTTGTGTGCATTTTCTGTATAGTTGGATGCAAACTGAAAAGGACATACAGAAATCTGTTGGCACTTGTACCCACTCCTCGCCAGGTTCTAAGTCCTCAAGTGAACACACCTGTTGAAGAATGTCTTTCGCTTGTCCCATCCACGACCTTCCTCTTTTTAACCTGCTGCCCTTTACCTTCCTAATTTCACTATGCAGTGGATATTGTGTGTTTGCGTTGACTCTGAGGTAGGTATGTGCTCTGCAAATTTGTATTCTGTCTTCAGTCATTGCAAAATCAAGAAGATAGTGCATCACCCTGCATGCTATATCTCTTGCATATCCAAGAATAATACGCATAGCTTCGTTCTGTATCCTTTCCATCTGCTTATGGCTGAGAGTCAGGATTGCCATCGCACACTCAAAAATGGACATGACCAGACCCTCGTATAGAAGACATAGGTGGCGCTGCTCACAGTTTGTTGCCGCCATCACCCGCATCACAGCCAAATCCCGCTTGGCCTTTGTTATCACCTGGTCTGTGGGCTCATTATAAGCAAGGCTTCGATTAAAATGTATCCCCAGGTAATTTATTACCTGCGTTATTCCCACAGTCTCTGAACACAGATTTACAGTTGGTGTTGGGGTGTTGACAATATGGTTATTCAAGGAGAACCATGTCACTGCTGCCATCGTTGCTTTGACCATTGCCCCAGTGTCAGCGTGTTGGATCTCTAGGGGATCTCGTCTCGGGCTCAAACAGGCAACAATAACTCCGTTAAATATAATATAACAGTATTTATTGTATTTAGGTATACAGTGCGTTGGCGCAGTGGGTTTAACAAGCCCGCACTCATAAGTTGCTTATCACAAAGGTTTAACATCACACATGATTATAACAAAACATTCTAGCAAACTATCTAGCATATGTCTATGACCCTAAAACACATGGGTCTGAACTATTAAGTCCCTCTAAGGCAGGCCCTGTTGCCTCTCCGATGTCCCGTCTCTCTCTGCCGGTTCACACGTGTCGCAATCCGACACGGGTGGTAACTCTGTCCGAGTTCCTCGTGGACCCCGCAATAGGCGGGCCACATCAGTGTCCACGGGACAGTGGACTCACTGACCAGTCCTTCGAGAAGGCTCTGGATTACTCTGGCCTTCGAGGGTCTTACTTCTTTCCCTTGGGCGGGAGTTGTAGCTCTTGGCTAGTGGCTATTAACTTATGTTGGTTTACCGTATAATGTGAGGCTGTGACAGGATTCCCCCCTCTCCCCCGATTTGATGGGTTGTTATAAGGTAATTAGTTCTGTACTAATTCTGTCACAGAATCACATAAAGTCGGTGTTTGTAGTTTGGTGGACAGTAACTTGGTAACCCACATATTGGCATCAACACTCATGTATTCTCCCATACACCACTTCTCTGATTTGCCGAAGAGGTCTCTCTCCTCCTGTGTCCTTAAAATGCTTATCTGACCGAAGTTACGTGACGTTTACTAGTTGTTTCTACAACCCGTCCTTCTCAAAGTATCCCACTGATACCAAGATAATTAACCTCTGTATTAGAGAGGATTAACAAGACAAAAGTCTTGGCTAATTAAGTACACGTGCAAATCTTGTTCTGTGTGTGCATTTCATTACACTTTTACTCTCGTATGTTGTATAATGCTGAATATGTAGTTACGTTGTTATTTTATCCCATCTGACTACATGTGTCCCTGTTGGCTTGTTAGTGTGTTGACTAATAAGATGGTGGTTCTAATAAAGTGACTGCATTTTAATTGATAGTGTTCAGTTTTGAGTTTTGTGTCAAGTGTGTGCTGAATGTGTCGCTTATCTCCAAGCGTCACGAGTTGGGATATCCTTAATCATGAATTACTCCAATGTGTGTAATGCATGATCAGGCATTCCAAGCAGTGGTGCTTAGATGTAGTGTCCTAAATACTAAACTAAGAGTACTAAACTAACTACTAAACATGTATCAACAATTTAGACAAGTAATACAATTCACATGAAAGACGCAGACAAATTAAAATAAATACGTTTTGCGTACAATTTGTCCGCTCAGTATATCGCTCTATCATTTAATTCATTCACACTGCCATTCACACATCTTTCATTCAAAATAGTATTTGGTTAAAATATCTAAGTAAAGTTGAGGTAAGTGTTATTGCCCTTAGAAAAAACGGAATTAGCGATTTGTTCCCTTTAAGATAATACGTACTTTTTGTACGATGACTCAAAAATGGTTTATAATTTACATAGAGAAAATTACATAGGAAGATTATTTAAGCTATGAATGGAAATACCTGTAATATTATGGTAGAAAATGTACAAATTACAGGTTAACATCTTTTATATACATAATTAAATACACATTCAATACTAAATTAATTAATTAACTAAGTAACTAAATCCAACGATGATGTGCGCGTCGTCCTCCTGTTGTTAGCGTGTCGTGCCATGAATGTTAACAATTAGTATGGCTGTCTCTTGAGTGTTGTAATCGACGTAGTTCTCCTTTGGCTGTTTGCAAAGTCTCTTAGCAACAGCAAGTATGGAATGTTCTCACTGTCGAGTATGAAGTGTTCTTAATGCTTTCATGATCAATGTCAGTTCACTGGTTGAATTCATCTCACACATAATGTCTCGCTTGGAATGTTTGTAGAGCTTTTGGTGATTGGTAATATAGGGTTCTTAAAGTGTCATGTTCGTGGGTGTTATACGTAACCTATTCACTTGGGTGATATTTCTCCTAAATGGAAGTTCTCTAGCAGGTGTAGAGGTACACTGTACTATGCCACAGAATAAAATTATCACAGCTTCTTGTATGGCGAATAGTTAATGCAACTAATGTTAATCTGATGGTGCATTCGTTTGCCGTGATAAAATATCAGCAATAATGTTGTCAGTGCCTCTGATATGTCGGATTTCGAAGTCGAAATCTTGAAGAAGAAGACACCATCTTTGTAAACAATGGTTTTTCGGGACACCTTGCTTCAGCACCAACAATGGCGAATTATCGGTGAGCACAACAAAGTGGGAACCTAAGAGGAACTTAGATAATCTGAGCATACAAAATAATAGACTTAATGCCTCCAATTCCACCGTAGAATAATGGGTCTCTGCCTTCTTCAGCTTACGGCTCACGTAGAGAATTGGGTGTCTCACTCCCTTCACTTCTTGCATTAAACATCCGCCAATTGCGATAGCACTCGAATCTGTGGTCAAAATAAAGGGTAAATCTATGTTTGGTAATCGTAATACTGGTGGATTAGAAAAAATGCATTTCAATCTGCACATTGCATCCTCTAAGCGAGTACTTTTACAAAATTTTTCTGGATGATCTTTTGTCAACATATTAGAAAAAACTGATGTAAGTTCTGCCCAATTTGGTATAAACTTAGCATAATAGTTTATAAGACCTAATAAACTTCTAACTTGTTTCTTCGTAGTTGGAACTTCTAGATTGAGAATTTTAGAAACAATTTTATCATCTGTCAAAAGTTTGCCTTCAGAAATTCTATGACCAAGGAAGTCTATTTGTTTATAGCCTATTTCAACCTTGGAAGGTTTGATAGTAAGTCCAAAAAGAAAAATTTGGTTAAAGACTTGTTGGAGTGTAAGTAAGTGAGAAGTCATTTTAGAAGAATGAATACATATATCATCAATATAAGATTGCACGTCTTTGATGCCATGCAATAGCAACCTAGTTAACCTGACAAAGGTGGCGGGAGCGTTTTTGAGAACAACTGGAACATATCTCCATTCGTACAACCCCAGAGGTGTTGCAAATGCTGTTATATGTCTAGAAGAAGGGTGTAGTGGAACTTGCCAATAACCTTTCGCTAAATCAACCTTCGAAAATAAGGAGATTGAGACATATTCAAAATGAGGTCTTCACAGCTGTTCATTGGCTCTGCACCTGTTGTGGTTATCGTATTTATCCTTCTATAGTCTACGCACAAACGGATTGTTTGGTCCTTCTTTTTCACAAGGACAATCGGTGAAGAATATTGGGACATAGATTTCTGAATTATTCTATTTTTCTCTAAATCTAAAATTTCTTTGTCGAAATACGAACACCGTTCATATCCAGATTCCACACATCACGAGCTTATGCGATTTAGTTCGGTTTGTAGTTTCACAGCAACCCAATGTCTTTCCTTACCCTGATGATACACTGACACATTGTCGGCATATGGCAATGTCCTCCCCGGTCCAAAGATCTGCTCGCTGGTAATTCTCACAGTGTAGGCGTTGAAAAGCACTTGAGATAATCGTGATCCATGTTGTAGGCCAAGATATATTGTTGTTGGCTCAGAAGTCCAACTGCCACATCTAAAAACTACTTTCCGTTGGAAGAGGGCTGCGGTGATACAACTAAGGAGGAATGGAATTATTTTGAGTTCAAGCAGCTGAAACATAAAAAATTCAAGCAGTAATCTATTGTACGCATCCTCAAGATCAATCGCCGCAGCACATGTTTCAATGCCTGAGTGGAAACCTTCATAGACATCATGGGCAAAAATTGCTACGATGGTCCAGGTTTCTCTGTTTGGAAGGTACTCTCCAAGAGTAGGTTGGAAACAGCCTTGCCTCTCTAGCGGGCTTGATATTTTCCTGGCAATTAACTTCTCCAGCAGGTTGCCTATTGTATTTTGCATGGTTATTACCCGGTATTCCTGAATTAGTGTGTACTCTTTGCCAGGCTTCGACAAGGGAATCAGATAGCTGTGTTACCACTCTTCCTGAACTAGCACTCGCTATGCTGTTGTACATATCTGCTAGTTCCTCTAGCTCATTGTTGGTACACATACTGATGTCGTCATACCTTATACCATCTGGCCCCGGTGCGCTGTTTCTTGTTCGTTGAAGCACAGCCCTGATTTCTTTCACTGTCACTGTGTCTTCAACTGCAATGTTCTGGGCCTTACACCTATCTGAGGTAACCGCTTTGGCAAAATTTCGGCCTCTCATGTCTGTCTGGTTGCTCTGCTCTAGATAGCGTTCGAAAAGGGCTTTGCCCTTATTCTCGTCAGACCTCTGCCAGATAAGGTCAGCACTTTGGAAGTCAGGAACACTCTTATTCTTGACTACCCCATTCATACTTTTATGTAGTCGCCAGAACAATTTCAGTGACTTGTCTGTGCTTATTCTTTGACACAACTCTGCCCATTTTTCACTTTTATTCACTTTAATCAGTTTTTTTTAAAATAGCTAACTTTGGTGTCCATCTCTCTTTCCAATTGCACTATAAGACTAGGATGGGCAGCTCTGTTTTGCCATTTCCTTACAGCACCACGCTTATCCACCCAGGTCTTTTCCACCTCACAATTCCACCAAGGTGGCTGTTCCCAGCTTTTTTCCCTGCCATTATGATTTTTGTGCTTGTCATGCCTCATTTTACTCACCTCATCTTGCCCTGAACTGTCATACTTAAAGGTCTTGACCGTTGACTTGTGCTGCCTGGTTCTGCCGTTCTCCACCATATGCTACAAGGGTCGTGGTCGCTGACATGGTGCTCTAGGACACTCCATCTACACACTGTAGTGAGTGACGGAGACACCAGCGCCAGGTCAATAATACTGTCCTCATCACCTGGTCTCGTCACTTCTCGTCACCCGGCGCAACAAACCCAACTGACCTACACTTTACCGCTCAAACGCGCACCTGTCCTATCCCGAAAAACACCGACCACAAGCCTGGGGCAACCATAGGCACCCTGACATGGATACGTCAATCCATCGTACCAGCCTACTCTGTTACATTATTTTAAACACAGACACCATAAACAAAATATTACGCAAATTCTTGCCTAGAATATTTCGCTGCATTTCTTCAGGTACATACAGCAATGTAATATATCACATGAAACGGTCAATCAAATTATGCTCTGACCATAAAAATTAGTACGTAGTCGTTGATATTGTTCAAAGGTTGAGAACTTAAGACCCACAGATGTCTAACATTTAAAAGGAAGTCCTTTTGTTTGCATAGCAATGGCTGGGATCGCCTTATAGATAATTCCTGCAGAATGATTAACTCCTTTCTCCATCCACACTGGTATATGTTCGGCTACTCAACTTTGATACAAATACCACACTTTTTCATTTGGAACAGATGTACACACATACTATATTTAAAGGCTGAGCACTGGTCACTACAGGACATCGTTAGGGACTAAACCAAGGAGGTACCATGGGCAATGTACTTATGTCTTTCTTATCTTACTGATTGTAATAATTTTACTAAGTTCTTTTCTATTCTTTTTTCAGAACCACAGGATGATAAAGTTGACGTGAGAAGGTTACGGTACATTTAGAGAATGAAGAACACTTTAGTTCTTGCTTTCCTATTGCTGTTTCACTTCTCCCCTGGTGGAACTTATGACACACACTGCTCAAGCGGAGAAAGAGTGCACACTCCCAGAGAAGGTCATGACGTCTGTATTCCTTGTCCCCATGGAACGTTCATTGCTGAGGAGAAACACTTCTATAGGGAATGTAAACACTGTACGGGGATAGAAAACCCTGATGTGGAAGTGTTGGTCAGTGCTTGCAACAGTACTCACGACGCTGTAATACTCTGTACAGGCGGATTCTACAGGCGTAGAGCCAGGAATATAATGCAGGGCACATGCGAGAAGTGTACAAAATGTCCGTTTCCCGCCCGACCATGTGGGGGTTACTATAATACCGTCTGCTGCCCACCTAATCACGCTGCAGTTATGACCCCTGATGGTGTGTTTGTGTGCAAGGAGAGGCCAGTTGTGTGTGGAGCTGGATAGTTCTTTAGGACATCCAGTGAGGAGTGCTTACCTTGTCCAGCTGGGACTTTCATGTCTGACCACAGACACACATATAAGGATTGTTTAAAATGTGAAGAACTATCTGAGAATAATCTCACTCAGGCGGTCATCACTAGACCGTGCAGCAGAACCGCCCCAACTTTGTTTGGCTGTAAGGCTGGTTACTTCAGAGATCCCACACAAGAATCTCTGCAGATAGAGGTTCCCTGTACACCATGTCGCATCTGTAATCGTCGTCTAGTAGACTGTGGCATGTTTCACGATGCCGTTTGTGATGATGAGGATCGAATGGTCTCAACTGCCCCAACAGACCTCAAAGTGTCAATAGGTTAGTGTTTATGGTTAATACTGTTTCTCTCTCATTACCTAAGAGAACCACATTGGTCTCTTGTCTGTCTTAGAATAGTTTTCAACTGTTGATTAGATCAACTGGGGCTTCACGACAGTCAAAGACCTTCCTATAGCTGCAAAAGTGGCGTGAAAGATGTTGACAAAGATGAAAATTTGGGTGATGATTACTCGCCGATGGTTTGACAAAAGTGTCATGATAATCTACTCAACACAACACACAAGTCAATCCATAAAAATGGAAAGAGATGTTACCAGTTTAAAGACAAAAGCTAAGAAAAACTGGATCACTGAATAAATCATGAAGTTGATTAACACAAGAAAACAGCATTAAAAAAGATGAATTTAATAACTTTAAAAAAGAAGTAAAAGTTAAATGCATACGGTCAAAATAAAGTAGTTAAAATAACAGTACAACTAAATTGAATTAAATTCTATTGAAGCCACAAAACATATTAACAGAAAGATTTGTGATTTAGCAGGCAGAAAAATCAGTTTAAACACTTGATTTTTGAAAAGCATTAATAGAAGAAGGTGCTATGGCTATGATAAAAAGATGGAACAAATACGTGTAATAGTTATTTGAGAAAGAACAGAATTGTCACAAGGAAGGAACTTACAAGAGCAGCATATTCTAAACAGACATCAATAATGCTAATCGAACATATGAAGAGTTGAGTTGAGTTGAGTCAAGAACCAACATCACTGCACTAGGGACATTCCCATAAGTGCTCAGTCATCGTCTTCAACAGCCAGCGTTCAGTTTCAATACTAATGGTGCCTATTACAATGTGATTATATGTCCGTCTTGCTTTACCTCTGAGTGATGACTGTCGACCAGATCCTCTGACCACCCCTTGCTGCTGCATTCTCTCTAGACCATGATAGTCTATCTGTTCTTCTGCATTATTCACTCACTCCCAGAGCGCCTTCACCACATCTGCCTTATCATGCATCAAATCACCCCTCAATGATGCAGCACCAGCTAATCTGTCCACATGTTAATTTCCAACTACACCGGTGTCCTAGAGAAATTATGCAGTGAAGGCTCTCAACCCGCGACACATGAATTGATGCATACCATTCAGAACGAAGCATGCCAGTCTTCACTTTTGCCAGCATGCTTTGGGAATCAGTCACAATCACAGCATGTGTATATGATTTTTTAAAGGATCAGAAATGGTTGGACTAGATTAAATCCCTGTAGAAGAATTAGTCTACTGGAAGAATTTGGAGTAGAAATATGAACTAAATGTTGAATGATACAACAGTGGACATATACCCAGTGATATGCTGACATCTGGGTTTATAGCTTTACCCAAGAGACCTAGAACAATTGAAGGTGCATAATTTCTACATTAAACCTCATAAACCATGTCACCAAACTTCTCCTCAGATTTAAAATGTGAAGAGCAAGAAAGAACATAAGCAAGGACATGAACAAAGAAAAGTATAGATTGTGGAAGGTAAAGGAACAAATAATGTAACATAGATATCCCTCCTTAGAGGAGAGATAAACAAGGACACAGAAAGATCTAAAACTCTACTTGTGCTTTATAGATGACGTAAACGATTTTGATAAATGAAACATGATGAAATGATTAAGATGTTGCAGGATATTAAACTTACCAGAAAGATCTCAGAATAATAAAAAAAAAAACAGTATTTATTGGAACCAGTTATACACAATAAGAATAAAGTGGGCAACTATGACAAGGAAAAGCATGAAGTAAGTGAATGTATAACCTCTTTTTCTACAGTGGAATAAAAATTAGAAAGATCAAAGATAGACCAGAAGATTGAGTGCGAGGTTATAATATAAACCATCTGTGTTATGCAGAGGACTCAGTATTGATGTCTGAAACCTCAAGGCATCTGCAACAACTGTTTAGCACTATAGTAAGTGCAAAGAGGGACTTTCCTTGAATATTAAGAAACATAAACAATTGTTATATGAAGGGAAAGATAACACTAAAATCTGATATTACAATAGTAGGAACAATGCTTAAGAAAGTCAATAAAATCAAGTACATGGTATAAACATAACATCAGATGGAAGATACGCAGCACTGATTAAGAACAGAACAGGCCTGAGCAAAACTCCATTTTAGAAGATGAAAGGTGTCTTATGTCAATAAATCACTTTATTAAATGTCAAAGGGAGTGTCTATTTGAGCCTGGCTGCAGTATGGCAGTGAATCTGGAATTTGTAAGATCAAATTAGGAAGATTTTTTGCATGCAGTGGGGTATAGTTCTGAGGCGAATGTTGGGAATACCTTTGACTGCCAGACTAATTATTCAATGATTGCCAGGAAGAGACTAATGACAGTAGAACATGATGTGCAACTGTAGGGAAGAGACGACCAGTGTTCCGTGGTCACTTGCTGAGAGGTGAGCATTGGGGAACATGTGATGACTTGAAAAATCAAGCGACAGAAGAGGCAGAGGTATACTAGAGAAGTGATGCTGGCTGGTATAAGACGTGGCGTAGCGGTATCTCATGAATATAATGATTCAGAACAACAACAAGAACGGCGGATCTGTGAAGAGACAAGAAGGCTTAGGCAACCTGGCAAGGCACATGATGATGAATATAATTATGCAGTCAATGAACCATGTGTGTACATAACATTAACAGTCATATGTCTTGTATTTCAGGAGATGACATTACCACAAAACAACTCCATGGCGCTACAGATGCACATAAAAATACCCCACAATCTAATAAAAACAATTCTGAGTTGCCCAGTTGCACTGAACATTTAGATACTGGTTATGTCTGGTTTTTACAACCGATATTTGATAGTTTATTGATGTTGAGCATCCTGGCACTTACATTAATTATATTTCCAATGAAGCAAAGTAATTTAATGGCTGACCTTAACGATAACACACTTCACCATTGGTGCAGAATTGAGCAACGTGTTCATAAAATACGGTGGTTTGCTATAATTAGTCTCATTGTATTAGGCATATTTCAATGTGTAGTCACAGTTTTGAACACACAACCAAGACTTGCATACGCGCTTACTGCTGTGTACACATTAATGATTCTCTCAATATTAATTGTTATGGCCAATGCTATAACTTTTATTGTATATTTTTATTTTATTTATCAACTCAGAAAATTATATCCACGAATTTGCAAGAAAATGCAACAGGACATATGCCAACTCTTAACCCTAGACAAACACAAATCTACACGTCAGGTCAACGTGAATCGAGAAGAGGTCAACATGATGTCATGCTAGTACAAATGGACCACCTGACACGCAGTAGTGGGTGTTGAGTTTATGGCTCCAGCCTAATATGTTTATACATAGAATCGACACTCTATATTGGTGTGCTCTGTATCATGCCGGCCGTGTTTACTTCCCACATTTCCTGGTACCCACTTTAGACTGAGTCGACATAGAGGTTTCGAACACATGACCAACAGGCTGGAAGGCAAGAGCGTTGGTCACTGGGCTATCGGGGGTTCCTTCAGTAACCTGGATGTCGGATAATTTCAGATGTGAATTGCTGGATCTTCCAATACTACACATATAACTTAATGTACAGATGTGAATTGCTGAGTCTTCCAATATTACATCGTTCAATACTACACATTGCATAATGTATGGGCGCGAATTGCTGAGTTTTCCAATACTACACATATAACTTAATGTACAAATGTGAATTGCTGGGTCTTCCAATACTACACATATAATGTAATGTACAGATGTGAATTGCTGGATCTTCCAATACTACACATATCACTTAAGGTACAGATGTGAATTGCTGGGTCTTCCAATACTACACATATCACTTAAGGTACAGATGCGAATTGCTGGGTCTTCCAATACTACACATATCACTTAAGGTACAGATGTGAATTGCTGGGTCTTCCAATACTACACATATCACTTAAGGTACAGATGTGAATTGCTGGATCTGCCAATACTACACATATCACTTAAGGTACAGATGTGAATTGCTGGATCTTCCAATACTACACATATCACTTAAGGTACAGATGTGAATTGCTGGGTCTTCTAATACTACACATATAATGTAATGTACAGATGTGAATTGCTGGATCTTCCAATACTACACATGTAATGTAATGTACAGATGTGAATTGCTGGATCTTCCAATACTACATATATCATTTAAGGTACAGATGTGAATTGCTGGATCTTTCAATATTATACATATCACTTAATGTAAAGATATGAATTACTGAGTATTCCAATACTACTACACATATAAAATTGTACATATGTGAATTCACGAGTCTTCTAAAGCTACACATGTCACGTAATGTACAGATGTGAATTGTTGAGCCTTCCAATACTACATCGTTCAATACTACACATTGCATAATGTATGTGTGCGAATTGCTGAGTCTTCGAATACTACACATATAATTTAATGTATATATGTGAATTGGTGAGTCTTCCAATACTACACATACAATTTAATGTACAAATGTGAATTGCCGAGTCTTCCAATACTACACATATAAATTATTGTACAGATATGAATTACTGGTTCTTCCAATACTACACATATAACTTAATGTACAGATGTGAATTGCTGGTTCTTCCAATACTACACATATCACATAAGGTACAGATGTGAATTGCTGGGTCTTTCAATACTACACATATCAGTTAATGTAAAGATATGGATTTCTGGGTATTCTAATACCACCACACATATAAGTTAAACTACATATGTGAATTTATGAGTCTTTCAGTGCTACACACATCAGTTAATGTATGGATGTGAATTGCTGGGTCTTCCAATACTACACATATAACTTAATGTACAGATGTGAATTGCAAAGTCGCAGCATTTAAGACACCGGATGTTGGTAGAATCTTGACATTTGCAGATGTGCTGGTATACAAACAGGGCAGAGATGGGGGAAGTTTGGCTACAGATTTACAGATGGCAGTAAACAGGGTGACAGTGGTGCAAGGACGCTGGGGCCGTTATAAACCCAGACAAGGCATCGGTTATGTGGTACTCCCTGGATAACCGGATTGTGTAGGCAGATGTCCCATGTAAATATATTGAATGGATGTCCTCTTAGTAGAGAGAGTAAACTGAAGTATTAGTGCGTGGTATCATCCTTGGACAGGTGTATGTCTTTTAAAGATCATGATGGAGGCTTTGGTGGTGAAGGCTGGTAGGGGACTTAATGCTTTGAGGGCTGATGGCTACTCCCAATCAGGGTAGAGCAGAGGATGCTGTACAGGCTCTTTCAGCAGTTAATAATTTCTGTCATTGAGTATGGTATGGGGCTGTCTGACAGCATCAAAGAGCCAGCTTGAAAGTTTGGAGTGCACACGAAATGCGGACCATGCGGGTGTTTCAAAGGACACACCAATTATATGCAATGAGGCTATTCCTGGCGCTACCAACAATGACGGATAGGCATAGGGTCCTTCAGGCCAATTGGTACTGAGAGTTTCTGCAGATAGGGATTAACCCCTGCATGAAGCCACGGATATGGTCAAGGATCATAGACTAAGACGAGGCATTTCCTGAATGGCACAGGCAGAAATATCTATACGTCAGGTTTGTGATCTAGATACCATCAATGGAGAAAAAGAGTGGCTTGAAGTGCTTGCAGACAGGACGGACTGGCACAATGTAATAGTAACACTGGGTCGTGAGTGCAGAAAATAGACAGCGGCCGCACAGTGTGAGATGCAACAACTGATCCAGAGTAACACCACATCAAGGAGACAGTGATCTACACCGATGGGCCAGTGGTGAGAAACAGACAGAGTGGTTGTGGCTTCATTGTGAAGGCTAATAGACATTTCTTGATAAAGGAGAATATGGCATATGAGACTACGACCTCCAGCATGAGGATGGAGGTGGAAGCAGTCACAGCGGCATTTCGTTGGTTAGAGAAGACCACTGCAACACACATTGTCTTCATCACAGATTCAAGGAGCATGCTTAGTAAAGTGGAGAAAGAAATGTTTCGAGTGGAATGGCTCACCTTGCTTCAGAGGTCACAGATTGTAAGAATTGTATGGATGTTTTGCCCTGGCCATGCTGGAGTGCGGGGAAATGAACAGGCTGATAGGCTGGCAGAGAACGCACCTCTTGGTGGTCGATTACCTATGGACAAGGGAGAGGTGGTCGTGCGCCTGTGGGACAAGATGGAGAAGGTGAAGGAACAGATTGGGAATCTGTGTGTATGAAGAATGAGATTGCAGGGGATTGGCAGGGGTTCTGGTAGAGTCTGAAAACAGAGGGAAGACCAGGAGAAGTTTCAGTCAGATAGCTGTGGGAACGATTAGTAGTGTGACTCTTTGCTGGCTGTGAACAAGGGGATGGAGCGCATATGGGATTGTCCTGAGTGCAGTGATGTAATTTCTTAGCTCAACTCAACGTATTGTTTGCTTCCTGTAATATAAAACGCAAATCTTACTGGCAACAAGGAAAAGGGAAGGTCCATGTTTCGCACCATAAGACACATTGTTTAAATGGAAAAAAGAAAATGAAGAACCCATTGACACGTCTTAAGGCACACTTGCATAGGGTACTGGACCCATATTTGTATCGAGCAATCGGCGCTTGATGCAGTCAGTATCACTCTATCCGCCTTTATTTCTCGAGATATTTCCTGGTACGTGTTGTAGGCTGGGTCGCCCTGGGTGCCTTGTCTCCCACAACATGAACAACATTCTTGACAAAATGAATGATGAGCACTCATAGAAGTAGAAGAATGAAGTATAGATTAGAGAAAACACCAGTTGGTCATGCATCATAAAACACTTATTTTCTGCAGCGGGGTGCTGTTGTCATATGGAGGTAACAGCTTCGAAACCTGGTATGCAACTATAGCAATCAATTTTTATGTTGTTTATTGTGTCGTTTAATCTCTTCTAAATTCGCCTACTTCTATGATCGTATATCAGCAGGCGTTAATTTGTTTATGAGCATTTATAAAGAAAATTTTTTACACGGAAGCTGGAGTATTGCCTGGAGAAGGGGGGGGGGGGAGGGGGGGGCGAGGAGGTGGAAAGTAAATGATAGACACGACCATCAGTGAACATTTCTCTGCACTACACAAGGATGATCTTGTTTGGTATAGATTTAAGTTCCAAGCTTTGGTGGACAGGCAAATTTTTTTTTTTTTTGGGGGGGGGGGGGGGGGGTGTAGCATGATGTCTTCAGACGTTCGCATCCCCAGTCCATTTACATTTCTCAATACTCAGTATTTAACCACGTAAGCCGTCGTGATACCCTAACTAAAAATAGAATCGTAGATTCTAGATCGAGAGAGGGTAGATGAATGGTGGGGACTCAATCTGATTGGGTAACCCTTGGGCTGGTAACGCTCCTTAATACATAATTAGCCCGCCAGTCGAAGCCTTGATTCCATCCCGTAAGGACGTGTTCAAGATGCAGTGGTAAAATTTGCCCAAAAGCATTCTTTAAGATGTGGTCATCTGCACATCAGGTACCTAAATCATTTAATATGTTATGTGTAAACCTGATGAAGTGAGAGAGAGAGACGAATGGCCGAGTATTTTCTTGAGAAAATGTAAAAAGAAGACAGGAATTCGTTGTACAGTGACTCTAAAACTGCTGCTCAAAACCTGTCATGTCTACCGCAGTGAAACATTCTTACCATGTCTATTGTCTGTCTGATTTGATGATTTGCATATGCTTATGACTGTAAACCACGCTCCATGCATATTGCAAAACCTTTGAGCGCTCTGAACATTCGTTGAGTGCCTATCATGACCATTCTTAACCAAACTGTACATCGCTCTTGAGAGTTACCTTTGGCGGTTGTTTCAGAATGTGTGATGCTATATACTGTATGTAATTTCTCCCTTATAATGGCTGAGAATGTTTGAGTGAATGAGATGATAATTATATAATTAACTTCTCATATTTGTAAAAGTAAAGACACTTATTAAATCCATGTTTGCAGGACTGCATTGCACTGTGGAAATTAACCTACAGTGTCTGTCAGATGAATACATGGGAAGGCTCATGCTATTTGTCAGGGAAAATTCATGTTTTCTTTCATTATGTGTATTCCACATGTGAAAGCATTTCTAGTGCATGATTTCTGCCATACAATGCCTACTTCTTGGTGCTTAATCACACTGTCTGTTCTCATGGTACACCGGTCCCTGTGATCTACTCATTGTGAGAATTTACAAGATAATTGTGTGAAGCTGCCTCTGATTAGGAGTATGTGCCTATGACTTCACGGTTTTGGGGATGAACCTGGAGAAAGGATATCACCCCAAACCCCCAATTAAAATTGCACTTCATCATCAGTGAGAGGCGGGTGTTCGAATATCACACTCCCCCTGCCCCTCCCATTCCTCTCTGAATCTGTGATAGTACTGTATAACTGTGACAATGGTTCAATAGATGTAAAACACATGTTGTGCCTTTGTTTATTAACAGAGAATGAGGAAGATGGGGGAGGCCTTTTCAATTACCAGGACAACTCCAGGGAAGTCCTGAGCTCTAGCTTCAACTCCAGCTGAAAAGTCAGACTCCAAAAGGACCAAAATGAACAACAGGTTGCAAAGATTCAGCCTGAATCCACTAATTCTGGCCTATACAGATGGCACTGAAGAAAAGTCTTTCTTAAAAGCCTAAGACAGGGATACTCTCCAATTTTGTAAAAGCTCCAGGCTATATCTTCAAGATAAATTCAAGAAGAAACCTTAAGAGGAGAGATCACCTGGTTTTCAGCATGTCACTACTGGCTAAGAGTGGACATTAAAGGTGCACTTGGAGCTGACCCTATCACAGCTTAATATTAATAATGGCTGAAAGCTCAAGGAGCAGAAGTTAATAAATAGAGCAAATTCACAAAATGGATTGGTGTTAAGTCGGTGTGGTGATTCAGTTCCATCAGAAATCTTAGGAGTGATAGACTGTGAAGAAAGACAGCTGGGACATATTGTTTCTTTTTAGATCTTCCTCCACTGGAAAAGTAAAAGAACAGTCTTGAGTGTCAACTTCATGAACAGTCAAATTTAGGTGAGATAGACAGAAAGAAGAATGCTAGGACATATTGTTTCTTTTTAGATCTTCCCTCTACTGGAAAAGTAAAAGAACAGTCCTAAGTGTCAACTTCATGAACTCACCAGTGAAAGATAGAGCTTTAAAATTTCCTTTCAAGATTGTGACAGCAGGGAATAGCCTGAATTGGAAAACCATCATGGGGAGAACTGTAACCTGAGCTGTCCAACACCATCATAGGTGCTAAAAGGATTAAACAGACCAGTGGAGCAGAACGTCCCTATGCTTGCCCCAATTTATGGCTTATCTTGTGTTTCCCTCATTAACAGTCGAAGAAAGGATTTAAGTCTAAAGTGTGGTGTAGGATAACTTATGGAGTAGAGAAGTGAAGGAGGAGGGTTATTTAGATTGATGTCTCGGTTGGGATTTGGGTGTTGTATTTAGGTTCATAATTATGTCAATATATTACATATTAACTAAGAATTTGAAGTGTGATGATTGACTATATGAAGCCTGAGTCTTCACCTGGTCCAGAAACATTAATAAATGATTAGTAGTAAGAAAACAGTTTTTTGAGATATATGTTTCAGTGGTTGTCTTGTCCAACTGGTGTCAAGCATCTTCATGGTGACTGTTACTCTACTGTTGTGGTTGGTTACAGAGATTGTGAAAGTCTGTGTGGTTGTTGTCAAGTATTTTTCATGATGTATGACTTGTCTAACCTGTTGGTGTGATCATTCTTTGTGAATGTTTGTCCAACTGTTGTCAAGATCTTCTCATGTTGTCTTGTTCAACCAGTGTAAAATACAGTTGTTGTTGTTTATGTTCACTACAATGGTACAATTGTCAATGTGATCATTTGTCCAGGTGTCTTGTGTCACTTGAAATAAGTAATGAGATCAAAAATGAGGTTGGCGATCAGAGCACAGTCAGCTGGATGATGAGAGAACTGCTTTCATTGGTTACTGTGGCTAACTGCCAAGATCTATATATATATATATATATATATATATATATATATATATATATATATATATATATATATATATAATATATATATATATATATATGGCCTAGAAGAGAAATCATCTATAAATAATTCTGTGTAGAACTTAACTTAGGTCTAATTTCTCACAGTGGGGGTACTCGATGAGCAAAATTCTGAATGGTTTCTCTACAAGGGTTATGCGAGAATAAATATCAATACCTCTAGACAACACTTGCTGTTTACTAACCTGTATCTTTTATAGAGAGATATACTTTATAGAACTTCACTCATTGGAACTTCTGTAATTCTCTATAAACCCATAAAAAAAAACTCACATGTTGGGGCCTCATATCCGCGATTGAACCCCGGGAACACCCCTAAAGGTGATCACATGTTGTGGACCCGTATCCGCGACTGAACCCTGGGAATAACCTGCAAAAGGAGATCACATATTGTGGACTAATATAGGCAATTAGAAACCCTTGGGAACACCTCAATGTAATCACATATTGAGTGCTCTATGCACTAATTGAACCTCTGGGAATACCTTTTATGGGATTCACATAACGAGGTCTGACGACTCGGGATGTAAACTATGGGTATACCTTGTCTGGGACTCCTGTGGGGGAATATCTATGTTTGTATTAGAATCAGGGAGTAACCTCTCGAAAAATTAAACCTATTGCTTAGAGTTTTATGATGTGGTTAATGGATCTCGTCACATAAATGTGGACAAAAGGATCCAGATGTTTAAACCCACAAGTAAATCTCGGGTGGTGGTTGTTTCATCAATGGTGGTAATATTGCATGTATCACTGTTAACAAATGTCACATTGTACAATGTAGTTTGAACAAAAATGTAATTATCTTATGGGTCAACATGTTTGCTATACCCATGATAATGTTGTGTTTCAAGATGGGCTGATGTAATGGACTGTCAATAATGTTGTGTAATTTTGTGCATACTGTGTTCACTATGAGTATCAAAGGTACCTGAGAACCAGAAGACACAAATTATTTTTAAATAACATAGACAGCTAATTTCAGGATAAATTTGATTTTTCTTGAGATAAATTAAGACACTTGATCCAGGGGAATAATAGGGGGCCTACTCCATTTTCTAACTTCATTGGCTAGCATGGGAGAAAGGGGAATTAGTGTATTTACATTTTAATATCACTGCATCACATCATATAATGGGTACTTAATTCCTCAGTCCCCATAACATGTTGGCAACACTGAAGCAGAGAGTGTGAACCCTGATGGAAAACTTGGGCAACCATTAAGACACCTCACTACCATCTCTCTCAGTATAGTCAGTATTCGTACCGGCTAATAGTCCAGTGTCGATTCGACGTTGGGTTTATTCTTCAGTTGTGTAATCTTGTCGGTAGCCCTGATCAAGCTGCTGAGAAGTAAGCACGATTGAATCTCCAGGAGAAAACATCCTTATCAACTCAGTCTCTTGCCATTCCTGATTAGTGGTATTCTTAAGCGTACTGGATACGTAATGGACGAGATGAAGGGAGGATTCTACCTGATGTCATGGTCAGTCCACTCATGACCCGACCACAGTCTGGTGTCTATAAGACATTAGTCTATTGTTCGATGGTGTGATCTCTGGTGTACTAGGATCCACGTCACCAGGAGTGAACTCATTGAATCTCCAGGAAGGCCATCAAAATAACTGGACCCCTAGCCATTCATATGGAAGTGGAGAGCATACAAGAATATGTGTCCAGGAAACGATGGATAACCAACCTGATGTCATTGGCGTATCATACGACTAGGAGCATAACGTGGACAACCTGAAAAATTTCATGAAGAGATAAAACAGGATCCGTCTCCGACGTCTGCCGTCAATTCATCCTCAGTTGAGAAAGCATTTCTGCCTGCAAATGGTGGAGATTAAAGGATGGACAAAGTTAGTGTAACTAATGTCTTCCTCCTTTTTCATTCTCAATGGGAAGATATTTCTGCCTGGAAAAATGGTAGGAATGTAGCTCGGTTCTAGACAAGAGCAAAGTCTGTGATGGAATGGACTAATAAGGATTACTGTTCTTAAACAGTTAACTCTTATATGGTAGAGATCACTGCAACGCCAGCAGTTGACACTCTATACACAACGAAAGATCACGTTCTTAAACAGCTGACTCCTTTCAAGATAAAGATCTCTGCAAGTTCAGCAGTCGACTCTTTATACAATAAGACCAATGCATTCCGCAGTGGAATCTTATATTATTACTGAGATGCGAGGTATATTCACAAGACCTGGCCAGTCCTATCCTCAAAGTCAGTAAAAATTGCTTCCAAAATTCCAGTCAATATTGGGATCTATGAAGCTATACCCACATAATCACACCCCTTCAAAGGTGGCTGTGATAATGACGGACTTCTCTATGGCTGAGAAGAAACGCCTTATATTCGCCAAAGTAAACGTTTTGCTCATGTGGGAGAGAAAGAACGGATACTACAGCCACTCAAAAGCACTTAGCTAAGCATGGCTGAAGACAACTAGTTGGAATTCCACCTGGATTCTAGTTAGTAGTAGATGTTAGTCTAACAGCATCTACAAATTCAGTTGCTACGTTAGAAAATAGAGCAACTAAGGAGAGAAAATGCTGTCACTTCTCACAACAAATCAAAATAGAGGCCTAACGGAATGAGGAAATCTCAACCAATAAGTGCACCTCTAAATCTATGGTAAGACTACAGAAATAAGTCAAGGAAATATAATGGGAAATTGCTACCATCTGCAAACACAAGAGGCTTATTGGAAAGGTAGACCCTGTGTCCAACGCTAACCAAATCTGCACTTAGTAGATTTTAGTCTTAAGTTCTGCAGCGGCTGCTATACAGTTCACCCGGAAGTGATTGTCTTTGCTCCGGTGATGATCAAAAATTTTAACCCAGTTCCAAATGCCAAGATTACTGTTGGAGAAAGTGTTCAGTTAAATACACTCTCACAGGATTATCATTCTCCAGAGGCGAGAGGAAGAATGAAGTTCTGATAAAAATGAGTGAGAGACATATGGAATTATACCACTCTCATCAAACATCTGGAAGTTGGTTTAATTGCAAAGCCATTACTTCTCATAATGAATCTCAATGGTACTCATGCTTTGAAAGTGTGTGACTCTGAGAGATCATTCATCATGGACAGGAAAAATAGCATGGAGATTGACTGTGGAGCATTGTCAGAAATGAGTTGGAGAGCAGTTCACTGATAAGTGTGGTCATAACTCTTCATACTTCCAGTGACTAAATGGAACTTCATGCAAGACTAACTTCATGGTCTTTGCAGATGCCACCAAATTCATGACTGATGAATATTGGAGCAGATTTTTCTTAAAAAAGGAAAAGTCAATTGGTTCCATATGCACAGCTCTTGTTGGAGTAATGGGAGATGAGTAAATGATGACACCACTTAAAGGATCTGGGAACTGTGAACGCCTGACCTATCAGTCATGGTATCCATGACAGTTTTATGGGGAGGCTATGTGGCATGATGTCTTCAGACGTTCGCATCCCCAGTCCATTTACATTTCTCAATACTTAGAAGTTAACCACAGTAAGCCGTATTGATACCCTAACTAAAAATAGTAATCGTAGATTCTAGATCGAGAGAGGGTAGATGAATGGTGGGGTCTCAATTTGATTGGGTAACCCTTGGGCTGGTAACGCTCCTTAATACATAATTAGCCCGCCAGTCGAAGCCTTGATTCCATCCCGTAAGGACATGTTCAAGATGCAGTGGTAAAATTTGCCCAAAAGCATTCTTTAAGATGTGGTCCTCTGCACATCAGGTACCTAAATCATTTAATATGTTATGTGTAAACCTGATGAAGTGAGAGAGAGACGAATGGCCGAGTATTTTCTTGAGAAAATGTGAAAGAAGACAGGACTTCGGTACAGTGACTCTAAAACTGCCGCTCAAAACCTGTCATGTCTACCGCAGTGAAACATTCTTACCATGTCTATTGTCTGTCTGATTTGATGATTTGCATATGCTTATGACTGTAAACCACGCTCAATGCATATGGCAAAACCTTTGTGCGCTCTGAACATTCGTTGAGTGCCTATCATGACCATTCTTAACCAAACTGTACATCGCTCTTGAGAGTTACCTTTGGCAGTTATGTTTCAGAATGTGTGATGCTATATACTGCATGTAATTTCTCCCTTATAATGGCTGAGAATGTTTGAATGAATGAGATGGATAATTATATAATTAACTTCTCATATTTGTAAAAGTAAAGACACTTATCAAATCCATGTTTGCAGGACTGCATTGCACTGTAGAAATTAACCTACAGTGTTTGTCAGCTGAATACATGGGAAGGCTCATGCTATTTGTCAGGGAAAATTCATGTTTTCTTTCATTATGTGTATTCCACATGTGAAAGCATTTCTAGTGCATGATTTCTGCCATACAATGCCTACTTCTTGGTGCTTAATCACACTGTCTGTTCTCATGGTACACCGGTCCCTGTGATCTACTTATTGTGAGAATTTACAAGATAATTGTGTGAAGCTGCCTCTGATTAGGAGTATGTGCCTATGACTTCACGGTTTTGGGGATGAACCTGGAGAAAGGATATCACCCCAAACCCCCAAATAAAATTGCACTTCATCATCAGTGAGAGGCGGTTGTTCGAATATCACACTCCCCCTGCCCCTCCCATTCCTCTCTGAATCTGTGATAGTACTGTATAACTGTGACAATGGTTCAATAGATGTAAAACACATGTTGTGCCTTTGTTTATTAACAGAGAATGAGGAAGATGGAGGAGGCCCTTTCAATTACCAGGACAACTCCAGGGAAGTCCTGAGCTCTAGCTTCAACTCCAGCTGAAAAGTCAGACTCCAAAAAGACCAAAATGAACAACAGGTTGCAAGGATTGAGCCTGAATCCACTAATTCTGGCCTATACAGATGGCACTGAAGAAAAGTCTTTCTTAAAAAGCCTAAGACAGGGATACTCTCCAATTTTGTAAAAGCTTCAGGCTATATCTTCAAGATAAATTCAGGAAGAAACCTTAAGAGGAGAGATCACCTGGTCTTCAGCATGTCACTACTGGCTAAGAGTGGACATTAAAGGTGCACTTGGAGCTGACCCTATCACAGCTTAATTAATAATGGCTGAAAGCTGAAGGAGCAGAAGTTCATTTATAGAGCAAATTCACAAAATGGATTGGTGTTAAGTTGGTGTGGTGATTCAGTTCCATCAGAAATCTTAGGAGTGATAGACTGTGAAGAAAGACAGCTAGGACATATTGTTTCTTTTTAGATCTTCCTCTACTGGAAAAGTAAAAGAACAGTCCTAAGTGTCAACTTCATGTACTCACCAGTGAAAAGATAGAGCTTTAAAATTTCTTTCAAGATTGTGACAGCAGGGAATAGCCTGAATTGGAAAACCATCATGGGGAGAACTGTAACCTGAGCTGTCCAACACCATCATAGGTGCTAAAAGGATTAAACAGACCAGTGGAGCAGAACGTCCCTATGCTTGCCCCAATTTATGACTGATCTTGTGTTTCCCTCATTAACAGTCGAAGAAAGGATTTAAGTCTAAAGTGTGGTGTAGGATAACTTATGGAGTAGAGAAGTGAAGGAGGAGGGTTATTTAGATTAATGTCTCGGTGGGATTTGGGTGTTGTATTTAGGTTCATAATTATGTCAATATATTACATATTAACTAAGAATTTGAAGTGTGATGATTGACTATATGAAGCCTGAGTCTTCACCTGGTCCAGAAACATTAATAAATGATTAGTAGTAAGAAAACAGTGTTTTGAGATATATGTCTCAGTGGTTGTCTTGTCCAACTGGTGTCAAGCATCTTCATGATGACTGTTACTCTACTGTTGTGGTTGGTTACAGAGATTGTGAAAGTTCTGTGTGGTTGTTGTCAAGTATCTTCCATGATGTAGGACTTGTCTAATCTGTTGGTGTGATCATTCTTTGTGAATGTTTGTCCAACTGTTGTCAAGATCTTCTCATGTTGTCTGTTCAACCAGTGTAAAATACAGTTGTTGTTGTTATGTTCACTACAATGGTACAATTGTCAATGTGATCATTTGTCCAAGTGTCTTGTGTCACTTGAAATAAATAATTAGAGATCAGAATGAGGTTGGCGACCAGAGCACAGTCAGCTGGAAGATGAGAGAACTGCTTTCATTGGTTACTGTGGCTAACTGCCAAGATCTCTAAATATGGCCTAGAAGAGAAATCATCTATAAATAATTCTGTGTAGAACTTAACTTAGGTCTAATTTCTCACAGTGGGGGTACTCGATGAGCCAAAATTCTGAATGGTTTCTCTACAAGGGTTATGCGAGAATAAATATCAATACCTCTAGACGCTACTTGCTGTTACTAACCTGTATCTTTTATAGAGAGATATACTTTATAGAACTTCACTCATTGGAACTTCTGTAATTCTCTATAAACTCAGAAAAAAACCTCACAATCCACTAGAAAAAGTCTGGCCATAATCACACTCTCTATAATCCAGGGAAATAGCTGCTTTGCATATATCCACCTATTCAGAAAATTGGAGATTGCACACACACACACACACACACACACACACACACACACACACACACACACACACACACACACACACACACACACACACACACACACACACACGGAGCTTTCACCTCCGGATCATATATCCAAAGCGAAAAACATGTAGGAGTAATCCATATGAATCCAAAGTGGATATACTGTCATCTCTCAAGTCACAGCTGCTAAGTAACTGGACGAGGAGCATTCCGGATGTGGTATAACAGACAGATATGAGTCGGAAACGTTCTGGCGTGGCGTGACAAACAGGAGTCCATGTGATTGATTCGATCAGGATCAGGCACAAACACTTTCAGTATATCTTTGGATGAGGAGTGACATTACATAATCCATTAGTATTTCCTGACAGAACTAACTTGAATTGGGCATGAATATTCCAGCCCTTTTCTGGGTTAAGATGTAGGTTTTTCTTTATTCAGCTGAATACACGACTTGATTGACCGGGAGTTGGTATAGTGCTTGATTGTCCATGTCTAGGATATGATGGATGAGAAGATTCAAAGGAAGCTGGGAGTCCACAAAATCAGTTGGTAAACCCAATGTGGTAAATGATGGTGTATTCCAGACTATCCATGAGCCTCTGGAATATGACAGTTGAACGTGGAATAAGGCGGTGACTTTTAGAAGAGGGTATACGCTGAAAACCATCTAGGCTAGGCATGCCTCATGTCTTTGCAGGCATTAAAAAGATTAACACCGTCTGTAAGTTCCCAGAGGTAGGGAATCAACTTCAGCATAGACACAGTCCATTAATTATCCAGGCATTGACATTCAGGTTCAGGGTGTGTGGCAGTAACCAGCACTCTCTATAGAATATTAGGGGTAGGCTGATATCCCAGTTTCCTGCCTCTAAATCCAAGCGTTGACTATAAATCCAGTGCCAAGCATGGCGACTAATGCCAATACTCCACCGCCATCTCTAGCGCTGTATAGTGAAGAAGAACAGGGTCGATATAGATTAGTAATACAATCCAAACTTCTGATAACAATGTTTCATAATAAAACATACATTCCGATAACAGTGTATCATAATAAAATAAAATTTTCGGAAAACAGTTTATTTTAAAAAATTTATAATTCGGGGTTTTTTAAAAAAAGAAAAACGGTTTTTCCCCTTTAAAAATTATGAACTCTCTTATGGGTTTTTAAACCAAACATCTCAAAAAAGGAAAAAACCCAAAAAGAGCAGGGGGTTTTTTTCCCCCTCCTTGAGATTATTATATAAAAAAAAAATGAAAACCCAAAACCACATTTAAAAAGATTAAAGAAAATAAAAATCTGGTTTTTAAAAAGGGAAAAAAAATTAACTCAAAAAAGGAAAAATAAAGGGAACCCTTCCCCCTTTCCCTTTTTTTTTTTTTTTAAAAAACTTTTAAAATTAAAATAAAACCCATCTTTAAGGAAAAAACTACAGCAAAAAACCCGTTTTTTAAACAAAATTGTAAAAAAAGTTTAATTAAGGTTTAAAAATTTAAACAAAATCTCTCTCTCTCTTTTTTCTTTTCTCTCTCTTCCCTCTCCAAAAACTTTTAAATGAAAAGAATTTTTCCCCCATTTTAACAAAAAAAAAATTCAATCAGGAAAAAAACATTATTCACAAAGCCATTTTTAAAAAAACAATATAGGAATAAATAAGTTCCCCAAAAACCAGGGGGTAATAAAAAATTAAATTTTTAACCTTTAAAAGGGTGAATTTGGAAAAAATGGCGTTTGCCGGGGCCGCTTGCCAAACCAACCTTTTCCCTTTTAAGCTTTTTTCCCCCCAATTCAATGGCCTTAAATTCAAAAAAAAGATTTACCTTTTTCTCCCGGGGGTTTTTAATAATTTTTTTATCCCACCTAAAACGCGGGAAAAGGGGGGTTTTAATTTAACCATTAAAAAGGGTCCCCCAAAACTTGAAGAAAATTGGGATTTGACGAAAAAAGGAAAGGGCCTTTTGGCCGAAAATTTTTTTCCCCGGGGGGGAATCAGGGTTTTAATTTAAAAAACAAAATTTATTAATTAAATTCTCCCGTGGGCTTTTTAATTTTTAAATTACTTTTATAGCCCCCAAAGAAACCGCGGAAAAAGGGGGAAGGACATCGCACAATCCCCCAATAACCTTGCAAAGGAATTGGGGAATAAAAATGAAAAGAAAAAAAAAAGGATTCCACAAAAAATTTAATGGATAAAGGGGGAAAGTTAGGGGGATTTTGGTGAAATATTAAAAATTTATAATAATTAATATTAATTTAATATCTATTAAATTAATTTTATATTGTAAAAAAAGAATTTAAATTAAAAATAAATAATTATAAATACAAATATATAAATAATTATAAAAAATAAAAAAAATTAAAAAATTATATAAAAATTATTTTAAAAAATTTTTTTTATATATATATATAATATATATATATTTTTTATAATATAAAATAAATATTCCCCAAAAGTCCCCTTTCCCTAAACCCCCGTCGTTTATAAATAAATTTTCTGGTGTAATCTTGTTTTTATTTTTTTTCTAATTATTTTTCAGTATCAGCTTTGTCATGCGTCTCAAAGTGTTTTGTGCGATGCTCCCCAACTTTTGAAAACGTCTGGTTCTTTGCAGAGCTAAAAAAGATGAAATTTTAATAAAAATCTTTAAGAATCGTACCCACTAGGTAATGCCCTTATAGAATTTTGTCAAATTTCAAATTCCCAAAAATTTTCCCCTAGAGCTTCCATTTTTATCCATGTAAAGTTTTCTTTTCCCGAGTCCCTTTTCCCCTTTTTTCTTTGGGGTTTGTAGGTACCCTCAATTTCCTCTGCAAGTATTGGTGGATCTGTGACATGTATGTCATCATCCCTCAGTCTTTTCCAGCAGACGTTGCTAGGATGCGCTACCTGAAAAGTAAAGGTTATTAAAAGCCCGACGGGAGAATCAACGTAACTAACTTTTGTTTGAATTAAGGCCATTGATTGGCCGCGCCCCGGAAACAAAGGCTTAATCGAGACAAAGGCTTGGTAGACAAAGCGGTCTCGTCAATCGCCATGTTTTCTTCAAGTTGGCGGGTGACCCATTGTTAATGGGTTAATTAATAGCCACTTATTCTCTGCGTTTTAGGTGAGCATTATATTATATAAAACATATCATGTTATGTATTAGGATAAATGCTTTGATGCAACTAATGTCATGATTGAAGTTGTGTGTGTGAAAATGAGAATTGCTTTCATTGAAAAGTTGGTTTGCGTCACGCAGCCTGGACATCGCCATTTTGTCCAGTCAGCCTTCATAAAGCTTACAATATAATCTTGCTATGAGTCACCCTTCTGAGATGATTTTGTGAACTTACTTTATTCCTATATGCTTATTTTTCACAACTGGTCTCTGTGTTATAAAGTGGTTTTTTCCTGAGTGCATATTTTGTATTTCTGCCCTTATGATGGAGAAATATTAATATCTGTACAACTTTAATAGTTTGTTAGAGAGAGAGAGAGAGAGAGAGAGAGAGAGAGAGAGAGAGAGAGAGAGAGAGAGATTCTCGCTTGACTTTTAATGCACTTAGCAGTTAATCTTTTGTTTACATTGTTGTAAATACACAGAGGTGTGATTGTCTTGTAGTCTTTTTCATAAATGATGTTATGGGATTTTCATGTTGTATGATATACATAATCTCAAGTGTATGGGAAAAGATTCCCATGATTTCTCTTTTATGAGTATTTTACCTTTTATGCTCATGATTGTTACTGCTTAATGCTGTAATAAATGCTGGTATAAGATTGTCATTTGCTATGATATATCTATATATATAATCTCAAGGGAGTGGGAAATGACCCCATGCTCTTTTGTTTTTACTTTGAGATGTTGGGTAATACCCACTAGAGAGTTCATACCATGTTTAGTAAAAGACTAACAAGTTTTTCTGTTATCAGAATGTATATTTTATTATGATAACTGATATCAGAATATATATTTTATTATGATACACTGTTATCGGAATGTATGTTTTATTAGGAAACATTGTTATCAGAAGTTTGGATTGTATTACTAATCTATATCGACCCTGTTCTTCTTCACTATACAGCGCTAGAGATGGCGGTGGAGTATTGGCATTAGTCGCCATGCTTGGCACTGGATTTATAGTCAACGCTTGGATTTAGAGGCAGGAAACTGGGATATCAGCCTACCCCTAATATTCTATAGAGAGTGCTGGTTACTGCCACACACCCTGAACCTGAATGTCAATGCCTGGATAATTAATGGACTGTGTCTATGCTGAAGTTGTTTCCCTACCTCTGGTAACTTACAGACGGTGTTAATCTTTTTAATGCCTGCAAAGACATGAGGCATGCCTGGCCTAGATGGTTTTCAGGGTATACCCTCTTCTAAAAGTCACCGCCTGATTCCACGTTCAACTGTCATATTCCAGAGGCTCATGGATAGTCTGGAATTCACCATCATTTACCACATTGGATTTACCAACTGATTTTGTGGACTCCCAGCTTCCTTTGAATCTTCTCATCCATCATATCCTAGACATGGACAATCAAGCACTATACCAACTCCCGGTCAATCAAGTCGTGTATTCAGCTGAATAAAGAAAAACCTACATCTTAACCCAGAAAAGGGCTGGAATATTCATGCCCAATTCAAGTTAGTTCTGTCAGGAAATTCTAATGGATTATGTAATGTCACTCCTCATCCAAAGATATACTGAAAGTGTTTGTGCCTGATCCTGATCGAATCAATCACATGGACTCCTGTTTGTCACGCCACGCCAGAACGTTTCCGACTCATATCTGTCTGTTATACCACATCCGGAATGCTCCTCGTCCAGTTACTTAGCAGCTGTGACTTGAGAGATTACAGTATATCCACTTTGGATTCATATGGATTACTCCTACATGTTTTTCGCTTTGGATATATGATCCGGAGGTGAAAGCTCCGTGTGTGTGTGTGTGTGTGTGTGTGTGTGTGTGTGTGTGTGTGTGTGTGTGTGTGTGTGTGTGTGTGTGTGTGTGTGTGTGTGTGTGTGTGTGTGTGTGTGTGTGTGTGTGTGTGTGTGTGTGTGTGTGTGTGTGTGTGTGTGTGTGTGTGCAATCTCCAATTTTCTGAATAGGTGGATATATGCAAAGCAGCTATTTCCCTGGATTATAGAGAGTGTGATTATGGCCAGACTTTTTCTAGTGGATATTGAAGGAGAGGGAGTCATCATCATCAGACCCATAGAATAGTTCTAGAGACAGATTAGATAGATTTTCTTTATCTATTTCTTTGTATGGATTATTTACTTTGTTTTGTGTTTGACACAGGTATTTGATGTGAACCTTTTTGGGGGATTTTTTGAGGACTTCTGTTATGGTTGTATAATTTGTGTGCATTACCTGAATATAATGTACTTCATGTATATGTCACCATAATGTAGCCAACAGGGTTTGTCCAAGACCCAAATGTTTTCACAATACAGTTGTTTGTTTGTTTGGTTTAACCAAGCCTTGAAGTTACTTCATTGTTAACCTGTTGTTCCAAAATTGATGTTTATAGTCCAGTTATGGTTATTGTTATGTGATACAGTGAGTCATTCTACTGTTTTTGTCTAACAGTGGCTGTTTTCCTCTGTCAGGTAATCCAGTTGTGGTGTCTAACTTTGGTGGTTGTGCCTCTGTTATGTAATACTGTGGATGTGCATGACAGTGGATACTTGTCATTGTTTATATATATATATATATGGGAGATTAAATGTGGGGCGGGGCACTTACACATAGACACACCTTCTAGGTAGAGTGATTAGTACTCGGGTGTCTGTGGTAGAACTTCCCGGATCTCTCAGCCTTCTATGGGAAACATTTCTTCTATGTTAGTGTTGAACTTGAATCCTTTTCTGCCTTGTTCAATGCTTGGGGGTTTACCGAGCCAATATATTATTTCCTATAGAGGGCGTGTTTGGGATTTAGACCCCATTCATACTGAATACCCCTAGCGAAACTTGTCCTTATTCTAATTTATTATATTTACCACCCCACATGATCATAGTCATTGTTTTGAATATTTATATCCGGTCTCCTATCACCATACAGCTCTTCCAGATAGTCCGTCCATCTATTGACTATATCATCTTGTCCCTTCAATATTGCACCGTTCCTCGATTTTAAACAACCAGTGGTATTTTGTGTTTTCCTACCTGTTATTGTATTTATTTGTTGATACATATCTTCATATAAACATAGAAGCCACAAACAATATATTGCACGATGTATTGCCTGGTATATTTTGGTCTAGATCTCTTTTCCCTATGCAGTGAAAATATTTTCAGAAATGTAGAAGATATAAATGAAATCATCATCGGAGGACGAAACATTAATAACATTAGACATGCAGATGACACAGTACAATGAACAGGATCTGCAACAATTAGTAGATGCGGTTGTTACACACAGTGAACTACTAGGGTTAGAATTAAATTGTAAAGAGACACAGACTATGGTCGTCACTAGGAAGAACGAAATACCACAATGTAATATACAAGTAAATGGCAATATTCTTAAACAAGTGAATCGGTACAGTTATCTCGGAACAATAATAACATCTGATGGGAGATGCCTTGAATAGATTAGAACAAGACTCGCCATGGCGAAAGTAGCCTTCAGCAAGATGAAAAACATATTGACCAAAAAGATGTCAATTAAAACAAGAAAAAGAGTGTTGAGGTGCTACATAGAACCTGTACTTTTGTATGGATGTGAAACGTGGATAATGAGTAGTCAAGCTGAAAAACACCTGATGGCTGTGGAAATGTGGTTTCTGAAGAGAATGCAAAGAATACCATGGACAGACAGAAAAACTAATGAACAAGTCCTCCAAGAAACAAATGAAAATCGTACACTAATTAGATAAATTAGACGCAGACAGTCAAGATGATTTGGACATGTTATGAGAAGAAATAAATTAGAGATCTTGTGACAACTGGCAAGATCGAGGGAAAGAGATCAAAGGGGAAGACAGAGAAGTAAATGCCTGGATGGCTTGGCCACGTGGCAGGACGAGACAGGAACACTGAGCTGATCCATGAATCTGGTGATCGAGTGAAATGTCAATTCTTGACCGCCCACGCTTTCCGGCATGGCACATGATGGATGGATATTTTGTTGCATCTCGCCGTGTGCATACTGCAGAGTTATATATAATACTAGCTGACCCGGCCTGGCTTCGCCCAGCCCCTGGCGGGAATCTGTCTGTCTGTCTGTCTGTCTGTCTGTCTGTCTGTCTGTCTGTCTGTCTGTCTGTCTGTCTGTCTGTCTGTCTGTCTGTCTGTCTTCGGCCCTTTCCCGTTCCCGTTGCCGGAAAAATGGCTTGGAAAATTTTCACATGTCTAAAATAAATCTATTATTTTTACGACGGCCCTGTCCCGTTCCCGTTGCGGGAAAAATGGGTTCAAAAATTTTCCCGTATTTAAACAGCCCTTTCCCGTTCTCGTTGCGGGAAAAAATGGGTTCGAAAATTTTCATGTATCTAAAATAGATCCATTATTTTTACGACGGCCCTTTCCGTTCCCGTTGCGGGAAAAATGGGTTATACAATTTTCACGTATTTAAAATAGATGCATGTTTTTTATGAAAACTGTGAAAATGCCTTAAAATTTTATCATTATATTATAACGCATATGACTGTAGATAACTACTTTAAACATTTTATGAAACTTAAGAAAATTACAATTATTTAAATTACATAATACTACATGCTACTAAAAGTTGTGTCCCTTGATATTAACTTTTCTTAAGTTAAGTCCCCTTGCAATATTGTAATTAAATTCAATTTAATACGTAAATAACTGTTTTTAAACTAACAAACTACGCCAATTGTCTTGGTGGGAAAGAGAAGAACATCTGTAGAAAATTTCATCTCAATCGGATGGACCGTTCGCGAACGCATAAGAGACATACAAAGACACAAAGACACACACAAACATTCTCTTTTATATATAAATATATAGATGAAGTGAATAAATTAACAATACTTAAGCTGAAACAATTAAAACAAACAGTCATGGGTATTGTTGTAATGTGGAACATCGGGTATCCCCACAGTAATTTAAAATTAAACACGAACTCTTTCTGTTTGCACAAAACCGGCTGCAACCGCCTAGTTGCTAAGGCCTCACTATATTTTGAAGTCTTTATCAACGAGACAACAAAATACCCATTGCGCACCCCATTCACGTCCCATCTTTCCATTTTCCGTTTTCAGCTTTATGATTCGGACTACCTATATACAGATATTAATTCTGTTGTGTTATGTAGGTGTTATTGTGTTGATTTTGTTATTCCGTTGATGAAAACTTCGGTGGAAACGTTCGGCTGTATCTGTGATGAGTGTATCAACAAAATCGAGAAGCAGAATAGGTCAGCTTTACTACAACATGATCTCATCTCATCTCATCATGTTCCTCTTGTACGTTGCGGTGTCGAGGTGAAGTATAAACATCATGAGAACATGATTGCAAATAAAATGAAAATAGACGCTGTGGCTAAAACCTTCGTCAATTTAGAAAACAGTGAACATATACTGACGCCACAACATGGAAAACTTTACATAAAAATATATAAAAAGGTTACTCATCTGTTTCCTTGTTATGGACTTGACGATTGTATAGCTCAACGCCTTGTGTATAGGTTCATACATCTGTCAGTGTGTTTCCATCTTTCAAGCTTCTTAATCATATTTTGTGTTTTTATTTGGACTCCAATACTAGCTCGGCCGTGCTCCGTGGCCAAAGGTTTGCGAACGCGGTTTTTGAGCCGCTTACCATGCGTACGAAATGCAGCCGCGGCCGATTTGTGCAGCAGACCGTGTCGCGTTGCGTTATAAGGTGTTGGTGTTGGAACCGGTCATTCAGAAAGCAATGGCAAACTACCGAACATAAAAATTTGCCTAATACATCAACAGCAACTGAACAAACGCTGGTGTTGACTGCAACGTCCTGCAAGGGATATGCAACATTTTAAAAAAAAATTAAACATTTCAAAATTTTAAAAATACTAGCTCGGCAGCAGTAAGCCTCCATTTCCGATCCCGTTTATAGAACAAATAATGCATTCTTCATAAAATATGTGCCTAAGTAAACAACGCAAAGATATATATCTTTCATACATGCGATTGGAGAGACGCAGGGAGGTCCCGAGGCCATCATTAGTAATACATTGCATTACTGGCGCGTTTAATATGTTGCATGCCATCTATGACTTGTTCGTGGTTAGGTGGATTTTACATCTAAATTTTTTCTACGGAACAGGGAAACCAGCCCCAAGACTAATCAACCCTTCTTCGTCGCCTCCAACAACACTGTGGCAGGTTACGGTTATTACTGCACTGGTGGAGTGCATAATGTGGCTTAGATTTGTATCCAAAAATCGAAAACTATGATAATTAGCAGTGGAAAGAAAAGGTCATCAATATACATCATAGTAAACGGAGAAATACTAGAACAAGTAACACGTTTGTCATCTTGGAAATGTAATAACAGATGATGGCAGAAATCAAACATAAATTAAAAAGAGAGTAGGAATGACTGAAGAATATGTCGTATTTCGTGGCAACAAAACCATTCAAATACCGATGTTCTAGAAAAAAATTGAAAGGAAGAGTTGATGAATGAAATAAAAAAGAGACAAGTGAAATATTTCGGCCATGTTAAGAGACAAAACACTTATAAAAACCATGTTGAAGGCAAGCGAGTAAGAGGTAGACAGCGATGCAAGCAGGAAGATAGCATCAAGAGATGGAAAAAAAAAAAAAGATCTGACAGAATGTACAATCAAGGCAAGAGACAGACAGTGTTGGAGATCCATTGTAGCCAACCGTCATTGTGGAGACGGAAGCTGCTTGATTTATTCTTTGCCTCCCTTCATGATCCATGTAACACACCGGAGAAATGTGTGAAATGCACAAGAAATTATGCTAGGTGCCAAACTTGCAATAGACTCCATGGTGAAGTGGTCAGGCCGTTTGACTCGGGCTCCGAAGGTTGTGGGCTCGATTCCGGGCCGCGTCCTTCGGTTCACGAGTGAATTTTTTCGGAGACTCCTATGGGTCGTCGCTGAAGCTAAGGAGTTCGTGCTTTGTGCGACGCTTTCCGCGCTGCGGAAGGAGACTGAGCCATAAGGGATAAAACCCGGTGCAATGAAGTCGACCCTGTCGACTTTTAAGCGACTTGTTAAACTACTTGCAATATTCAATTCTAACGTTAAACAGCACTAATGTGTGGACCAGATACCGTGCCTTCGCTTTCTGAATGAGACATCAACGTTAAAGTCTTGTGCGGGGAACGAATCCAGTACCTTGCTGTCAAAGCACAGGAAGTGTAAGCGGGAGCGGGGTAAAACCCATCGGCCACGTTGATCTCTAATGGCAAACTATTGAGCGTAAAATCGCCTAGAAATATATGGCGCTTAATTGATCATGCGTCGATATACACTTGTTACTGCAGCGAGGCGCCGTCGTCATTTGGAGGTGACATATACGAATCCCTGTCGGTAACTTTTAACTTTCAATGTTTATGTTGTCTAGCGTATCCTCTAGTTTCTACTTCTATTTGTTCCAAATAATATATCCATGTTTATTTATGAGAAATTGCCTAGAAAATCAACCTGCGGTTGATTGCAAAGGATATGCAATATTTTTTTTTTATTGGGGGGGGGGGGGGGGGGGGGGGGGGGGTATTTTTATATCAAGAGAATGATCGACGTGGGTGGTGACCAGCATGTGTGCTTGCCGACCCGGTAGTCATGAGTTCAAACAATCAAGGCTTATTTTTAACACTGATTTTTGCTGCAGCCTAAGACAAATATCAGGAAATGTGTTGGGAAGTAAAGGCGACCGATGAGATATTGACCACATCTGCTTCCAAATCGCCTGCAGCTGTGTTTCGAACATGGTATGCGGGATTGCAAGTTGCGTTTGTTACCCCCTTCGCCACAGCGCCGGTATGTCACAAGTGTGTGAAAATAACCAACGGGTTCGATTTTTTTTTTTGTGCACGTTCGCTTTCAACTCAAGCGTAGTCCATACACACTATTTATAGTTGTGATGAACTCAATTTTGCGTGTGGATTAGCTTTCCCTATTAACAGTGTCCCTTGCCATCAGGAGAACTCACTCCGACTTCAGAGTTACTTGTAATTTACGTCCCATATCAAGGGCGACGTTTTTTTCGAATTTAAAAAAATTAACTTTAACATCTGCAAAGTGGCCATCATGAATAACAGGGAAAATAAGGGGATACGACAAATCAATTAATGTTGTTCATGCTAAAATGTGTCTTTCCACGGTCTCTCGGTTATCTGTAGAGAATATAAGCTCTAAGCCTTGTTCGGCAACTGGGCTAGGATCGAAGCTCCGACAGACGGACAGTTAGAGCATTGCTTTGCTGATCCAGCAGCTTCTGCAGCTTGTCTTGTCCCTGATGTATTGGTGTTTCCGTTCCTATGGAGTAAACTAGTGAGGGACCATGCTACATGGGCAACATATAAATAAATGTTTTGCATATCCTTTACAGGACATCACTGTCAACATCAGCATCTTTCAGCTTTATGTTGATTTCTTGGCCAGATTACGCTCAGTAGTTTGCCATTGCTTTCTGAGCGGCCGGCTCAGTTATCCCGCAAGTCACCAGCGGGGGTCGAACCGCTCCCAGTTCTCGCCCGCTACGAGACTCTGCGTGATAAACGGGATTACGGAAAAAGTGTTGTAACCCCTCGGCCAGGAGAGACCGGTGGGCAACATATGGTCTCTACAATTTGTGCTATGGAGAGGTTATTGTGCCCCCCCCCCCCCCACCCCCTTGTTTTGGAAGCACAATTAACAAACTGTCGTCTGTCAAGACGGCAAGGTGACAGTAATAGTATGCAGTAATATAAAATATGCTAAAGAATACAGTGAGCTGACAACATCTACTATCCTAGGACAAACCCATCAACAGCGCAGAGACAATAACTAGTAGAGTACGGTCACCTACCAATGATGACATCACCGAACTGAAGGAATGAGTGTTTGCTGCAGGTTTAAACACTGAAGGGATTTCACCAGAGATGGGGAGGGAGTCAATCAATCAGGTGCCGTCTCCCCAATGAAGGTTGGCTGTAATGGATCTCCAACACTGTCTGTCTCTCGCCCTGACTGTACATTCTGTCAGATTGATGTTCGTCCATCAATTGATGTTATCTTCCCACTTGTATCGTTGTCTGCCTTTTGCCCGCTTGCCCTTAACCTTGCCCTCCAGTATGGTTTTTGTAAGAGTGTTATGTCCTTTAGCGTGGCCGAAATATTTAACTTGCCTCTTATTTCTTTCATTAACTCTCTTTTTTCCCCAGTTTTTTTTTTTATAATAGAACTTCTGTGTTTGATTTTTTTGTTTCCATGAAATGCGACATATTGGTCTGTATATCAACAGCTCTAGGGCCTCTATTCAACTTTCTAGTTGCTTGTTCAATGTCCAGGCTTCCGCCGCGCCATACAGTTGTGTTGAATATACGTAATATAAGACAATGCTCATTTTTAATGCGCTGTTAATCTCTCTAGATGTTAATACTGATTTCATTTAAAGCATTTTTGGCCATTCCTATTCTCTTTTTGATTTCTATTTCACTTCTGCCATCATCTGTTATTACATGTCCAAGATTGGAGAAACTTGTTACTTGTTCTAGTATCTCCATGGTTACTGTAATGTTCATTGATTACCTCTCCTTTCCATTGCTAATTATCATAGTTTTCATTTTTTGGGATGTTAACATCTAAGTCATATTCTGCACTATGCCTGTTTACTTGTTCCACTAGTTGTTGTAACTCTTGCTCGCTTTCTGTTAGTAACACGGTATCGTCAGCATACCTAAGGTTGTTTATGATTTGTTCCATCAATGTTAAGTCCAGGCAGTTCGACTTGTTTAAAAATTCTTTCTGTGTATAGGTTGGATAGGCTTGGGGACAACACACATCCCTGCCGTACTCCTCTTTTTATCACTAAGGGCGACGAATTATTATTTCCGCATCTAACAGACGCCACTTGTTCCAGTACAAGTTACTAATAAGTCTGATGTCCTTCTCCTCCTATATCTTGTAGGCATGTAATTAGTCGTTCATGTAGTATTCTACCAAAAGCTTTCTTGTAGTCTACAGAACAATCATATATATTTTTCTGAACTTCTATATACAGTAAAACTACGGTTTTCGTTGTATTCGGTTTTCGTTGATTTCGGTTTTCGTTGATATTTCCGCGAAAATGTTGTCTCGGTGTTCGTCGGTTGCCTCGGACTTCGTCGGCGTGCCAACGGGACCTCGCTGCTAATTGTGCGACAACAAAATGACCCATGCGTTCTTCTGCTTGGGTTTGCGTTGTTTCTCGTTGTGTGAGTATTACTTGCTAATAAGTTAATCTTTCCAGTTAGCTCCATCATGGAACCAAAGAAAGTTTCCAAAGCCAACGGCCCTTCGAAGAAGATGACCAGGAACACGATCGAGGTAAAGAAGGAAACCATTAAAAAATACGAGAGCGGCATTAAGATTGCTGATACTGTATCAACCGCATGTACTGGAAGTAGCCATCCACGATAAGTTCCATTGTGTCGAAAAGGGAAGAAATAAAGGAAGCCAATGTAGCGAAGAGCTTGAATGTGCTAACGAAACAGAGATGGCAAACAACTGAATATGTCGAACAGTTATTATTAATTTGGTTGAATCAAAAATAGTTAGATGGCGATTCTGTTTCGGGGGCAATCAGTGTGAAAAGGTCAGACTTGTATGCCGATAGCATTACGAAAACACCTGGACGAGTGCTAGTGTACTTGGTGATTTAAAGGCCAGCAGAGGATGGCTTGAAAAATTCAAGAGGCGCACAGGCATACACAGTGTTACTAAGCACGGCGAGGGTACAAATTCTGACAAGTCTGGGGCCGAAAAATAGTATTAAACACTATATTTATTATCTATAAAATGTGCCTTTGGTATGGTTTTCAGAGTGTCTAAAACGAAGTTAATTGGATTTACATTGATTCATATGGAAATAATTGCCTCGGTTTTCGTCGGTTTCGGATTTCGCCGATTGTTTTCGGACTGATTATCGACGAAAACCGAGGTTTCGCTGTATTTTTCAGTTAACAAAGGGAGGGGTACAAGAAAAGAAAGGTAGATGACCAGCCGCAGGTTATTATAGAGGTTCTGAAACTGGTTTATCTAGTAACCCCTTTAAGCTCTTAAAAGTAACTGAGGTGGAGAAATGTTGCATGTCTTTAGCAGGAAGTTACTATCAACCCCAATCCAAGGTTGATTTTCAAGGCAATTTTACTTGCTTAAAAACATCTGATGGCAGTGGAAATGTGGTTTCTGAAGAAAATGCAAAGAATACCATGGACAGTCAGACAAACCAATGAGCAAGTCCTACAAGAAACAAATGAAAGCCGTAAACTGATTAGAGAAATTAGACTCAGACAGTCAAGGTTTGTTTTTTTGGGGGTTGGGGTGGGGGGAGGAGAGGGGCACGTTATGAGAAGACATAAAGTAAAGAACGTGGTATAAACTAGCAAGATTGAGGGTTAAATAACAATGGGAAGTCAGAGAAGTAAATATCTGGAAGGCTGGACAATATGGTCAACTGCTCCCTGATCCAAGACTGGTGATCGTTTGAGATGATGAAATATGACCGCTCACGCTTATCGACATGGCACGTGATGATGATGATGATGATGATGATGATGATGATGATGATGATGATGATGATGATGATGATGGTGATGGTGGTGGTGGTGGTGGTGGTGGTGGTGACGGTGGTGGGTGGTGGTGGTGGTGGTGATGATGATGATGATGATGATGATGATGATGATGATGCCATTTGTTTATATCCATTTTTTTAAATCGTTTACACGCTAATTTAGTGCGGAATGCGAGACATACCACCTCTTTGTATGTCACACTTGACTGCTACTTGACACTCATCCTCCTTCTCCATCTCGTCCTTCCCCATATTGTATTTCTTGTTGTTTTTTTTTTTTTCCTCCTTCTTCTTCTTCTACCTCTTCTTCTTCTTCTTTAGCATCTTCATCATCGTCTACTTTTCTTCTTCTTTGCCTATACGTCATACCATGTGTTTGTGTGAGCGCATGTGTGTGTATGTGTGTGAGAGTGAGTGAGTGAGATAATTAATGTTATGAGGCCCCCGTCTGTTGCTGGGACCGGAAGCAAAGAACTGTAGGAAGCCTACCAGGCATGTCGTAATAGAAGACTAAGTAGGATTGGCGAGACTGACTACCTCATCCCATAGAAAACTGTGGCTGGAAAAATCAGACCAATCATAATCAAGTCTACAGAGGACTTGGCCGAGTTAGCCGAGGGCCTATGCTCAATGGAGAGATAAAAGGCAGAAGTAGGAGGAGGAGAAGAAGAGAAATAACTTCTATTTCTTCTTCTTCGTTCATCCGGAATTTTTTTTTTTTCGGACGTGATTGCGTTGTGCCTGTTTACAGCAAAGCTGCGTTCTTGCGCCGTTAGGCCGACACATTCGACTTCTGCGGGCATTTGTTGACCGGGTTAACCTTCCCGGGAGAGGAAGAACAATAAGAAGGATGAGGGGGGAAATGAGGGAAAAGAGAAGAAGACGAGGGGTATAGGGGAGGAGGAGGAGAGCAAAAGGACGGTGATAATCAAGAAGAAGAATGAGGAGAAAGAGAGGAGGCGGAAGAACAAGGAAGAGGAGACGAAAGAGAAGGATAAGATGAAGAGTATGGCGGGAGTAGGAGAAGAGCAAGAGAATGATGATCATGAAGAAGAAGGAGGAGGAGGACCAGAAGAAGAGGAAGAAGAAGAACAAGAAGACGAGGGATAGGATGGGGGAGGAGGTGAGGAAGAAGAAGAAGAAGAAGAAGAAGAAGAAGAAGAAGAAGAAGAAGAAGAAGAAGAAGAAGAAGAAGAAGAAGAAGAAGAAGAAGAAGAAGAAGAAGAAGAAGCAGAAGAAGAAGAAGAAGAAGAAGAAGAAGAAGAAGAAGAAGAAGAAGAAGAAGCAGAAAGTCAGAGAGTCGTCACGGGAAGCAAAGAATAGTAACACCGTATCTGGCTATAAATGGCATGCGTATGTGCTGACCCTCTCGGTCACTGCCGCCATTGAATACAAACATATAGTGACCCCAGTAGCCGTGAGATACGCGGAAGTAACATCACGCTAATTACTATTTATCTCTCCGTGACACTGGGTTTGTCAGACAATTAACAGAGACATCATCTGTAGGCACTCTTGTAAGGCTGTCCCTTGTGTACACCAGATAGTGGTGACATTCAAGTGCTCTGGCTATGTAAGTCAAGTGATGATTTCATGGACTTCAAGAGGATATTTCTTTTTATTTACAGTTCATTTCAAATTGGTTCTATTCAAAATGTTTCATTTTTCTGTGGGGAAAAGAGGGGGGTGGGAGACGAGACGAGATGGCCCTCCCGGCAGATGGTAAAGTGGACTGTCTCACCCTTCGAAGGACGTGGATTGTTTCAGGATTCACGGCCTCGTCGCTGGGGCCACAGAGGTCATGCTCAGTGCGATGGTTTCGGCAGGCTGCTCTGCTGAGCGAGACAGGGCCATATGGGATAAAACCCGGTGCAATTAAAGTCGATCCTCTCGCCTTTAACTGCACACTCCAACCCCACCCCCTTTTTCCCGCTAAGCTGTTTCAATTTAAAACTGGTTCATTTCAAACTGATGTACTTCAAACTAGTTCGCCTTCAAATTGGTTCGTTTGATAACAGTTGCTTTCAAATTGGTTCATTTTAAATAGATGTGTTTTATAATGGTTCAATTTATGTTGGTTCATTTTAAATTGGTTCGTTTAATTAAAAATAGTTCCTTCCAAACTGATACAATTTAAATTGGTTCATTTTACATTGGTTCGTTTAACAATAGTTCCTTTCAAATTGATACATTTCAAATTGGTTCATTTTGAATGGGTTCGTTTAAAAATGGTGCATTTTAACTTGGTTCATTCTCAATCGGACCAGTAGATCCGCATGGCCGAATAGATAAGAACGCATTTTCTTAAACATCCGTTGTGCTGGTGCCGAGATAAGCGGTTCAACCCCTACACCGGACAGCTGGACTAAAACGTTGACCTGCCCCCCTTGACTTGGGGACGTAAATTACAAGTATCTCTGAAGTCGGAGTGGGTTCACCTTATGTCAAGGGACACTGTTAATAGGGAAAGCTAATCCACACGCAAAATTCAGCCCATCACGTACCATAAAATAGTGTGTATGGACTACGCTTGAGTTCAAAGCGAGCGAGAGTAAAAAATAAAAAAAAAATCGGGCCAGTTTAAATTGGTTCATTTAAAATTCTCCTCACAGAGTTGACGGCGATTTTGTTGTACTTTCCAACCTGTTTTCAACAGCTTGCAGTGAAGAAGGTAACCCTAGGCAAACTAACATCAACCTTCTTCGTTCACGCTCAGACCTCAGCTTGAGTGCTTACAGTATGCAATCGTTAGCTTGAGGTTGTTGTCATCTCTAAATGATTTGTGTGTTGTTGTTTTTTTTCCCCCGATTGTTTGCTTTGAATTCAAGAGTAGTCTATACACGTGCTACTACTGCTAGTGCTTAGTAATTTTGGGGAGTGCATTTGACTAACTTTGAGTGTGGATTCGCTTTCCTTATTATCAATGCCCCTTGTCACCAGGGAAACCTACTTCGACTTTTGAGGTACTTGTAATTTACATCCCCAAGTTCAGAACCAGAAGTCAACATTTTAGTCCAACTGTCCAGTGTAGGGGTTGAACCCCTTACCTTGGTATCGGCGCATAGGATGTTTAAGAACACGCGTTCTTATCCATTCAGCCATGCTGACCTACAAAGAGATACATAAAAGTCAAAATCTTTTCCTGAAATTGGGCAACACCACAATAATTTCCATAGACAAGAACCACATTCCAACCAAAAATCAAGCTCAACTTTAACAATCAACTAACTGTTGCGCCTATTTATGATTTCCGTTATGGTATATTTGAAGATAATGTATGTGGTTGTTTTTTCATATGTAACTGAAGCAAACACCATGAGCAGAAAATTTATTTGTGTTAGCATGCTGCCTTTGTAAAACTTATGTTAACTTCTTTGTTGTTTTTCTCATACTCATACTCCTTTACTTCCTCTATTCTTTGTTGCCATCTGTTATTGAAAATATGCACATTACTCATATTAGTGAATATAACTCTCTGCTTTCTAAATAAACTGTAGTTACTATCACACACCTTCTGATCTTATCCCACGAATTCCAATCCCAATTCTTGAGAGAAGTTCCAGCTCCGTTCAACCGTCGAGTTTTTGATTGGTTATAACTGGAGCCCTTACGGTGTTTCTACTTCAGCTTGCATAGATAGGGCTGCGTATTTTCACTTCATGGAGTCAGTGTTCTCTATCTGTTAGTGAGTTTCATCTTTGACGGCTTTGCACATGTCTGGTCCAAGTCGCTCACTTGTAAGGCCTGGTGTAGTTGTGTTCCATCCCTGTCTAATGTGTATTTTCCTTCAGGAAGTGCTTTACCAGTTGTTCTCTCCCGGGGTTCCATCTATTTCCCCATCTTCGTCTGTTTTGGAATCTCCAACGTCTTCTCTGATATCTTGTGTCATGGACGGCTTGGTAGCTTGATCCTGGTGGAGAGTAACCTCTACTCCTGGCCACCGTCCACTCTTGGTCTTGGTCGCTGTCATTTTGGTTTTCTTCCTACTCTTCTAATTCTTCTTTTGCTTTCCCTTCTGTCTGGGACTTGATTTCTGTTTCTGACATTTCATTCTTTGTCTTGAGCCTTTCTATCTTTTCTCTGTCTTCTTGGATCTTTGTCAGTCTCCTCCATCTCTGCCTTTATTGCAGCCATTCGAGCAACATCCTGTTCATTTTCTGCTGTACTTGTTTCAATTCATTCAGGATGTGCTGAACGGCTCTTATCTGTGTCTCTTGTGTCTGGTCTCCCTTCTCCTCCATGCTAGTTAACTTGGAACTCAGGTCCTTCAATTGGCCTTCCAATTGTGCTTTGTCACATTTTGTTGGTGACATTTTCATTTTCTTTTTAAATTCTAAACAATATAAAATGACACAAAGTACTGCTGCTTTACATAACAGAATTACGACACATACAGGATGTTGCGGCTATTAGCCTTCATCAGCAAACACACACATTCACAAACCACAACATATAGTCAAGGAGATCTCCTGTGGCTACATTAAAACGTGACGACAGGACGAGAAGAATAAAAAAAATAAAAAGATGAAAACATTAAAGCAATGAAGAGAAAATGCAAATTTGAAAAAATGTTCATGCTTACCTCAGAATTCTGAGCTGTGTATAGCTCGTTTGTTTGCTGATGAAGGCTAATAGCGGCAAAGTCCTGTATGTGTCGTAATTCTGTTATGTAAAGCTGCATGCACTACTTTGTGTCATTTTATATTGTTTACATTTTCATAGCTTTATCGCAGTTCCACCTAATTTTAAACTCTAAAGGTTATTAGATTTTTGTACCAGATGTTTCCTATGAGCTTGAATTATGAATGTAAAGTAAGTAACGTAAAGGCCCTTTTATAGGCCTATAGCAGACTAGGCATACGCAGCTAGACCAGTATTTTAGACCAAACAGCACTCAGTGGGTGATGTGGTGGGCATCACGTTGATCACCTTTACTTCCCAAGACATTTTCTGGTACCATTTTAGCTGGGTCAAACGGGGAGCCCAATTCAATTTAAAAAATTCACAACCGCTCCAATGTGAATCGAACCCAAGACCACCAGTATGGCAGACAAGCATCTAACCGCTACACTACCTCGGCTCCCGCACTCCAAAAGATTAATTAAGGTTTAACTATATTCATAGTTTTCAAAAGTGTATTCACATTATAAGTGATGAATGAACTTTTTAAAAAAAATCAATGAAATGTATACTAGAGACACCATTGCAGATATAGACAATTTATTTTAAGCCAATGAAAGAAGAAACTGAAGAGATGTAAGAAATTTATAATCAGGAGAAAATTAAACAAAAAGTTCAAAAGCAGTTTTTTTTAAAAAATCATAAATGCCTGGAAATTATTCTTCTTGTGTCCTTTATCCCCCATTGAGGCAAAGGCTCACAACCAAACCATGTCTGGCCGCCCTATCAGTTTGTTATCTCCTGCACCTCCCTCAATGTCCTTCCAAGAGGATGTCTAGTTATATTGTCCTCAAGGTTTCTCAGTGTTGACTTATCCATCGCTTGCATTTTTTTTTCACCTCTTGGTTCACTGGACTTTAATTCTCTCCATGAGCTCTACATTGCTGATTCTGCCATATGATTTTATTCCCACTACTCTGTGTAGGCACCAATTAGTGAATGTTTGTAGTTATAGTCATTCTTTTAGCTGTTCTGATCCATAAAGTAATACTGATTTAACAGTGGAGTTAAACATTCCGAGTCTGGTGCTTAGCTTAACTTCGAATTCCACTAAATTACCTAGTTCTATGATAGTTACTCTTATCTTTTGATTGTCTATTTTAGTATCTCTATCTATTCCCCCATTTTTGTTCACAAATGCTTGGAAATAAGTCCCAATACTGACTACCTGACCTGCAAGAGTTAAATCTAATAATAATATTCAGGACTCATACGGGTGTCTCATTATCATATATATGAGTCTTAGTTAGTTAATTAGTTAGTTGATAGATCATCCTCATTGCACATCGAACCATTCAGTCCATACGTTCTCGGATCCCCTCCTCAGCAAAACCTGCAGCGTGTAGCGGCTAACGACACAAGTTCTGTGTTGGTTTATCAATCTTCTTTGGCTACCTGTGTAGTGTTCTTGTTTGGCCACCCCTCTTTTATAATTTGCTGTTCTCGCAGTCTGGCCATAGTTGTAGATATATATGAGTCTCTGTTGGTGTAAATTTTTTAACATTCAGAACTCACATGAGTGTCTCAATGTTATAAATATGAGTCTCTCTTGGTGTACATCTTATAACACTCAGAACTCAAATAGAGTATCTCACTGTCACATATATATGAGTCTCTCTTGGTGTAAATCTGATAACATTCAGAACTCAAGTCATATAATTATAAGACACTAAATGTGTGACATTAGTCGGCAGTGTGACCGCATGGATAAGAACGCTCACTCTTAAACGTCTGATGCACTGATGGCGAGGTAGCGGGTTCAACCCCTACACCAGTCAGCTGGACTAAAATGTTGATTTCTCACCCTTGACTTGGGGATGTAAATTACAAGTACCTACAGAAGTCAGAATGGGTTTGCCTGGTGGAGCGGGGACACTGGTAATGGGGAAAGCTAATCCACAAGCAAACATCAGTCTGGTGGACTCCCCAGTAGTAGCACATGTATGGACTATGCTTGGGTTAAAAGCAAGCAAACAGAGGGGGAAATGACATTGAAAATAGAAAAAGAAACAAATGAAGAGTGTTAGCTTTACAAAAATATGATCACAACTCAGTGGACAATGAACAACAACAAATAATCAGCAAACACATCATCAATGAAAATAGGGAAATTTAGTGAGAAAACAGATATCTGATCCAGCAGTGAGTTGTTAAAATCTAGTATCTTAAGAGAAAATAGCTGTGTTGTTTTCATTTTCACATATGAACAGGAAAATAAAGAAATGAGGAGGGTTAGTTTTTAAAAAAATATGAAACCCCTAGTAGGGTTGAAGACACAATTACAATTCAGACAAGGTCAGGAGGGCGAGTTTGGTAATATTGTGAATTATGAGTTGATATTTTTACATCTGATATTTTCTAAATGAAGTGACTTCACTACATCTCAGGCAAATCCCTTTCTGCTCCGACACCTTCAGTTAATATCAATGTGTACTTGTTCTTATTGTCCTTGCAGTACCTATGTCTACATATACGTTTACTTATTGACTACAATATGCGGCCATATTGAAGCAGTCTTTGGCTATCAAGTGTCATAATTTATACTGCACGGTATTTCTGATACCCAGTCATAATCCGGATGGGCTGCCCCCAGAGAATGTCAGGAAGATAAAGGGCCGAAACATTCCAGGAAGGGGGATTACTTCTGATGACTAGAAGCCTCCCATCATGCTTGCTCCACAGCGGAGTTTTTATCACACCAAAGTAAAGTTGATAGTGTATCTGTTTGCTAGTATAGTGGTCTGGGTTCAACCCTCAAGCTAGTGTGCACCTGTTTGGCTAGTGTGCACCTGTTTGGCTAGTGTGCACCTGTTTAGCTAGTGTGCACCTGTTTGGCTAGTGAACGTTCACACTCAACAAATAAACTTGCCCATAGAATATGACCCTGTGTGCACAACAGTCCAAGCATGAACCACAGAGCAGATTCATTAAAGTGGCCTCAGTAAAATTATGTGAATCTGAAAGTGAGCTCATTTCTTCTTCATGACATGTGGAGTTGATCATGTTTGTTCAGATACCAACGTTCCTTCGTGCCATGATGTCAAAACTGTCCAGCATCTTCTTCCTAGGTCTCCCCCAGCCTCTCTTCCCCTCCAACCTTCCTGTTGTGATGACAAACTCCAGCTTTCCTGTTCTCATGACAGGTCAAAAGAATGTGAACTGTTACCGGTTCTTTTTGTGAGTTAACTTCAATCAAGATATTTTCATTGCTCATTTAGAAGAGGTTAAAGTATGTACAATTACACAAAATATATATTGCCTCAATTTTATTGCATCTGAATTCCACTCTACAACATTCAATTTTGAAATGGTCAAATATCTCTATACAAGTGCAAAAAAGATAAGGAAGATGAACAAAGCTATAATTTATTTTGTTCTTTGAATGTGGTCCCAACAAAATTCTACCAATACTGATAAGATACAAACTTTTCAAAGACAAAAACCATAACTTTCAGCATTACTAAACAAAACAAAAAATGCACTTTTTCAAAGTTACAAAGTTTAACAATACATCAACCAGATTATTATTCTCTGTGTGGGATCACATCTCTGTTGTCAGTTTTCATGATAAACTTAAACAACTGTCTGGAGTTCCTCTCTAGTTCCATTCAATTTTGAGTTTAGTGTTGAGTAACTCGGTCAGTTCACAATTTTCCACTTCTTTCTCTGTACAGAGGATAGTCCCACAGAACATAGCACTTTTATAATCGAGTCCACATGAGCACTGTGGTACAGTGGCTGAATGAAGTCTGCACATGTGTCCTCAGGCAAAGAAAGTATTCTGCGCTGTCCAGTCAAAGTGTAGTAGTTGTTGGACTGAATCTGCTCTCCTCTGAGTGTTTTGTTTATTCTCTTCTCAAAACATGATTTTATTATATTCTTGTTCTCCTCCCGTTTGCAAGTTTATCTGCTTTTTCACTCCCAATATGCCACCATGGGACGGTATCCACTTGCGGCTAGATTTATGCATTGATCATTTCCCAAATGTAAGACAGCTTACAGAACAGATAGTGCCTTGGTAACGCACCTCTGGTAACAGAAGTGCAATCATGCCAGGGTGCACTAGGCACGGCTCCAGTACTCCTGTATTTAACATGGACATGCATCGTTAAACACAATGACAGTAAATATTTAGTTTCTAAATTTACTTTATTTAGCATTAATTTATTGAGTGTCTAATCAACAACACAGCACAAGGTCTGATGCATGTATTAGTCAGTGTTATATGTTAACTGTGTGTAACTACATATATATGATGATTATCACAATAATAATCAACATCATGTTAACAAACATGAACCACGGGGTGTAGCTTCATATATTTTGTCTTCTTTTGCCTTTCATCTCCCAATGTATCATCACAGGCCCTCAGCCAACTCACACCAAGTCCTTTGTAGGCTTTTCCATGATTGGTTGGATTTTGCTTCTAGTTATCTATAGGATGAATGAGGTAGCCAGTCTCATGCTAACCCTCCTTAGTCACCTGTTACGACATGCTTGGTAAGTTACAGTGTTACTATTCTCTGCTTCCCTTATGGGCGTGCACGGTAAGTTACAGTGTTACTGTTCTCTGCTTCCCTTATGGGCGTGCACGGTAAGTTACATTGTTACTGTTCTATGCTTCCCTTATGGGCGTGCACGGTAAGTTAGTGTTACTGTTCTCTGCTTCCCTTATGGGCGTGCACAGTAGGTTACAGTGTTACTGTTCTCTGCTTCCCTTATGGGCACAGGTAACAAACAGGTTCATCCATCCATCATGTGCCATGCCGATAAGTGTGGGCGGTCATCTAAATCGATCACCAGAGTCGTGGATCAGCTCAGTGTTCTTGTCTTGACCATACCATGTGTCCAAGCCATCCAGGTATTTACTTCTCTGCCTTCCCCTTGTTCTTCAGGTGCATAACATATTTACCACTAGTACTTTGTCATTGTGACAAAGTTTACCAAGCTATCTGGTACAATTTGTTTTACAAATGTACCACTGTCTGGTAGGAATCAGAACTGATGTTATATTCAGCTTGCTCTAAAGCTGTAATCTACACAACACTGTTAAAACAGAATTTGCGGTGAGAGTACACTGTATCCCATTTACACTAATTTCTATGACATGAAAATGACATAAATGCATGGTATTGCTACTTCCAAAGAGCATCAAAACCAGGCCAGATATCAAACGAGACTTTTCTTGATGGACTTTGGCCAAATAAAAAATTAAACAAATTAAACAGGCCAACAAGGTCTGATGGCAATCAGGTCTGATGACAATATACTGATGGCACATTTTGTTGGACAAGAAATGGCAAATGATTAAAATCATTTTCAGCACAAAGCCACTATCAACAGTCATCAAAATAAGCTCAGAAAATAAAGATGTTAATATCAGAGATGGAATGACCTGGCAATCATACAAGTGAAACCTGATGCAAGTGAACAGAATATTGTACAAGAATTAAATAGTTTAAGTTCATCAATATCTGATGTAAATGACATGTCAAAACATCCTTCTAGCAATCTCTGTATTGTAACAATGTACTGTTTCACAGATAATGCCACTGTTCTGCCTCAATGACCCAATATAGTTATCCCTATTTCCAAAACTGAGTATAGTTATCCCTATTTCCAAAACTGAGTATGATCACATCAACATTTTACTGAAGGACACCATTGGGTATATAAACAAATAACACCAAAAATCTTGTCACTAAATGTCTGCTGTTTATATTTACATATTCTCAGGTCGCAGAAACCACTGAAGAACACACAACTGGCAATGGTCTGTCGTAAGAATGTACGAATTGCTGGGAACTCCATGCTGTGTTCATTTTACAAAGATGAAATATGACCATAAATAAAAGAATTGGAACATTCTGTTCTTACAATTTTCATGCTCACAATCAATCACGCCTCTAATGTATGAAGCTTTGCTTTTGATTAAAAACAAAAATAAAACAAATGAAAACTACCATTTCCATTATTTTTTTAAAAAAAACTGCCGAGAACAAACCTGACAAAAACACTTAAATCTTGACCGTAAATTTTACGGACTTGTTAGGTCCAGGAGGCCCTGCCTTGAACAGCGCTCGATGAATTGTTGGAATTTCAATGGGAGCTTCAAGCAGTGACCCCGTCCCACCAGTTTTTCTATACAATCTGGAAAAGAGTATAATCCAATGTAATTTTCAAGCATAACACAGACCCAATTATTACAAATTTCAAAACTGTTACATAATGCAGCATTGACAGAAAATATATAAAGCACTTGTTAAAAAAACACTATCGTAGGAGGTCAGCATGGCCGAATGGATCAGAATGCTTGTTCTTAAATAACCGGTGTGCTGCTGCTGAAGCAGTGGGTTCAACCTCGACACCGGTCAGTTGAACTAAAGTGTGAGCTTCTTGTCCTTGACTTGGGGGAATAAATTACAAGTACTTCGGAAGTCAGAATAGGTTTGTCTGAAGGTGAGGGCAACAAGTAATGAGAAAAGCTAATCCACATGTCAGTTCAACATGACTAGAAGTAGTATGTATGGACTACGCTTAATTCAAAGCGAAGATGCTTAAAAAAAAAACAATACTGATACATCATTTGAACGCAATCAGTGCCTGTTCATCTGCTGATGATACAAGCTTCACAGAAAAAAAATCAATATGACCTATAGAAAACAATTGATATAGTATAATAATAATATAATAAATAAATGTCCCAAAGCAAACCGGCTATGACCCTGTGAAATGATAGGGCAATCACATTGTGTAGGCTTCAACTGCACGAAGGAATACGTGGCCAGCATTTTCCTGTTATTGGATGATGAAGGCTGGTGTTGAATCCCTGTCCAACCACGCTCCTGACATTATCAGTGTTGCCCTCTATCAACTACACCAGCATATAGTGGTGTCAGAAATTGCACACACACACAAAAAAGGCTCATTTGAACAGCAAGAAGACAGAAATAATAATAATAAATAAGAAAACAATTACACAACATTCAACAGCAACTGCAATGCCAGCTGGCGTAGGCGTTCATGGCTCTCCACAGATCTCTGTCCTTGGTTTTCTGGATCAACTCTGCTTATGATATTCCTCCATACCACCATCTCAATCCATCTAGCATAATTTCTCTTGGTCTGCCTTTGCCTCTCTTCCCCTCGAACTTTCCAGTTGTCACAATGTTCTCCAATGCCTCTCTTCTCATCACATTACCAAAGAAAGCTCTGTCTCTTTCTTATTGTTGTATATAATGTTCTAGTTTCATTAACCTCTTTCAGGCAATCGTTAGTTACTCTGGCAGAAATTTGCAACATTCGTCCCAGGAGCCACTTCTCTGTTGCTTCCAAGTTTTTCCTAATTTGCTCATTTACATTCCAAGATTCACTGTCATACAGCAAAACAGGCTCTATATAGCACTTCAGCACTCTCTTTCTTACATTAAATGATAGTGACTTATTGCATAAGATACTCTTCATTTTCTGAAATATACTTCTTCTTCTTCGTTCATCCGGAGTTCTTTTTCCGGATGTGATTGCGTTGTGCCTGTTTACAGCAGAGCTGCGTTCTTGCGCCGTTAGGCCGACACATCCGACTTCTGCGGGCATTTGTTGACCGGGTTAACCTTCCCGGGGGTTTCTTAGGACGTTTGACTCTCACTGTTGTGGTGTTATCCCCCATCCCAGCTGGTCCATATAGAACAGCCAAAGATCCTGGTCAGCCCTCAAGGGAAGGCAGGGGCAGACCATGGGCATTCCCCGCCATCCAAGGAGGCTTCCATACTTGCAGAGCCGATACATAGCGCTCTGGTTCTGGGCTCACCCAAGGAATCGTCACGTCCTGCACATGGCTGCTTAGCCTCACTTCCGTATATTGGGCCTTCCGTTCACCATAGGCTGTTCTTCCGGAAACCAGAAGTATGCAGTCTGCAGATGACATCCACACAGTGAGCTTTCGATTCGGACTTTCCATGTAATGGATTTGCTATCCAAGCAATATTCCATTTCGTGCCACTAGGACACTTTTCCACCTTTTATGAAGTCCACACAGTGGGCTTTTGATTAGGACTTTCCACGTAATGGATTTGCTATCCAAGCAATATTCCATTTCATGCCACTAGGACACTTTTCCACCTTTTATGAAGCCCACAATGGGCTTTTGATTCGGACTTTCCACGTAATGGAGTTGCTATCCAAGCAATATTCCATTTCGTGCCACTAGAACACTTTTCCACCTTTTATGAAGCCCACACAGCAAGCTTTCGATTTGGACTTTCCACATAATGGATTTGCTATCCAAGCAATATTCCATTTCATGCCTCTGGGTCTTCATGCACCTTTAAATGTCAACCTGTATGCAGTTAAAGTAAGCTGCGGTCAACTTGAGCTTGTTGATATCTCCATAGAGCTTGTCCTCAAATGAAGCAGGTGTGGGCCAAAATATCTTTCTCTGTTCTGCATATGTTGGGCAATCCTGCAGCAAATGTTTTGCTGTCATTTTTCCAGTTCTACAATTACATTCATCGGTATCTCCTATCTTTAGTTTATTGAACAAGTGGTATTTCAGCCTGTTATGTCCTGTGCGGAGTCTGAAGATTGCTACTTGTTCTCTTCGGTCGAGTTTGTAATATGCATCATCCTTCTGATGGCCTGGATGCTCTGATTCCCATTTGGTTCTATAAGTGCTTTTTATCAACCTCTTTGCCTCATTATAGGTTATGTCTATGTCAGGCTGTGGTAGTCGTCCGCCCTCTTTTGCCAGTCTGTCAGCCTCTTCGTTTCCAGGTATACTGCAATGTGATGGGATCCACTGTATTACAACTTTTTTGGATTTCTGGCATAGACCATGGAGTGCTGCTCTTAGGTCAGTTAGTTCTGTGCTGTTATTGCTCTTCAGTATTGAGACAGCTGACTTTGCATCTGTGAAGATAGCTATTTGCTTCTCTTTATTTTCCTCCATCAGGAGCATTTCTGCTGCAGTTTTCAAAGCCTCTACCTCCGCTTTGAAGTTACTTGAAAATTTTCCAGTTGCCATTGAATGTTTTTTTTTCACTCCATTTTTTAAATTTAGGAGAATTCCTCCTCCTCCATTCTCTATTGAATTTTTGGCTGATCCATCTGTATATGCATGGGTCCAATTCCTGCTTGGGTAATGTTCTTTTATGTAGTTTAGGGTTATTTCTCTTCTTTCGGTTTCATGCTGAGTGTTCTTTTTCTCAATACCAGGAATGTTTTCTATCATCTCAGGCAGTTGCTGCTGTCTCCAAGCTGGGAACTTGTGTGCATTGTGTATGGGCTTGACTGTTGATATGTTAAGTATAGGATCTGCCCTAATCCTTCGTTTTGCAGTTTCTACAAAGTTGCTACGCTTCAGTCTTCCCTTTCCAAAACCATTAAATCTGTTGTACATAGGGTGGTCTGTCAACCTTCTAAATTTTTCTGCTTGTTGCTGGGCTCTGCTATCTCTTCTATCCTGCATTGGTTGTAAACAAGTGATCTTTTCTAGTTCATTAATAGGCGTTGTCTTCAGGCTTCCAGTTATGATTCGCATTCCTTGGTTTTGGACTCTACTTATTTTGTTAAAGTTTGACTTAGCTGCTGTTGCCCAAGCTGCAATGCCATATTCCAGTACTGGCCTCACCCGTCCAGTATATAACTTCTTGAGAACTTTCTCATCTGCTCCCCACGTTGTACCAGCAAGCTTTTTCATGATTGCCATTCTCTGCCTTGCTCTTGTTCGATTTTTCTCAACCTGTGTCTTCCATGTCAGGCGACGATCAAAGGTGACTCCTAGATAGTTTGGATTTTCTTCATGGCGCAATATTTTTCCATTCAATACCAGCTTAGGTTGCTGAGTTTTATTTGAGAGGGAGAACACTGTGCATGTTGTTTTCTCCTCACTTATCTTCACTAGCCATGATTTTGACCAGTCCTCTAGCGCTAATAAGGCTTGCTGTATTCTGCTGTTAGCTGTACTAATATATTCTTCAGATGTCCATATGGCTAGGTCATCTGCAAAGGAGGATGTGTGTACTCTGGCTGGAAAATTTTCTGTGATGTCATTTATATATGCTAGGAATAATGTTGGTGAAAGAACTCCTCCTTGGGGGACACCTTGCTCCAGCAGCATCATTTTGCTTGTTTGTCCTTGTACTTTTGTCCTGGCAGTTCTGTTCTCAAGGTAGTGGCTGATCCATTTATACATTTTTCCACAAACATGCATGTTTTGCAGTTTTACTTTCAGTCCTTCCTTCCATACTTTATCAAATGCTTTTTCTAAATCTATCCAGACTGCTAGTGTGTGCTTTTTCTCTTGGAAGGCATCCTCTATTTCCTGAGCTATATAGGTTATTTGATCTTCAGTGGATCTGTACTTTCTGAATCCTGCTTGGTGTGGTGTTAAGAGTTTGTTTTCTTCCAGATGCCATGTTAGCCTGCCATTGATAATGCGTTCCATTAATTTTCCTACACAGCTAAGTAGACTGATAGGTCGATAGCCATTTGGTTCTTCCAGGTCTTTTCCTTTCTTTGGGACTGGTATTAGTATAGCTTCCTTCCATGCCTGTGGGACTATTCCTCTCTTCCAGCTGTTATTTAGGACTGCTAGTAGTTTCTTCTTTGCCTTGTTGCCTAGTCCTATTAGCATTTCATTTGTGATTCCATCCTTTCCTGGTGATTTCTTCTTTTTTAGGGTATTCATTGCCTGTTCCATTTCTTCCATTGTTAGATTTGCCATCATATATTCTGCTGCTGTCTCTGTATTTCTATGATGTATCTGTTTGTCTTTGATTGCTTTCTTCTGTTCGGTTGTAATATCAATGTGGTTTGCATTTGCATAGTGTTCCATTAGTGCATTTGCAGCCTTTTTTCCTGTAAGCAAGGCATTTCCTTGTTTAATTGTTATTTGTTTGTTTCTAGGTCCTTCATTGTTCATGGCTTTCACTAGTTTCCATAGTTTGTTTCCATCCTCTGTCAAAGTTCAGGTTTTCTGATTTTTCCCTCCAACAATCTCTTGTTGTTTGATTTACTGTTCTTTTATATTTTGCTGAGATGGCTTTGAGAGAGATATTCGCTTCAATTGTTTGTTCTCTCTCTGCTGTCTTCCTGGCATCTTCAACTTTGTCCTCCAAACTTTGTAGTTCTTCAGTCCAGTATGGTTTGTAATTTTTCCTCGCTCCTCTAGGAATGGACTCAGTGGCTGCCTGTATTATCGCTCTGTTTAGACTTTCCACCATTTGCTTTATGTTGCCATATCGTGTATTTATGTTTTCACAATATTTGTCTGTTAGTATGGCAAATCTGTCCCAATCTGCTCGTTTGTAATTCCAGCGGGGCAAGGGCTTTTGCTCCTGTGGAACATACTCCATATTCATTACAAGCTTGATTGGTCTGTGGTCACTACCTGCTAATTGGTCCAGCACATGGCGATCGATTTTGTGGAGGATGTCTCCTGTGCAGAAAGCTAAGTCTGGAGTAGAAGTGGTAAGCCATCTTCTGGAGTAGAAGCTCGGTGTGTCATCCGCTTTGTTGAGTAGATGGAGATTTGAGTCTATTTCCCAGTCCTCCAATTCATCTCCTCTTTTGTCAGTATCTGGGTATCCCCATCTTTCTGAACGGCTATTAAAGTCTCCGACAATAATGCAGTTTGTGTCAGTTATTTTCATGTTTGAGAGTGTAAGGTCCTTATCTGCTGGGCTATACAGATTGTAGATTCTTATTTTCACGTCCTTTATCATTATATCAACACCTATAATTTCCTGTTTGGTTGTCAGAGATCACAGATACTTCGCTGCAAGGTATTGTATTTCGTGTAAGTATTAGAACTCCTCCTTTATGTCCTTCGCGGTCGAAACGTGTGGCCTGATATCCTCTGACTGAAAATTTGCGATTGGCATTGAGGTGTGTCTCTTGAATGCATGCCACATCTATTCTATCTTTATGAAGACGCTGTGTCAGGGATTCTTTCTTGTTATAAACTCCTTCGGCATTCCACTGTAGTATGTTGAGTGTCCTTGGTATTTGGTCAATAGCTCTTAACCTACTCCTCTGTGCCTTGACTCCACAGCACAGGGGAAGGTGACCACCAGTAGTCATGGGTGGACCCCCTCGAGGCAGGGGGCCCGGCACTATCACCGCCTGATGGGACTTCACGGGATTAGCACCATAACGATTAATTTTCATCTGTGGCATCATGAAATGATAAAGTTACGTTGCACTTCTTTGTCAAGCTTGTGGCTCAGTACATCCGATTTCGACAAGCACTTTTCGGGATGCTTTCCCTAGCCTTTGACTGTCCCCAGTCTACCTACAAGGCAGCAGGTTTGTGCGTCACTTCGTCTGGTCCCTCTCCCTTGACCTGTCCGACATGGGTGACCCTACCAGTAGCAGTGCTACCGTCGGCATAGCTCTTGGGGTCATTGGAACGCGCAAGCCCCTCTACCTCGTCAAGGTGGACGCACGGCAGAGGGGTTCTGAAATATACAACATTATGAATATGAAATCACAATGAAGAGAAAAAAGGTTCCTTTATCTTTACTTAACTAAATACAGCACGCAAGACCATTACCTCAAAGCTTCCCCTGTAATATCTGGATCATTGTCTCCCACTGCTTTTTTAACCACAGCTCCAACTGGGGTTGTCATCTTCACATACATGGGTTGTCCTGATTAAAAGAAATTGTGCTCATCAGTTGCATATCTTACATTCCAAGCAGATACATTCAGGGAGTACTTTCTTATATCTCAACAATATCTACCTCAAAATACAACACAAGATGAAATGTTGATATAACTTTTTTTTTTCTTTCTACACAGACACTGATTCACAACAATTAAAGAAAGATTGTCCCCACAGTAAAACTTACTACCTTTGGTTCAAAGCAGAAGCAGCCAAGCTAAAATAAAAAGCAAATGTCAAGGAACAAACGAAAACTATACAAAACTGTATTTTTCAGATATCACTGCAGAACAGTAAAAACAATTAACATAGCCTTGTTGTAGCAGTACAAGATGCCAATTATAAATTTAAAGTGGGAAAATGTCAGTGGATTTCTATCAATTGCACTATATTTTTTATCAGAAATACAGATGTGGTTCTTTGAGAGCATTCTGAAGAAGAGAGGAAAAGGATTCAGAAAAGAAAACAAACAAGACTGAGGCACATCAGCACTTGACAGTAGAAGAGGAGAAAGAATTAATTAAAACCCCTGTTATATGTTCAAAGAACAAATAACATTTGCAAAACCTTTTACTAAATCTAAATTAACAACAATGTTTTCCCATAGAGAATTTAAATATTGAAGCCACAAACAATAGATTACACAATTTATTGCCTGGCATATTTCGTTGCATCTCATCAGATACATGCTGCAGAAATCATACATAAACTAAAGCAATAAGATAAATCCTTCAAGCTGAAATATACAACACACATAGTAATTTGAACCATGGTAATTTTAAACTGACTATCATTCTTCTTCTTCTTCAGCGGTCTGAGTCACTGAGGTTCTTTGCTGCAGATACAATCCATCTCCATTTGTCTTTCTGGTTGACCTTCTCTTGCCAGTTGTTGATTCCAAGTGCTTGTAGGTCTGTATATATATTATCTCTCCACCGCCTTCTTGGTCTACCTCTGGGTCTACGGTCATTTATTTCCTGAGTCTAAGCGAGTTTTGTTTCCCTATTATCTTCCATTCTTTCTATATGCCCCAGCCATTGTAGTCTATTAGCCTTCATGATACCAGTGATTAAAACTGACTATCATGCATGGGACAATATATTTTGTGTGATGTTTAACACGCAGAATGGTTGCATGTTAAAGCTGGCAGAAGCAATTGCCATTTAAACAAAAAGACATGACGGTCAGTTTAAAATTGTCATGGTAGACAATTTACATTTAAATTGTCAACGAGTATTACCATACAAAGATGTCAGAAGTTTAAAAGAGTTGCTCAATCCACCTTCCGGCTCTCGGCTGTCATAACTATGCACAGCACAAAGATGTCGCAAGTTTAGATGAAAGCTTCTCAACTCACCATCCAGCTCTCGGCTGTGATATTTCTGTACAGCAGTAAAAGACAAGGTGTACTATGAGACAAAGATGTCGCAAGTTTAGATGAAAGCTTCTCAACTCACCATCCAGCTCCCGGCTGTGATATTTCTGTACAGCAGTAAAAGCATCATCCTTGCTGACATAGACAACTTCTGCACTACCAGGTTTCAGCAGCTTTGCTTTCTTCAAAGGACCAACAGCTCCGAACAGTTCCTTATATGACAAGAACAAACAACTGCTAACACCATCTATTTTCTAACAATACATCTTCACTTACATTATTTTTTTTTGACATAACTGTCAATTCACTTCTATGCAGAATACTTTCTTTTTTAAATAGCCGGTAATATTGTTTAAGGAACAGTGGTTAGTACACATGCATACCAGCACAGAGGTCTAGTTCAATCCCCAGCAGCTCCAGAATTGTTTGTCTGTCCAGTACGACTCAGGAACTACGCAACAATGTAAAAAACATCATTCTGTGCAAACTATCTCAGAAGGAAAAGTCAAGATGGCAGCTGTTATTCCCATACCACAATATATGTGAAGATCTAATACTTCACATTTCTATGTTAGTATCTGAAATGCGAATGACTTAAATTATCTTTCACTTTCCTTCAGCTTCTTCACCTGTATGTCCACTTTGTCACAGTTGAGGAGTACTTCCCAGGACCCCGAGCTATGCTGGCGCCGACACCAACAAGGTCTAAGAATCTGAACAGCGAGAAAGACAGAGAGCAATACAAGCTCTGGGGAAAAATAGGATAGCCAATGCTAGATAAGGCAGACCTACAGAAAGGCCTGCTGACTGGACTAAGGGGGTGCAATGGCTTAGAGCACACTCAAGGCCCATGGGCCACACCAGGCCCAGCGTACAATCATATCCGGCCCGAGGGGTCTCAACCGACGTACAAATATATTCAGCTCGAGAGAGAAATTTAGGCAAAACTATTTTTTAATGGCCACAATATAAAGTGCAAATCAAATTCCCTAATTAGCAGCCTTGCTGAATGATAGGCTACCTGAGAGCGTTCTCACTTCGATCAGAATAAGCGAAAATAAAAGTCGGTTGTTCGTTGTTATAGTGACCTAGCAATGTTCAGTTGCTCGTTTTGGATTGGAGCATAAGAAATGAAAGTAGTGCAGTGCCCGGATATTATATCACCTTTTCCCGCTATGGCTAACCTGATATCAATTAAGCGTTTGTCAGTAGATGCACAATCTTTTTTAAATCAAAGATAGCCATTAAAATGACCAAGAGAAAAGTTGATTCTGAAAACAGAGCCTTTCAAAGCCGCTGGAAGGCTGAATATATGTTTACTGATATTGGCGGTAAACCTGTGTGTCTAATTTATGGAGATAATGTGGCAGTGATCAAAGAATATAATCTGAGACGGTACTACGAGACTAAACATCAAGACAAGTTAAACAGCCTGAATGCAGAGCAGAAGCTACAGGATATAGAATAACTGAAGAGGCATCTAACATTACAGCAAATGTTTTTCACCAAAGCAAAATCACAAACTGAAGCTGATGTGAAAGCAAGTTTTATTGTGGTGGAGGAGATTGCAAAATCATTCATTCATTCAGTAGCATGTCCTTTGCTGAACCTCGCTCCCATAACAACCTTCCGGAAAACTTCTCGATCACAAGCAAGATGTCCCGCGTCTGATACACCCATCTGGAGATCATCCGCCACATCCTGCACCCATCTTCTCTTTGGCCTTCCTCTTCCTCTCTTCCCAGGCATATACCCTTCCATTATTGTTCTCTCCAAACTGTCGTGACGTTTCAAGTGACCAAAATACTTCAATTTTCTTTGTTTTATCGTCTTTAATAGCCATCCCTCCTCAATATTCAACTCTTGAAGTATGGATGCATTTGTTCTTTTCTTTACCCAAGATATTCTTAGAACTCGTCTATAACATTTATATTCAAAGGCATGTATGCGCTGTTCAGCTTGTTTAGTAAGTGTCCATGTCTCACAGGCGTATGTTGCAATGGGAAAGATGCATGCTCTTAAAAATCTAATTTTTGTAGTTCTGTCTGTCCCACTCCATAATTTATTCATCTGTTTTAGTCTTTGAAGAGCAATGGATAGTCGCCGTTTAATTTCTTTCATTGTGTCACCATTATTGGTTATCAATGACCCAAGATATTCAAAATTTTCCACCACCTCCAATTTTCTCCCATTAATGTATATTTCTTTCTCCATAGTAGTTTTATCTGTATGCATTATCTTAGTTTTTGCTATGTTAAGATATAAGTTGTGATTTTCACTATTCAATTGTGTTGAGGTTATTAGGTTTTCTAAGCCATTCTGTGTTGTGGATAGTAATACTGTATCATCAGCATATCGAATCTCTGGTATGTCATGACCGCCGATATTTAGAGCATCATATGGCTCCCTGTTTATTTCATCTCTTACATTTCTCATTATATTTTCGGCGTATAGGTTAAACAAATAGGGTGACAGCACGCAGCCCTGACGGACTCCTTGCTTGATGTCAAACCAATCTGATGTCTCGCTATCTATTCTAACTGCTGCTTGTTGGTCTAGATATAGCATTTTTATGAGATGTACTACATGTGATGGAAAGCCCATACTCCTCATGATTTCCCAAAGTTTCTGATGCTGTACACAGTCAAATGCCTTTGAATAATCCACAAAACATGAGAATAGGTTTACATTAAATTCTCTGCACTTCTCTATTATTAAACGCATGTTGAATATGTGATCTCTTGCAAAATCAGGCCTACAATTTACAGAAGGAGAGTTTCTAAAGCACTGCATGATCAAAGTGTGTGACGTTTTGTGTTCAGACAGAAAGCAGATGTTTGCAAAGTAAGCCTTAGTAGAAATACGGTTGTTGATCAGGTTTGTGAGATGGCCACTAATGTGAAAACACAGCTGATAGAAAAAGGCAAAGACTTTGTTGCATTCTCCCTTGCTATCGGTGAAAGTAATGACACCACTGATACTGCACAGCTCTTTTTTATGTATTAATTTATATTAATGTTTAAAAGAGGTTTAATTTTCGGCTTATTGAATCTTTATCTTGTCGCAACCTTACGTGTGATTTGAGTTTTGGCCTGCTGAGCGATTGAGTTTTGGCCCGCTGAGCGATATGAGTTTGACACCCCTGGCTTAGAGGGTATGCCATCCGCCTCTGATTTATTTCACGGACTGGACTGAATGCTTGATAAAATAAGAAAAAGATTATACACTTCCCCTTGATTCTGGGGTTGTGAATCAGACATCTAGCCTTCATGCTAAAGATCCATTGACAGTTAGAAATTTAAAAAAAACAGGCTTCTAATTACTTTAACAATTCTTGACCTAATAAGTCCTCCTAGATTCATTCAATGAGGCTGTGCAACTCTTCTTCAATATTCGTGAGAATGTTGCTCGATATACATAAAAGCACTGAATCTACTTATGCCAGGTTTAAGTGAAAAACACACATATTTTACTCTTACAGGACATTATGTTCCAGTGAAGAACATTTTTCTCTCTGGATTTAAGTTACTGTTACAGGTCAAAGGTTAAGTATTTCTGTGGTTTCTCACAATATTTACTTCATAAAGGGAATTTTGTTAAATTGTAACATTGACAAAATTGAAATAACACAAGTTCAGAAGTTATCCCATCTTGAATGTTTAGATGTAAAGGTTAAAGGCAAGAGGCTCAACTTCAATGCGCAGGGTTTTACCTCATCCGATTCAGTCTTTCTCCGCAAAACAGCAAGCTACCTGCCAGGAACATTGCACAAAGCATCAACTCCGTAGCTACAGCAATGACCCAACTCCCCAAATGAAAACTGCATTAACGACATTTCAAAAATGAACCTATGACTTTCGGAGCAAAAGGCAGAATGCTTGACCGTTTCGCTATGGATACATCTTGAATGCTTGGATACATCAATCCCAATGCCACAGAGACCGCCCTTTGAATGCTTAGATATAACAACCCCAATGCCACAGAGACCACCCCTTGAATGCTTAGATATATCAACCCCAATGCCACAGAAATCACCACTTGAATGCTTGGATATATCAACCCCAATGACACAGAGAATACCCCTTGAATGCTTAGATATATCAACCCCAATGCCACAGAAATCACCACTTGAATGCTTAGATATAACAACCCCAATGCCACAGAGACCACCCCTTGAATGCTTAGATATATCAACCCCAATGACACAGAGAATACCCCTTGAATGCTTAGATATATCAACCCCAATGCCACAGAACTCACCACTTGAATGCTTGGATATATCAACCCCAATGACACAGAGAATACCCCTTGAATGCTTAGATATATCAACCCCAATGAAACAGAAATCACCACTTGAATGCTTGGATATAACAACCCCAATGCCACAGAGACCACCCCTTGAATGCTTAGATATAACAACCCCAATGACACAGAGACCACCCCTTGAATGCTTAGATATAACAACCCCAATGCCACAGAGACCACCCCTTGAATGCTTAGATATATCAACCCCAATGACACAGAGAATACCCCTTGAATGCTTAGATATATCAACCCCAATGCCACAGAGACCACCCCTTGAATGCTTAGATATATCAACCCCAATGACACAGAGAATACCCCTTGAATGCTTAGATATAACAACCCCAATGACACAGAGACCACCCCTTGAATGCTTAGATATAACAACCCCAATGCCACAGAGACCACCCCTTGAATGCTTAGATATAACAACCCCAATGACACAGAGACCACCCCTTGAATGCTTAGATATAACAACCCCAATGACACAGAGAATACCCCTTGAATGCTTAGATATAACAACCCCAATGACACAGAGACCACCCCTTGAATGCTTAGATATAACAACCCCAATGCCACAGAGACCACCCCTTGAATGCTTAGATATAACAACCCCAATGACACAGAGACCACCCCTTGAATGCTTAGATATAACAACCCCAATGACACAGAGACCACCCCTTGAATGCTTAGATATAACAACCCCAATGACACAGAGACCACCCCTTGAATGCTTAGATATATCAACCCCAATGCCACAGAGACCACCCCTTGAATGCTTAGATATAACAACCCCAATGCCACAGAGACCACCCCTTGAATGCTTAGATATAACAACCCCAATGCCACAGAGACCACCCCTTGAATGCTTAGATATAACAACCCCAATGACACAGAGACCACCCCTTGAATGCTTAGATATAACAACCCCAATGACACAGAGACCACCCCTTGAATGCTTAGATATAACAACCCCAATGCCACAGAGACCACCCCTTGAATGCTTAGATATAACAACCCCAATGCCACAGAGACCACCCCTTGAATGCTTAGATATATCAACCCCAATGACACAGAGAATACCCCTTGAATGCTTAGATATATCAACCCCAATGCCACAGAACTCACCACTTGAATGCTTGGATATATCAACCCCAATGACACAGAGAATACCCCTTGAATGCTTAGATATATCAACCCCAATGAAACAGAAATCACCACTTGAATGCTTGGATATATCAACCCCAATGCCACAGAGACCACCCCTTGAATGCTTAGATATATCAACCCCAATGACACAGAGACCACCCCTTGAATGCTTAGATATATCAACCCCAATGACACAGAGACCACCCCTTGAATGCTTAGATATATCAACCCCCAATGACACAGAAGATCCACCCCTTGAATGCTTGGATATATCAACCCCAATGCCACAGAAATCACCACTTGAATGCTTAGATACAACCCCAATGCCACAGAGACCACCCCTTGAATGCTTAGATATAACAACCCCAATGACACAGAGACCACCCCTTGAATGCTTAGATATAACAACCCCAATGACACAGAGACCACCCTTTGAATGCTTAGATATAACAACCCCAATGACACAGAGACCACCCCTTGAATGCTTAGATATAACAACCCCAATGACACAGAGACCACCCCTTGAATGCTTAGATATAACAACCCCAATGACACAGAGACCACCCCTTGAATGCTTAGATATAACAACAACAATGACACAGAGACCACCCTTTGAATGCTTAGATATATCAACCCCAATGACACAGAGAATACCCCTTGAATGCTTAGATATATCAACCCCAATGCCACAGAACTCACCACTTGAATGCTTGGATATATCAACCCCAATGACACAGAGAATACCCCTTGAATGCTTAGATATATCAACCCCAATGAAACAGAAATCACCACTTGAATGCTTGGATATATCAACCCCAATGCCACAGAGACCACCCCTTGAATGCTTAGATATATCAACCCCAATGACACAGAGACCACCCCTTGAATGCTTAGATATATCAACCCCAATGACACAGAGACCACCCCTTGAATGCTTAGATATATCAACCCCAATGACACAGAGACCACCCCTTGAATGCTTAGATATATCAACCCCAATGAAACAGAAATCACCACTTGAATGCTTGGATATATCAGCCCCAATGTCACAGAGACCACCGCTTGGATATATCAGCCCCAATGCCATAGAGACCACCCCTTGGATGCTTAGATATATCAGCCCCAATGCCACAAAGACCACATCTTGAATGCTTGGATATATCAACCCCAACACCACAGAGTCCACCCCTTGAATGCTTGGATATATCAGCCTCAATGCACAGAGACCACCCCTTGAATGCTTGGATACATCAGCCTCAATGCACAGAGACCACCCCTTGAATGCTTGGATATATCAGCCTCAATGCACAGAGACCACCCCTTGAATGCTTGGATATAGCAACTCAAACGCCACAGAGACCACCCCTTGAATGCTTAGATATATCAACTCAAACGCCACAGAGACCACCCCTTGAATGCTTAGATATATCAACTCAAACGCCACAGAGACCACCCCTTGAATGCTTAGATATATCAACTCAAACGCCACAGAGACCACCCCTTGAATGCTTAGATATATCAACTCAAACGCCACAGAGACCACCCCTTGAATGCTTAGATATATCAACTCAAACGCCACAGAGACCACCCCTTGAATGCTTAGATATATCAACTCAAACGCCACAGAGACCACCCCTTGAATGCTTAGATATATCAACTCAAACGCCACAGAGACCACCCCTTGAATGCTTAGATATATCAACTCAAACGCCACAGAGACCACCCCTTGAATGCTTAGATATATCAACTCAAACGCCACAGAGACCACCCCTTGAATGCTTAGATATATCAACTCAAACGCCACAGAGACCACCCCTTGAATGCTTGGATACATCAGCCTCAATTGCACAGAGACCACCCCTTGAATGCTTGGATATATCAGCCTCAATGCACAGAGACCACCCCTTGAATGCTTAGATATATCAACTCAAACGCCACAGAGACCACCCCTTGAATGCTTAGATATATCAACTCAAACGCCACAGAGACCACCCCTTGAATGCTTAGATATATCAACTCAAACGCCACAGAGACCACCCCTTGAATGCTTAGATATAACACAAACGCCACAGAGACCACCCCTTGAATGCTTAGATGTATCAACCCAAACGCCACAGAGACCACCCCTTGAATGCTTAGATAGTATCAACTCAAACGCCACAGAGACCGCCCCTTGAATGCTTGGATATATCAACCCCAATGCCACAGAGATCATTCATTGCTTGGATATCCTGACCCCAAATACTGTTCTCCCATGCTTTTCATGCACACATCAAAAGTATTCAACAAAAACTTGCAGGTGATGAATTATTACATAACTTGACTGAAAGTATCACACAAATACTTACAATTATGTCATCTTGGGTAACACCAGAATATAAATTGGTCACCATCACTCGGTAACCTTGAAGAGGGCTTATCACTTCTGCCTCACTATCCTGTACACAAACATAGAGAATAAATACAAAATTTCAACACTGTGACAATCACATTTTACAACAATACTTGTTCTTCTTTCCACACCTTGGAAGGAAACATGAATAAATCTAAAGAAAGCAGCAGTCAACTTGATCTTGCTGACATCTCCATAGAGTTTGTCTTCAAATGCAGCGGGTTTAGGCCAAAAATAAACAAATTTTCCTCAGTTCTTAGTACAATACAATGTATACTTATTAGACAGTATGATACTTCCAGATTGAGGCAATCCATCCATCATGTGCCATGCCCGTAAGCGTGGGCGGTCATGTTCTGCCATCTCACTCTATCACCAGAGTTCTGGATCAGCTCTGTGTTCCTATCTCGACCATGCTATGTGGCCAAGCCATCCAGGTATTTACTTCTCGGTCTTCCCCTTGGTCTCTTCCCTTCAATCTTGCCAGTTGTCACCAAGTTCTCCAATTCATTTCTTCTCATAATATGCGCAAAAGAATTTGACTGTCTACGTCTAATGTCTCTAATCAGTTTACGATCTTCATTTGTTTCTTGAAGGACTTGTTCATTGGTTTAATGTCTGTCCATGGTATTCTTTGCATTTTCCTCAGAAACCACATTTCCACAGCCATCAGCTGTTTTTCAGCTTGACTGCTTATTGTCCACGCATTACATCCACCTCTTGAGGAAATATTAACTTCTTTTTCTTCCTCTTCTTCTTCTGCGTTCATCCGGAGTTGTTTTTTTTTTTTTTTTTGATGTGACTGCGTTGTGCTTGTTTACAGCAGAGCTGCGTTCTTGCGCCGTTAGGCCGAAACATCCGACTTCTGCGGGCATTTGTTGACCAGGTTAACCTTCCCGGGGACAACTTCTTTTTAAAGTGGCATTATAAAAGTGCATAAAGGATACCAATTTTACACTATAGAGTATATGGTACTCACACAAAAAGAACTTTCCTTGAATATCAAGAAAACAGAAACAATGGTTATTATCAAAGAAAAAGATAATACTCAAATGTAAGATGAAAATAGAAGGGAAAATGCTTAACCAAGCTTAAAAATTTAAACACCTAGGGGTCATTATATCAGTTGGAAGATGAACGAGCAGATTGGCCTAGCAGAAGCTGCATTCCATAAAATGAAAAGTATCTTATGTAATAAGTTACTATCACTGAATGTTATAAAGAAAGTAATGAAATGTTATTAAGAACATGTTTTGCTGTATGGCAGCGAATCATGGAACGTTAATGAACAAATTAGGAATAGCTTGGAAGCAATAGAGATGTGATTTCTGAGACGAATGCTGTGAATACCTTCTCTTGTCAGAGTATCTAGGAATGATTGCCTGGAGGAAGATAATGAAACTAGAACATTATATGCAACTATAAGAATAGCAATAACATGGCTGGAGACACAGACATTCACTAGGGCATGTTTCCTTAGCGACTCAATGAGCATGCTCAAGAAGACAGAGATGGGGTAGATCCAAAGAGAGTGGTTGCTGTCTCTGGAGTGGTCTCGGCTGGCAAAGATTAGTTTCATTTTCATTCCAGGGCATGCGGGTGTACAAGGAAGTGAACGGGCTGACAAGCCTGCAGGTAAAGCTACTGTGGAAGGTGGACGAGCCATGGACCAGGCTGACGTCCTAAATGCTCTATGAGAAGTAAGTCGTTCGCGAGAACAAGTAATGACTGTAAATCTACAACCATGATCAGGCTGTGAGAATAGCAAGTTAAATGAGGGGGTGGCAAAACAAGAACACTACACGGGAAGCCAAAGAAGATTAATAAACCAACACAGAACTTGTGTCGTCAGTTGCTACACACTGCTGGATTTAATGAGGAGGGGATCTAAGCACATATGAATGAATTTTTCGATGTGCAATGAGGATGATCCGTCGACTGACTAACTAACCAACCATAAGAAAAAGACAAACATTCTTTGGTTATGTGATGAAAAGAGAGGTACTGGAGAATATCATGACAACTGGGAAGATCAATGGAAAAAGAAGCAGAGGCAGACCAAGAGAAATTATGCTGGATGGACTGAGCCAGTGCCATGAAGAAATATCATCAGTAAAGTTAATCCAGAGGAGCAAGATTTGAACACCTATGTCAGCTGGCAAGGCATATGACGACGATGATTACTCAGAGAAAATCGCAGCATTTAGAATAAAGATTCTATGAAGTAGTAGTGAAGCATTTACATAATGTGAATGGAACGACCTATCACTCAAACCTCCTTGTTAATGTGTCTAACAAAAGTAGTAGTTAGCTTCAGGTTCAAGACATTCCAGTAGTTTTTTGATGGAATGACGTTCATTGATGCCTTATTTGTTTATGTTCATTATTGTAAGCTGGCAAGTTATGTGCCTTCAGGGCAATGTACACACTTCACAATTTCCCGACATACTGAGTCGAGGTTTCAAAATCAACTGCAGATGATTTGGAAGCACACTGCCTTGCATTGGTTTCAATAGCATGAACATCGGTATTTCAGAAAGCAATGGCAAACTACTGAATGCAAAAATTGCACGGTAAATCACAAACAGTGAAACAAATGCTGGGGTTGATTGTTGCATCCTGTAAAGGACATTCAACTAACTTTACTTGTAAGCTGATGCCCATGTCTTACAGGGACCCCTGAGAGTAAGTAAAGAACAGTAACACTTCAACCTCCTGTGCAGGATGTAAAAGACTAAAGAGGGTTACTGGGACTACTTCACATCTCAGAAAAATGCAGCCAACACCAAACCAACCATGAACTAGCCTAAAAGAACTTGGCATGCGTGGCTGTGGGCCTATAATCCATTAAGAGTCTTTAAGACATCAGAAGAAGACTATGTAAGCTGAGCAGGAATGTAGAGTGTGACTGGCCATCTTGAGGCTATTGCCTTATGCCAAAGGATCTGACAAACCTATCTTAAACTGGTGATAGGTGATATTTCAGTGTTGTGTCCTGTTTGCATTCTAAAAATGTTGACCTTTGTCTTGCCTTGAAAGTTAATAGTAAGCGACATTTGGTTATTCAAAATAACTTGGAAACTGTAGAGACATGGTTCTTCTCTAGAAGAATGATGAGAACACCATGAACAGATCAATAGAGTGATAAAATTAACTAAAAATTAACTAAAAAGAAACCAACTCACAAAAGAAAACTGATTACTCAAATCGGAAATAGCAATCCACATTTTTTGGAATCATCATCACGAGAAAAAGTAAGTGGAATGCATAGTGACAAAAGAAAACGTGGATGTGAAGTGAGACAAGTAAAGATACAGAGATGCTAGACAACATGACATGGAGAAAAAAGTCATGTGAAATTACTTTCAACACACAAGATAGAATTTATTAACAAGTACTCACTATATCAATAACATCCATATCAATGGCTGATACTTTCATCTTCTTATTCAGAGTTGAATCCCCTGCTCCAAGGTCAATGCCAGGGCCTCCACCTCTGCCTAACCTCAAAGGACCTGAAACATCCTGCTCAGGTTTTCGCTTCACACCAGCCTGAACTAGCTTGCTCGGCTGCAACACTGTTTTAGACACTGGTGGCTTTGCACCTTGTGATACTGTTGCCGCACCAGGGGGCACCCGTGGCTGTGCATATTCTTTCATGTAGGGTACAGGTTTCATACCGCCTACCTCAAGGGGCCTAACATTTGTGATGTTTATTTTTGGAATCTCCGGGATGGCTATAGAGGCCTCATTAAACTGTGGATCGTCGTAGTCCCTATAGCCACTGGAGTGGGTGGAGTATGTGGTATGAGGATAGCCTGACGAGCGGTAATCTACAAATGGAGGTGGTCTTACTGGAGGGTTTGAATAAATCTGTAATGGCTGACTGTGCTGAGACAACTGTTGAGCGGGTTGTCGGTATTTGTCATTACGTATCTGAATTATAGGTATGGCACTTGCAAAGTTTCCTTCCTTTGGCTGAAAAACAAATTAGCTGCAGTTGTATCATATGAGATTAGACAATCATATATTAACTGCTACTAATATGTCAGTGACAACAATACTATAATCAAGAGTTATAATAATATCACAATACATAAATTGTTTTGCTACAGATTAGAAATTTAATTAACGAAACAAGGAAACAAAACCACAGTATTCCTTATCTATAATTTTGTGTTTATACCTGTTCGTATTCATTTACAATTGTTCTTTTACATTTAGATCTGTTTGTGGTTTAGCTTATTAATTATATATTTGTTGATTATTTTTTTTTTATATGATCATAACTTAATTATTATTTTTACTCATCTCCCCACTGTGATTTCCGTTCACTAGGACTGAGTTTGATGTTCAGTATCTGCAGTATATCAGTGTCCGTTCTCTCTCTTTCTCACATGAGCCAAACATAGCTGTTTCATTTTAAATTGCCATACCTCTGCTGCACGCATGGTTTCTCTTATCTCCCACAGCTTATATGACCAGTTTTCAGCTATTTTTAGAGTATATGGCACTCATGTCTAACTGCATTCTTTCTGTGACCATCCTGTGGGATACCTGACATAAACTCTATGTACGTTTCACCATTTAACTTATATTTTTTGCAAGAGAGCTTTAAGGATGGCTTTTTTTTTTAATGTACACTTTCAATGTAATTTCTTTTTATTTTAAATCAAAATTGGATAATCTATGGAAAAAAAACTACACAACAAGAAGAAAAGATACACAAAGTGTCCTTTGAAAACTTTTATAATAATACAAAACAGCACAGATAAAAGTTTTTAGTTTATGGCTAACTAGCTGACGACCCGGCCCGGCATCACCTAGTCCCTGGCGGGGAGCGTCTCATTTAATTCATATAAGTAGTCATTATACATTCAAATACATTTTTTTAAGCGCACAGAGTATGCGCTTCGGCCCCTGGGCCCTCGCAGCTAATTTATTGATATTTTATTAGTTACCAGAGAATAAATATAACTCTTTTATTTATTTATTTTTTTTGAATAGTCTTAAATGGAATAGATTCTATTTTACTGAAATATACATTATCTCTATGCACTTTTATTTGAGCATCGCACACTCGAACAGTTTCCAGTCTTGCTTGCCGTTGCTCGTCTGTTTCAGATGAACGTGCTTGAGTATTGCGTACTCGATTGGTTTCCAGATGAACGTGCTTGAGCATACTCGATTGGTTTCCAGTCTTGCTTCCAGTTGCTCGTCTGTTTCTGAAGCTCGTAATGCCTTTTTCTTTCGTGCTTGAGGAAAAATTGTTGATTTTAAACTAACTATTTCAGTAGGATCCGCAGGAGTGAGAACAACATCTGTACAGAATTTCATCTCAATCGGATGGACCGTTCGGGAACGCATAAAGGACACACACACAAACATTCTCTTTTATATATATAGTAGATTACAACAAGAAAAAATATCCATGCCTACCCATTGTCAGTCTATTTCTTTACAAATCATTATTTCTAACCCTGCAAACATTCAAGTTTGCAGAAATATTAACAAAATATCTGCAAGAACTGTGGGTCCTCAGATTAATCATCATCATCAAGTACCTTGCTAACTGGCATGGGCAATCATGCTTCCCCACAGCTCCTGTTCTCCAGCAGAATGTATGAATTCATGCGCTGACATCATTTCATGCCATGAAGCAAGACTGTCCAAACTATCTCACTCTTTTCTTTACAAGATTGTCCACATTATCTCACTCCTTTCCTCTATCTCTTTATGATGCAAGACTGCCCCAACTATCTCACTCCTTTCCTCTATCTCTTTATGATGCAAGACTGTCCAACATATCTCACTCCTTTCCTCTATCTCATTATGATGCAAGACTGTCCAACATATCTCACTCCTTTCCTATCTCTTTATGATGCAAGACTGCCCCAACTATCACACTCCTTTCCTCTATCTCTTTATGATACAGGACTGTCTAAACTATCTCACTCCTTTCCTCTATCTCTTTATGATGCAAGACTGCCCCAACTATCACACTCCTTTCCTCTAGCTCTTTATGATGCAAGACTGTCCAACATATCTCACTCCTTTATCTCTTTATGATGCAAGACTGCCCCAACTATTACACTCCTTTCCTCTATCTCTTTATGATACAGGACTGTCCAAACTATCTCACTCCTTTCCTCTATCTCTTTATGATGCAAGACTGTCCAACATATCTCACTCCTTTCCTCTATCTCTTTATGATGCAGGACTGTCCAAACTATCTCACTCCTTTCCTCTATCTCTTCATGATGCAGGACTGTCCAAACTATCTCACTCCTTTCCACTATCTCTCTTCTTTTTTTTTTTATACATTCTTATCAGTTGTCACAAAATGTTTCAATGTTCTCTTCTCATAATGTGGCCAAACTATGCAGACAAAATGACAAAAAAAAAAAAAACATTATGAAAAAAAAGCAATGCTCCAAATAATTCAAATAATACAAATTTAAAAACACTAATCAAAATAGATGCTTTGCTTCATTAAAATAGAAGAAAACAAACATGATAAGCAGTGGAAGACAAGCAAACTAAAACAATAAAACTATATAAATTATATAACATGAAAGCACATACTCTTAACTTGCTAGTGACCTGAATGGAACCACCAGCCGAAAGTGCAACCAAACTTTTCTGAACAGGTCGCGTTATTAACAGCCCACTATCTGTGACTCTCACCTGTGCCTTGCCTTGAGCAGCAGGATTTGATAACTGCGGATGAGATATTATATAAAGCACTTTCACATACAAACTTGAAATGAAGCATGTAATATAAAATGTCATTAGTTATGTGCTAAATGATACTTCAAAATGTGATAACTTTGTATACATTCTTAGTATGAGAAAATCACATCAAATGCACTGAAGATAATCGACACGTGTCACTGTCATAAAGATAGTTATGCTGCACTGTTTCGTCAAGCCTGTGGCTCATTACTTCTTCTTCTGCGTTCATCCGGAGTTTTTTTTCGGACGTGATTGCTTTGTGCCTGTTTACAGCAGAGCTGCGTTCTTGTGCAGTTAGGCTACCATCAGGATAGCTCTTTAAACTCACTGGAACATGTTCCTCTAGGACTTCATATAACTTTTGATCTCTCAATGCTTTTGATAAGTTTTCTATACATCCACACATTTCACAGATATTGTTTCTTCCAATTCCTTATATAAAACAATGATCAGTACTTTGGACTTATTTTCTACACTTTTGTTATAGCTGAAGTATTATAGACATTTCTGTTCTATAATTTTTTTTTTATTATTTAACACTCAAGTGAAAAAAATTAACTCAAAGTAAATACAATGTCTTCCATCACTTCTTATAAGGACGGAACAAAAGCATTCCAATATATGATGTACTTTTTCAGTCTTCAGAGATGGAAAGCAACTAAAATTTATCCTGGAGAAATTAAAACACCCTACATTTTATTATAATGCCATTCACATGTTACTACGTTATCAAAATAGAAGGAAACTGATAACTGCATACTTCTATTTTTTTATCATATGGTCCTAAATTTCATCTCTACAAAGATACAGAAGAAGTGCATTAAAGTAAAATTAACTACTTACCGTTCTGCGTAACTGCAAAGTTCCAACATTGCCAGCTTGGTTCTTACTGACAGTCTAAAAGTAAACAATTTAGAAGAAGGGTTATAAAATAAGACATTAAAAACACATAAAACATAGCATTCTAATGCTATAAATATTGTATGTCTTTTGCAGGATGATGCAATCACCTCAGGATGATTTTCTGGTGACTTAACATTCAGTAGTTTGCCACTGCTTTATGAATAAGAAGTCAACATTTAAGTCCTGTGTAGAAATATATGAATAGATACCAACACCAAAGAGTTTATGATCAGGAAAAATTACTGCCAAATGCTAGAACCTCATGACACCAAAGAGTTTATGATCAGGAAAAATTACTACCAAATGCTAGAACCTCATGACACCAAAGAGTTTATGATCAGGAAAAATTACTACCAAATGCTAGAACCTCATGACACCAAAGAGTTTATGATCAGGAAAGATTACTACCAAATGCTAGAACCTCATGACACCAAAGAGTTTATGATCAGGAAAAATTACTGCCAAATGCTAGAACCTCATGACACCAAAGAGTTTATGATCAGGAAAAATTACTGCCAAATGCTAGAACCTCATGACACCAAAGAGTTTATGATCAGGAAAAATTACTACCAAATGCTAGAACCTCATGACACCAAAGAGTTTATGATCAGGAAAAATTACTACCAAATGCTAGAACCTCATGAAACTGAAAGCACAGAAAAATAGTTGGTGACTCATAACTTTACTGACGGTTCCAAGATCAAGAAACTAGGTCTGACCAACAGTTTTAATCCATCTCCGAGCTGTGGTCATGTAAATACATAACCGCAATCTGGTGCTGAGAGAATAGATTGAAGGAAAGCAAAAACTGGTCCCCAGACATGACGCTTTAAGTTGGATTTGTTGACCGAAAGAGTGCACATATTGCAGGAATAGTTTAATGAACAAAATTTAATCAACATCTAGTTTAGGATCTAATGAGAAAACAGAAAAAAATAACTCGATAAGATATTTTCTCGAGTTACCATATTTACCAAATAAATCAATTTCTCTTTCTTCCCCCAGCCCCCAATCTCTCTCTCTCTCTCTCTCTCTCTCTCTCTCTCTCTCTCTCTCTCTCTCTCTCTCTCTCTCTCTCTCTGTGTGCGAGCGTGTGTGTTTTTTTTTTTTTTGGGGGGGGGGGGGGGGGGGGGGTCCCCCAAGGACATTAAGACTTCTTCAAAAATGTGTGGAGTATATACCCAATTTCATGCATACACACAGTGCACACATGTATGAGTCTATGTGGATACAGACACAACAATGGACATTAAAAAAACAAAACAAAGGTAACTATACTACTGTTGGGCTGTAAAGTGTTGGGCCTCTAATTATTCTAGGCCATGTACGTTAGCATGTGTTCTTAAACATCCGGTGTGGTGATTCTGGGGTAAGGGGTTCAACCCGTACAACGGACAGTTGGACTAAAGTGTTGGCCTATCGTCCCTGACTTGGGAACGATAATTACAGTATCTCTGAAGTCAGAGAGGGTTTGCCTGATGGTGAGGGATACTGTTAATAGATAAAGCAAGATCACACGCTAAATTCAGTCCATCACAACTAGAAGTAGTTTGTATGGACTATGCTTGAGTTCAAAGTGAGCGAGCACAAAACAAAAACAATTCTAGGTCATGACATATGAGGTGGGGGTGCTAGTGCCCTTCCTCACTGCCTATCCTTCCCTGACAATTCCCAGATAATTCTTACAATTGTCTGGCATCTATTTCTATGAGGCTGGGTCAACCTAAAGGGTAGTACTGGTCGGGGGGAAAACAACCCCGCCTCTGCTGGGGACTGAACCCAGAACAATGTCTTGGCCAGCAAGCACACTGACACTATGCCTGCAAATGGCACAGAAAGATAAATAGGCAATTTAAGAAAGTTAGATAATTGCAAACAACCACAAGATCTTATAATCCTAAAAACACTTTCAATATTAAAATGAGACAGATAAGATTCCACAATGATGAGTTTTCAAAATAACACAAATCAATGATTTAAAAAAAAAGATACTCAGAAAATATCAAATATATACACATATACAAGGGGGCTGCAAATTAAAACCTTAAGAATTTTTTTTGTGTGTTAATATATTCTGGGGAAAGAAAATAACAAATGTATCCTGTTTTCTATGTAGTCACCACTGTGTTCAATGCAAGTCCTCCAGCGCCGATAAAGTGCTTGGATTCCTGTAGAAAAACATTCTCTTGGTCGCATGGGTAACCACTCTGAGATCACTACTTCATGTGCCTGACCCGGTAGTGAACAATATATCACAAAAGTCACATTGTTTTAAAACTTCCTACTCTGTTCATGCACTTCCTGGACTGACAGGCATGCATCGCCATAATGGATCTTCATTTGATGATGAATTTCTATAGGTTTCACCCCTTCACAAGAAAAAAAAAAGATAACAGAACGCTGCTCCTCTTTAGTGCATATCAAAAGTGGGGTGGACATCTTTAAACTGTCCTTACGATTTCACCGTGTTCGTCTGCAACATGATGCTACGTACTTAACACTCTTGCCAATGACTGAGGCGGAGGAGCACAATAGGGAGAGTAGTAGACCAGGCCCTAAACCTTGGTCAGCAACTGGTCTAGGATGGAAGCTTTGACAGGCGGATAGTTATAGTTCTGCTGATCCAACAGTTTCTGCAGCTTGTCTTTTTCCAGATGTATTGGCGTTACCTTTTCTCTGGTGTAAATTAGACATGCCGAGAGAGGGATCATGCTGCATGATCTCTACAATTAAGCCCAGGCTTAGTGCTATTGACAGGTATAACTCCATCTCTAGACTTAACTGGTCTCAGAAATAAAGCAAGAGGCAGCAGTTACGGGTTATAATTCCTTGTCAATTGGCACAGACATGGGCGCCATGGGTTGCCTTTGGCAGTGGGAGAACCTACAGCTGTCGCTGATCAGCAACCGGCTGCCTCAAGTTGGGCATCTCCCAGCCAATTTTGTGCTGATCCACCTCAGCCTGTCTACTTAAAATGGTGCTAGAAGTTTGGACAAAATCTGAATCGCAGACTGTAAAACCAATGCACCAGGCACTAAAATGTCAAATAGAAACCTCAAGCTACGGCTTGCAACCTGGAACATAAGAACCATGTGTCAAGGACTTTCCACTGATCTAGCAAATATTGACTACATAAGAAAAAAGGCTGTGATTGATGCCAAACTCAACATTGATATTGCTGACCTGCACTGAGACTCGCCTATCTGAGGATGGGTCACTAAAGGAAAACAATTACATCACTTTCTAGAAGGATAGAAGGGCAGGAAGAAAACAGACAACATGGAGTGGGCTTTGCTAAGAAGAAAAAAAAAGAACATGAAAACTAAATATGAAAACACAAAAATGTTCTGACTTCCTTGGTGAGATCAGTTACCTAACCTTCTCAAATAAGGGTGACCCCCTCTGCTGTGTGTCCACCGTGACGTGGTAGAGGGGCTTGCGCGTCCCAATGACCCCAAAAGCTATGCCGACAGTAGCACAGCTACTGGTAGGGCCACCCATGCCGGACAGGTCAAGGGAGAGGGACCAGACGAAGAGACACACATACCTGCTGCCTTGTAGGTAGACTGGGGACAGTCAAAGGCTAGGGAAAGCACCCTGAATACATGCTTGTCGAAATCGGATGTACTGAGCCACAGGCTTGACAAAGCAGTGCAACGTAAAACCTGCTGCCTTGTAGGTAGACTGGGGACAGTCAAAGGCTAGGGAAAGCATCCCGAATAAATGCTTGTTGAAATCGGATGTACTGAGCCACAGGCTTGACAAAGCAGTGCAACGTAACTTAATTCATGATGTCACAAATCAAAATTAATCGTTATGGTGCTAATCCCGTGAAGTCCCATCAGGCGGCGATAGTGCCGGGCCCCCTGCCTCGAGGGGGTCCACCCATGACTACTGGTGGTCACCTTCCCCTGTGCTGTGGAGTCAAGGCACAGAGGAGTAGGTTAAGAGCTATTGACCAAATACCCCGGACACTCAACATACTACAGTGGAATGCCGAAGGAGTTTACAAGAAGAAAGACTCCCTAACACAGCGTCTTCATAAAGATAGAATAGATGTGGCATGCATTCAAGAGACACACCTCAACGCCAATCACAAATTCTCAGTCAGAGGATATCAGGCCACACGTTTCGACCGCGAAGGACACAAAGGAGGAGTTCTAATACTTACACGAAATACAATACCTTGCAGCGAAGTATCTGTGATCTCTGACAACCAAACGGAAATTATAGGTGTTGATATAATGATAAAGGACGTGAAAATAAGAATCTACAATCTGTATAGCCCAGCAGATAAGGATCTTACACTCTCAAACATGAAAATAACTGACACAAACTGCATTATTGTCGGAGACTTTAATAGCCGTTCAGAAAGATGGGGATACCCAGATACTGACAAAAGAGGAGATGAATTGGAGGACTGGGAAATAGACTCAAATCTCCATCTACTCAACAAAGCGGATGACACACCGAGCTTCTACTCCAGAAGATGGCTTACCACTTCTACTCCAGACTTAGCTTTCTGCACAGGAGACATCCTCCACAAAATCGATCGCCATGTGCTGGACCAATTAGCAGGTAGTGACCACAGACCAATCAAGCTTGTAATGAATATGGAGTATGTTCCACAGGAGCAAAAGCCCTTGCCCCGCTGGAATTACAAACGAGCAGATTGGGACAGATTTGCCATACTAACAGACAAATATTGTGAAAACATAAATACACGATATGGCAACATAAAGCAAATGGTGGAAAGTCTAAACAGAGCGATAATACAGGCAGCCACTGAGTCCATTCCAAGAGGAGCGAGGAAAAATTACAAACCATACTGGACTGAAGAACTACAAAGTTTGGAGGACAAAGTTGAAGATGCCAGGAAGACAGCAGAGAGAGAACAAACAATTGAAGCGAACATCTCTCTCAAAGCCATCTCAGCAAAATATAAAAGAACAGTAAATCAAACAACAAGAGATTGTTGGAGGGAAAAAACAGAAAACCTGAATTTTGACAGGGATGGAAACAAACTATGGAAACTAGTGAAAGCCATGAACAATGAAGGACCTAGAAACAAACAAATAACAATTAAACAAGGAAATGCCTTGCTTACAGGAAAAAAGGCTGCAAATGCACTAATGGAACACTATGCAAATGCAAACCACATTGATATTACAACCGAACAGAAGAAAGCAATCAAAGACAAACAGATACATCATAGAAATACAGAGACAGCAGCAGAATATATGATGGCAAATCTAACAATGGAAGAAATGGAACAGGCAATGAATACCCTAAAAAAGAAGAAATCACCAGGAAAGGATGGAATCACAAATGAAATGCTAATAGGACTAGGCACCAAGGCAAAGAAGAAACTACTAGCAGTCCTAAATAACAGCTGGAAGAGAGGAATAGTCCCACAGGCATGGAAGGAAGCTATACTAATACCAGTCCCAAAGAAAGGAAAAGACCTGGAAGAACCAAATGGCTATCGACCTATCAGTCTACTTAGCTGTGTAGGAAAATTAATGGAACGCATTATCAATGGCAGGCTAACATGGCATCTGGAAGAAAACAAACTCTTAACACCACACCAAGCAGGATTCAGAAAGTACAGATCCACTGAAGATCAAATAACCTATATAGCTCAGGAAATAGAGGATGCCTTCCAAGAGAAAAAGCACACACTAGCAGTCTGGATAGATTTAGAAAAAGCATTTGATAAAGTATGGAAGGAAGGACTGAAAGTAAAACTGCAAAAAATGCATGTTTGTGGAAAAATGTATAAATGGATCAGCCACTACCTTGAGAACAGAACTGCCAGGACAAAAGTACAAGGACAAACAAGCAAAATGATGCTGTTGGAGCAAGGTGTCCCCCAAGGAGGAGTTCTTTCACCAACATTATTCCTAGCATATATAAATGACATCACAGAAAATTTTCCAGCCAGAGTACACACATCCTCCTTTGCAGATGACCTAGCCATATGGACATCTGAAGAATATATTAGTACAGCTAACAGCAGAATACAGCAAGCCTTATTAGCGCTAGAGGACTGGTCAAAATCATGGCTAGTGAAGATAAGTGAGGAGAAAACAACATGCACAGTGTTCTCCCTCTCAAATAAAACTCAGCAACCTAAGCTGGTATTGAATGGAAAAATATTGCGCCATGAAGAAAATCCAAACTATCTAGGAGTCACCTTTGATCGTCGCCTGACATGGAAGACACAGGTTGAGAAAAATCGAACAAGAGCAAGGCAGAGAATGGCAATCATGAAAAAGCTTGCTGGTACAACGTGGGGAGCAGATGAGAAAGTTCTCAAGAAGTTATATACTGGACGGGTGAGGCCAGTACTGGAATATGGCATTGCAGCTTGGGCAACAGCAGCTAAGTCAAACTTTAACAAAATAAGTAGAGTCCAAAACCAAGGAATGCGAATCATAACTGGAAGCCTGAAGACAACGCCTATTAATGAACTAGAAAAGATCACTTGTTTACAACCAATGCAGGACAGAAGAGATAGCAGAGCCCAGCAACAAGCAGAAAAATTTAGAAGATTGACAGACCACCCTATGTATAACAGGTTTAATGGTTTTGGAAAAGGAAGACTGAAGCGTAGCAACTTTGTAGAAACTGCAAAACGAAAGATTAGGGCAGATCCCATACTTAACATATCAACAGTCAAGCCCATTTACAATGCACACAAGTTCCCAGCTTGGAGACAGCAGCAACTGCCTGAGATGATAGAAAACATTCCTGGTATTGAGAAAAAGAACACTCAGAATGAAACCGAAAGAAGAAAAATACCCCTCAACTACATAAAAGAACATTACCCAAGCAGCAATTGGACCCATGCATATACAGTTGGATCAGCCAAAGATTCAATTAAAAATGGAGGAGGAGGAATTCTCCTTAATTTAAAAAATGGAGTGATAAAAACACAGTCAGTGGCAACTGGAAAATTTTCAAGTAACTTCAAAGCGGAGGTAGAGGCTTTGAAAACTGCAGCAGAAATGCTCTTGATGGAGGAAAATAAAGAGAAGCAAATAGCTATCTTCACAGATGCAAAGTCAGCTGTCTCAATACTGAAGAGCAAAAACAGCACAGAACTAGCTGACCTAAGAGCAGCACTCCATGGTCTATGCCAGAAATCCAAAAAAGTTGTAATACAGTGGATCCCATCACATTGCAGTATACCTGGAAATGAAGAGGCTGACAGACTAGCAAAAGAGGGTGGACGATTACCACAGCCTGACATAGACATAACCTATAATGAGGCAAAAAGGTTTATAAAAAGCACTTATAGAACCAAATGGGAATCAGAGCATCCAGGCCACCAGAAGGATGATGCATATTACAAACTCGACCGAAGAGAACAAGTAGCAATCTTCAGACTCCGCACAGGACATAACAGGCTGAAACACCACTTGTTCAATAAACTAAAGATAGGAGATACCGATGAATGTAATTGTGGAACTGGTAAAATGACAGCTAAACATTTGCTGCAGGAGTGCCCAATATATGCAGAACAGAGAAAGATATTTTGGCCCACGCCTGCTTCATTTGAGGACAAGCTCTATGGAGATATCAACAAGCTCAAGTTGACTACAGCTTACTTTAACTACATTCAGGTTGACATCTAAAGGTGCATGAAGATGTATTTAGACTGCCACACTTCATACCACAGGTATGTCGGTTACAAAAGCGTCCCAGAGGCATGAAATGGAATATTGCTTGGATAGCACATCCATTACGTGGAAAGTCCGAATCAAAAGCTCACTGTGTGGGCTTCGTAAATGGTGGAAAAAGTGTCCTAGTGACACGAAATGGAATATTGCTTGGATAGCAAATCCATTACGTGAAAAGTCCGAATCGAAAGCTCACTGTGTGGATGTCATCTGCAGACTGCATTCTTCTGGTTTCTGGAGGAACAGCCTATGGTGAACGGAAGGCCCAATATACGGAAGTGAGGCTAAGCAGCCATGTGCAGGACGTGACGATTCCTTGGGTGAGCCCAGTACCAGAGCGCTGTGTGATGGCTCTGCAAGTATGGAAGCCTCCTTGGATGGCGGGGAATGCCCATGGTCTGCCCCTGCCTTCCCTTGAGGGTTGACAAGGATGTCTTTGGCTGTTCTATATGGGCCAGCTAGGATGGGGGATAACACCACAACAGTGAGATTCAAATGTCCTAAGAAACCCCCAGGAAGGTTAACCCGTTAACAAATGCCCGCAGAAGTCAGATGTGTCGGCCTAACGGCGCAAGAACGCAGCTCTGCTGTAAACAGGCACAACGCAGTCACATCCGAAAAAAAATCCGGATGAACGCAGAAGAAGAAATAAGGGTGACCCATGTTAAAGTTGTGCATGTTAAAAATTACAAAGAGTATGATGTAAGTCGCTGCCCTGGTAAAATTGTTAGGAAAGAAAATCTTCCCAGTTAGATAAAGCCTGTTACCTTGGATGGAATCTGTCTGGAGGGAGTAAACCTTACATAAATACATGCAGAAGTCAGACATACTGACCTCAGAATAGCAAAACGAGGTGCGACTGCACTACCATACCTTCAAAAGAGAACAAAGAAGAAGAAACACTGAAGTATTGTTAGCTGGAAGCACCATTAGGTCACTCATGAAAGCAACAAGGACAATACAAAATATTTCTGGGGCATGATAGAAGAAGATAGAATGGAGAAATTGGACATGGAGAATTACCGAACAAGAGAGGCAGAGGAAGACAAAGAAAGATGTATGTGCAAAGTTTAAACAGTTGGGCAACAAATAATAATATAAGCAACAGCAACTTCATTACAATATCAAATCAGTAAGACGAGTGGAGCATCATGGTTGCTGATGTCTGCCACAGATCAAACACCTGAAGAAGATCCGCAGACAGCAGATCACATACTCCAAGACTGCCAAAATACAACATATCTAGGCAAACCTTCTGGCCTAGAGAATCAACAGTTGAAGATAAACTCTATGGACCATTCAGTGAACTAAAAATCACAGTTAAGTTCATACAAGAGACAACATTGCAGATACAGGCGAATTTCAAGCAAACAAAAATGAAGAAATTGGCTGCTAAAAATTGGAGCATAGATTTGCTATTTGTTTTTCATTGTAAACTAGCTAGGAAGTTGAAAACACTATGTAACTTAATACACTGTATTCACAAACTAAAACGAAACTTACAAAGTTCCCTGTTCGGTTGGCTTTGCCTTGAATTTTTCTCGCCTGCCGCTGCAGCAATGATCTGGCATCAAATGTTCCCTTCTGTACTTGCTTCTGCACAATTTTATTACGAGCATCGCCAACTCCACTTTTTTTGTTAATGATAATTTTATCCCTTGCGTCAATAACTGGCTTTGGACCTAGTCTTTGTCGAGCATCAACATTTTTTGCAGGTGGGCGAATGCCGCCATTTCTATTTGGCACCGCTACGTTTTTCTGTGGTTTTATTTTTCCCTTTCCTTGTTGGGCGTTGCTGTAAAATAAAAAGCAAAACATACCAATTAACATGAAAGCCTTTTTACAAATCTAATAACAAATAGAGAGGAAACTTATCACAGTCAGGAGAAAACAGTCAACACTTATTGGGGCCACTTCGTTAGAAATGTTATACTTTTACAATAGGTAGCTCCCTGTTCATTCCATTTTGGATTATAATTGTGTAAAGTGACTATTGTTATTTATGTGGAAGTAAATGGAAAATCACCATATTATTTCATTAATACAATTATGAGCAGGTCATAAATCTGGAATGCTGGAGTGACATGTTCAGAGATTGTTCATACCAAATAACCTGAGATGACATGGCATTATTTCAGATGGATGTTTTAAACTTTATCTTTCAAGACAATTTATTAATATCTATGATCTCAATCTTCTTCATATGAATGTGTAGTCAAATAAAAATAAATTTGTGATGTGATAGAGCCACCACATTTTGTAGGCCTGGATGCATGGAGGAATAGGTAGCCAGTCTTTTCCTCACTTTAGCAGGCGATTAGCCCAGGCATCAAACTCTCGCCCAACCGTGCTCATGACAATACCAGTGCAGTTCCCTAACAACTTCGCTAACGTGGCCACAGAATGTGTAGTGCTTTGCTTTTACTAAATTAAAGGGGGAAAAATGTAAATATTGCAGCAACTGGTAAAACAGAGGAAGAGACCAAGAAAAGAGTCAGGAGAAAGATAGCACATTAAATGACACATACTGTTAGAGACCCAGGTAATTGATGATGATAAACTATAACAATATTCTTACTAATTCTTGCCTATAGTTCCTGTTATTAATAACCTTGACATAAAATTCTGAAATATATTTCAAAATTGAAACTTCTAATTCCATAAAACCAGAGCTTCACTTTCAAAATTATTAATGTGATATTACATATCTTTTCTGGCTAGTACACCTCTAGTAATTGGCTCTGTGCTATGAGGCAAAAAAGTATTTGGGGCTTCACAGATAAGGTTAATGGACAGTGTTTAGTGCAGAAAAGCCCGCCATATGGTACTATGACATCTAGTTTGAGAATAGAGGTGGAGGCGGTCACTGCAGCATTTTGCTGGCTGGAGACTGGCATGCTTCTTGCAGAGTGACATGTTCCAATTAAAAATTCAAAGTTAGGGACAAGCTAGGTGTGTTGGGAAACAAGCAAGCAGACAGATTGGTTGGGTTAGCCCCCTTGAGTGGGGTACTGGTACATATTAAGGCAGAAGCGGTCAGAACCCTTTGGAATCATGTGACTAGTGTGGAAGAACAGATAAACCATCATGCCTGGAAAGAATGGTGCAGCAGGGAGAGATTACAGGATCTGATTGACACTCAGTACACAGAGGAAAGGCCAGACGGACACATAATTAGACTGCAACTGGTAATATTAGTATTGGGACTCTTCGCTGGTTGTTCAAGATGGTAACGGAGCACATGAGAATGTCACAAGTGCTGTAATGTCAGTTATTGACTCACTTCAACAACTCAGACTTTGGCTGAAACATTTGCTTGAATCTAGAAATCTGTATATTTTTGTCATGCTTACCAGTTATATTTGGTGCTCTTTTCTTAGGCTATGCCTTTATGGCAAGAGCTCCCATGTGTCTTGGAGGTCAAACCTAAAACTTCGGTGTTACTTTTTAATAATAAAGGTTTATTTTTTAAGACTTAACTTGTCTTTTGTTTTTAGCATACACTTTTATTACTGAAATTACTCTGCATATGTGCTGATTTCACCAAATATACATTAAATTAATTAATTATTAGATATATAGATATTAATTATTAATGTCTGTTTATAACTGACATAGATACTAAAGCTCTGTATCTTCAGATGATTTAGTTTTATCAGCTCTGTTCTATCCAGTTTCAAAATAATTGTATTATTCTTCATTAATGTTATCCCCTGTTGAGCTTAGTCACTTCAACTTACACCAAAGAGTTTCTATACACGTTCATGACTGGCTTTTGCAGCTAAAGTTGTTTACGCATAGGGGGTCAGTTTCTTCTACTCTTTGTTTCCCTTTTGATTTGGGAAACGGTAACACAGCCAGCTCCGTGGCTAAATGCTTGCGAACGCGGTTTGTGAGCCGGGTACCAGGCGTTCGAAGCTCAGCTGCGACCAATTTGTGCAGCAGACCGTGTTGCGTTGTTATAACGTGCTGGTATGGGAGCCGGTCGTTCAGAAAGCAATGGCAATCCACGTAAAACGTAATGAACATAATACTTTCCTAGTACATCAACAACAGCTGAAAAATGATGGTGTTGACTGCAACGTCCCGTAAGGGATGCGCAACTTTAAAAAAAAAAACACACACACACACAGACAAGCGTGATTGTACACACTGAATTTAAAATGCAAATCTTTATAAAATCAACTGTATCTAACATATTTTTAATCAAATTATCATTAAGTAATTATTATTAAGTAATTATATTAATGAAATTAATACATTTAATATATTTCTTATTTGCTGATGTCAACAATTCAAAGCTTCTTTCTGATTGATTACTGTGGCTCACTTTGTGAAAAAATATATTCAAATAAGTTGCGTTTACTTTTACATTAATGTGGTTTACATTTCCAGCAAACCAGGAGAATGTGTCTGTTTTCTCGCATTAATGTATTAATAACTCCAATCGAATACAAAAGTAAAGTAACACAGCCGATGCATATTCATGACAACCAAACATGAAACAACGATCATCAGACGTACCGACTCTCAATCTCAAGCAAAACAACACAAAACAAATCTGAGACAGGGATTTGCAAGACTGAATTGAAACGTAAATCCAATTCAATTAGGGTTCAAAATGTGGGGAAAAGATGTCACATGCAAAAACAATCTAATTAGTCAGCATAAACGTTACATGGTAGGAAAATACTGTACCTAACGCGCACTTTAATGTTGCCTTTCCTGATAAACTCGTCAAGCGATATGTCCGCCATAGTGAAACTTGTGAATATGCCACACTTTTCTGGAGATATCGGCCAAAACATTAATTTACCTTTTTTTTTTTTAAGTGTTTATTACGTTTTCAGACTTTCTCATAATAATTATTCTTGTTTCTCTGCTCAAAATTTACAGTTATTATAATTACAAATTCCGTACAGATATTTAAATTAAACGCTCAATTATCCTTTTTTTTTTTTTTTTGAAGAGGGGGGGGGGGGGGGGGGGGGGGGGGTCAAGTCTATAATAGGCAAACATCCGCATGGAGACCACTTATTTTGACGTTTTCATGTATGCGTAATTTACCTTAAAGTCACTTAAAAGTCGACAGGGTCGACTTCATTGCACCTGGTTTTATCCCATATGACTCATTCTCCTCCCGCAGCACGGAAAGCGTCGCACAAAGCACGAACTCCGTAGCTCCAGCGACGACCCTCAGGAGTCTCTACAAAAATGCACTCGTGAACCGAAGGACGCGACCCGGAATCGAACTCACAACCTTTGGAGTCAGGCGGCTTGACCTACGTCGCCACGGAGCATCCCGTCGTGTACCTAGAATCTCATAGTAGTTCAAAAATTACATTATCCTTCTTCTTCTTCGTGCTTCTTCAGACGTCAACTAAAATATGTGTGTAGGTGCAAAGAAAACAGCATTCATCTTGAAGCTGTTGGCATTTCTATAGAGTCTGTCTTCACTGGTGCCTAACATGGAAGACACGTTGAGACAAACTGAACAAACTCAACTAAGACTAAGAGGAAGGTAACGAACAGTAATAATGTTAGTACAACATGAAGGTGTGTGGGGGGGGGGGGGGGGGGCGCAGATTAGACAGTTCTCAAGAAACTATATATTCGACGAGTGAGACCAGTCCTTTATTACATTATTGCAGCTTGGCAACAGTAACTAAGGCATTCTTGAACAAAATAATCAAATTCAGTATGCAGGTCCGCATGGCCGAGTGGGTAAGAGCGCGTGTTCTTAGACATTCGTTGTGCTGATGCCGAGGTTAGCGGTTCAACCCCTACACCGGACAGCTGGACTAAAATGTTGACCTGTCATCCTTGACTTATAAAATAATAAATTGTGTTGCGTATCCCTTACTGGACGTTGCAGTCAACACCAGTATTTTTTCAGCTGCTGTTGATGTACTAGGCAAGTGTTATGTTCAGTAGTTTGCCATTGCTTTCTGAACGACCGGCCCTTATACCTTTTTCGAAAAAACCAGCACCGCCGTGTTTCGAACCCGGGTATACGGGCTCACAAACCGCGTTCGCAAGCCCTTAGCCACAGAGACCGTCCTTGACTTGGGAACGTTAATTACAAGTACCTCTGAAGTCGTAATGGGTTCACCTGATGGCGAGGGACACTGTTAAACAGGACAGCTAATCCACACGCAAAATTCAGTCCATCACTATTATAAATAGAGTGTATGGACTACGATTCAGTTCAAAGCGAACGAGCGCTAAAAAAGAAAAAAAATTCAGTATAAATTACTGCGTATCATACTTAGAAAGTAATGAAAACTGGCGCTTATTACCAAACTGGAAAAGATTACGTGTCTACAACCACATAGAAGAGAAAGCAGAGTCCAGCAACAAACAGAACTGTTTAAAAGACAAAGACTCCCCACCCAGCCCCTCTTGTAGGGTAATTTTAAAGCTCTTGGAACGGTAAGACTGAAGCGAAACAACTTTGTAGAATCTGTGAAAAAGAAAGATTAGCACAAATCTTATACTAGTGCCAACATCATTACTAATGGCATTTATAGCTATGAGACAAAAGCACCTTCCTGCGATGGTAGAAAACATCCCAGGTATTGAGAAAAAGAACGCTCGGAATAAAAGAGAGGGGGGACAAACCGCTGTAAACTACATATAAAAATGTTACTCAAGCAACACCTGGTCCCATGCTTATAGAGAAAGATCAGATTCAACAGAAAGTGGGGGGGGGGGGGGGGGGGTAAAATCTTAAAATGGAGTACATAAAACAGTCAGCGGGGATTCGAACATTTTCAAGTAACTTCAGAGCAAAGATGGAGGTCAATTGAGAGAAATAAATAGCATCTTTTTGCAGATGCGAAGTCAGTTGTTTCAGTACTTCGGAGCACAAATAATGTTGAACAGTGGTTTCTGGATCAACTCTACTGATGATATTCCTCCATGCCACCATCGTTTCTCTTCGTCTGTCTCTTCCCTTCTACCCCTCGATCTTTCCAGTTGTCACGATGTTTTCCGATACCTCTTCTCATCACATGACCAAAGAAAGCTGTCTCTTTCTTTTTGTTGTATATAATGTTCTAGTTTCATTAGCCTCTTTCAGGCTGTCGTTGTTAGTTACTTTGGCAGTCCATGGAATTCGCAGTATTCGTCTTAGGACGATTCTGTTGCTTCCAAGATCTTCCTAATTTGTTCATTTACATCCTATTTGTACATTTATATTCGCCCCATAGGTTTTCGAAATTGTTAGTACCAAACACAGCACAATTATTAAACACAAAAGGCCGTTTTGTCTTGTATATTAAAAGTAAAGCAAAAGTGAAATTCTAAGTTATTCTGTTCAAACAAGCAAAGAGATATTACCACAGAGAAGACGAAAAACTAAGGGCAAAAAAAATGAAAGACTGAAGAAATCTCAAAGTTGATGAACAAAAGAAAAAAAAAGTAAAAATGACAAACTAGCGTTTGATAAAATAATTTTTATTAAAATAAGCGATAAATGCGCAAAGGCTCGGTAAAGGCAAAAGAAATTTGATTTAGTGAGCAGTGCAATAAAATTGAATTAAATTATATTAAATATACAAAAAACAATCACAAACAAAACAGTGACAAATCAGGAAGGGAAAAAAAAAGAATGTTTGAAATTAAAAACAGGAAAGTGCTGTGGTGACTTCCGTCATACGCCTGGGGAAAAGTTAAGGCCTTTGTGATACGTATTACATAGAACCAGTTTTAACCTACTGCTGCGAATCATGGACAATTAGTAAACATGTGAAAAAATTCATAGAAACCTGGAGATGTGGGTCATATGCAACACTGCAGCAGCCCCGGCAAATACATTCCCCCAGGGATGACAGAAAATGTCATAGTAACTGTCAAATGGAAAACTGCCTGGCTAGCAAATGCATTTGATGGTCTGACTCGACAGCATAACGTCTCGGTGTCATCAAAGTCCAGAACCTGCGGACTGCAACCCTGCAGACTTATGCTGAGTTTCTCCTTGTGTCATTTATGAGAGTAGACTTGGGCACGTATGGGGGGGGGGGGGGGGGGGGTGTACCCGTGTGCAATGCAAGTAATACTTTATTTTTTTTTTTTTTAATAAACACTATTGTTTCTTTACAAATTTCTAACATAAACTATGAACACGCAACTTTCTTATGGCAACATACGAGGGTCAGTTTTGAAACATTTCGCAATCACAAAAGAAGCGAATTCGGGCTTTTGTACTTAAATGTTACGGAAGTATTCTTAGAATACCGTGGACCAAGAGAAACAGTGGCATTCTACAAGATCTGAACATCGAAGAAAGCTGGCTCAATAAACAATATCACAGATCTGAAATACTTCGCTAATATTAAACGTCGCAGTGTTTTGGAAAGTACAGTGATCAAAGGCATGGTTCCTGGAAGAAGGATCGACCAGCACGAAGACTGAGAGTCTGAGACATGGCATTAAACTAAACCGCGGGTACGGAGTACGAAGGTGGCACGAGACGTGACGAGAGAATGAGAAACTTTTCGGCGGGCAATGCTTTGTTCTACAAATTATCTGGTACACATTGACAACGTACACGTGTTACAACATTAGTGGTACACTGTACTATGGTGTCATACGACCAAACTATCTATTTTAGATTGTATTGTGTGCGCTAATGCGATTGTATTTTGTGTATTTTGTGTATGTGCATGTGTGTGAAATATGATCTAACAATGGGACTTTTCCTATTTGTTTTCTGATATCGTCATTTCTTTACTTGTCTTTTTCCCCCCGTCTTTATCCGCTATTTCCATGTTTCTTTTCCCCTTCGCATTTAGTGTCCTAGTCTGAAATTGATGTCGTAATGTTAGATATCTGAACAATGTCGTTCTTGTGTCGTGCTCAGTTTAATGTCTGTGCTTAATGTGATGTGAAGTTGCAGTTCTGGTCTCGCACATCTCGATGGTTACGGAGCCTAGAGAGGGGAAGGAGAGCACTGCTACACAGTCCCCGTTTTTGATGGAGACGAACGTGAGTACACCAACCTCAATCCCATAAATGTATGCCTTTTTTCTGCCGAGGATTAAAGAACCAGAATGAGAATACGTTGGTAGTTGTCCTTCATTCATTCATTCATTCATTGATTCAGTATCATGTCCGGAAGGTTGTTATGGGAGCGAGGTTCTGCAACGAACACGCTTATGAGTCATAAAAGCAAGATGTCCCGCGTCCGATACATCCATCTGAAGATCATCTGTCACATCAAGCACCTATCTTCTCTTTGGCCTTCCTCTCTTCCCGGGCATATATCCCTCCATTAAATGTTCTCTCCAAATTTTCATGACGTTTAAAGTAACAAAAATATTTCATTTTTTTTTAAAAATCGTCTTTAGTAGCCAACCTTCTTCAGTATTCAGATCTTGAAGTATGGACGCATTTATTTTCTGTATCCAAGATATATTTAACATCCGTTTATAACAGTTACATTCGAAGGCATTTATGCGCTGTTAAGTTAGTAAATGTCTAGCTCGCACTGGCGTATATTGCAAAGGCAAAGATGCATGCTCTTTAAAATCTAATTTTTGTATTACTATCTGCCTTACTCCACAATTTTCTTTTTCAGTTGCTTTAGTCTTTTAATTTCTTTCACTGTGTTGGTAATTAATGACCCAAGATATTGGACATTGTTCAACACCTCCAACTTGTCCTTATTAACATAAATTTCTTTCTCCATATTAGTTATATCTGTATGCATTATTTTTGTTTTTGTTATGTTAAGATATGATAAGTTATGATTTTCACTATTCTTTTGGGTTGAGGTTATTTGTTTTTCTATACCCTGTGATGTGGATAGAAATACTGTATCGTATCGAATCTTTGGTATTTAATGACATGAACACCGATATTTAGGGCATCATGTTGCTCCTTGGTTGTAATAAATCATCTCTGACATTTCTCATTATTTTTTTTTTTTACATATCTTTTGCACAGGACATCGCAGTCAACACCAGCAATTTCTGCCGCTGTGATCTCTAGGGTAGTTTACGTTCAGTAATTTGCCATTAGGGCTTACGGACGCGATTCATAAGCCTGCTTACCCGCGTTCGAATCAATTGCGGACGATTTGGCAGCAGATCGCGTTGTGCTGGGTTTTAACGAGTTGGTATGGGAGCCGGTCATTCAAAAAGCAATGGCAAACTACTGAACGTAAACTTGCCAAGACATCAACAGCAGCAGTAAAATGCTGGTGTTGACAGCGATGTCCTGTAAAAAGGATATGCAACAACAAAACAAGTTTGCCATTGCTTTCTGAACGACCGGCACCGATACCAATGCACAACCAACGCAACGCAGTCTGCTGCCAAATCGCGCGCAGATGTGTTTCGAACGTGGGTATACGGGATTACGAACCGCGTCCGCAAGACCCTTCGCCACGGAGTCCGGCCATGAGAGATATCTTTTGACTTTTTATTACTTAAGTTTAGGCCTATTTTTAACTTTCAATAACAACTGTATAGATCAAAATAAAAAGAATACTGGCAGCAAACAAAAGCATAAAAAGCGCCACCTTTTCGCTGAAATCGTGTACTGACGACCATTGTGTGGATAGAGCCCTGCCATTGGTCAATTCGAAGCCGTCGACCAATCCAGTGAGGAGAGAGACCGGGAGACTCAACGTCTGGCAAACAACAAGGAGGATAACGTTCGTCGCTGGATGTCATACTGTTGTTGGTAATTACTTACATGTTCAAACATGTTGTTATTCGTTTCCATCCTTACATTCTGTTTCTTTTTATCTAATTAGTTGTCGAATTGAATTAGAATACAGTAATTGAATACACTTTCTTGATTTAGGTTATAGGTAGGCTGCCTAAACCTTGCTTAAGCAGGCTCGTGACACATTTTGAAAATGTGTGAAAAATGATTTTCATTTTCACTTTACCTTCGTTGATGTTGATGAATGATGGGTCATTCACAGTTGAACTCGTGAGTGTGAGTGAATTATTTACAATTTTAATTTACAGCCTATGCATAGTCTATAGACTATAGTGTCTATAGTGTGTTGTAGGAAGTGTGCATAAAGTATAAACAACGAAAACACATTAAAACTGAAATTTATGTTTAAATTAAATCATAAAGACCCCCGGGAAGGTTAACCCGGTCAACAAATGCCCGCAGAAGTCGGATGTGTCGGCCTAACGGCGCAAGAACGCAGCTCTGCTGTAAAAAGGCGCAACGCAATCACGTCCGAAAAAAAGAACTCCGGATGAACGCAGAAGAAGAAATCATAAAGACAAAGTTGAAAACTGAAATTGGTGTTGTTAAAGTAAAACTAAAAGTAATTAATAAAATATTAAATATTAATAACAATATATTTTTAAAATTGATCGATTTATTGATTTAGGAACCGAATATTTTTAAAATATAAACACAAAAAAGTAAAAGTTTAAGACTGAATACTGAATTGAATTGTAAATCAAGATCAAAACAGCCCCATTTAATAAAAATAAATTGTCATTAGATCCCCAATATTAACTCTTAGAAAATGTTACTTTTTTGCTTGTTAATTGTGTACAACAGATAAATGAATGCTATCTAATAAATTAAGTGGAAACAACCTGCTAGACGTGTTTCCCACTCTTGCTTTTATTTTTATAGTGCAGGGAATCCTTTTTAAATTCTTTTATCATTCCCTAATAATTTGCAAACCCCTGCCATTGACATTTGCATTAAAGATAACCATGTTAATGATTTTTTTCAAAATCTATGAAACTGTTGGATAAAGCTGAAAAAAATGAAATTCAAATGTACCACATTCAAGTCTTGATATCGATCGTAACTATAACCAGATATATTTTGTTGGTGAATTAATTAAATCTCAAATTTGCATACAATTTTTTTTATTAAACATGTCCTGAAGAAAGAACCCATAGCCTTTAGGTCTCTGGTATGCTAGGGCCATCACATTTTATCTGAATGCATGCAGGAATAGGCGGCCAGTCTTGACTTGTCCACTGTTAGCGGGCGACGAACGTAGGGTAGCCTTCTATCAACTATACTGTCACGGCCATCCACAGAAATGATACATAGAGGAAACAATTGTCAGTGGCAGTGCACACAGCATTGTGCGCACTCTAATTCTCTTCTCCACCTGTTTGAAGCTCTCCATTTCTTTTGCCTTTGAGATCCAGAAAAGTGACTTTTTAGTTATACTATTTAGCAGGTTGTCTCACACAGTATGTCCTGTCCCATCTCTACTAGAGGCTCTAGAATTTTACTTCTCCCAGTAAGCTGTGCGTGAGTGATTCTGTCATATATCTTTTTATTCTGGGCACCAGTTCACGAATGTTTGCAGTTTATTAGCACTTGATTTAGTCGTTCTCTGTTTCTGATCCATACACTGTATGGTATGGTGATATGATGCTCTCATTTATCTTGCATCTAATTTCCTGTGTGGGACAGGAGGACATTATCGGCAAAGTTGGTAGCCTTCTCTGTAATTAGTATTATATCATCACTAGGAGTTTGATCAAAATAATAGCACATGTCAATTTCTGAATTAGTGTTTCCTTTCGTGTATTATTTTTAGGGTCACACTTATGTCCAAGACCTGGCCTCTTGAATAATGTTTCTGGGAAGGTTAACCCGGTCAACAAATGCCCGCAGAAGTTGGATGTGTCGGTCTAACGGCGCAAGAACGCAGCTCTGTTGTAAACAGGCACAACGCAGTCACATCCAAAAAAAAAACTCTGGATGAACGCAGAAGAAGAAGAAGGTTTTATCGAAGAGCTTGTTTTGCATATTTAAGGTCCATTTATAAAAAAAAAGGAAATTTAGCATCTCCACTTAGAAGTTACATATTGTTGTCATTCATTTTATCAGATGTTTTAAAATTTTTGAATAATTACTAAATCCTGTATGATGTATAATTCGTGTGTGTTTTTATGCTTGTATATTCACAGAAAAAGGAAAACAGATATTGTTTTAGACTTTACAATGGATGAATATTCAAAGATAGAGAAAATTGGAGAAGGTATAATAGGCTATATTCCTTGAGATTTTAGTTAAGTTGAGAAATGCTCTCTCTCTCTCTCTCTCTCTCTCTCTCTCTCTCTCTCTCTCTCTCTCTCTCTCTCTCTCTCTCTCTCTCTCTCTCTCTCTCTCTCTCTCTCTCTCTCCCTCCCTCCCTCCCTCCCTCCCCACCTCACCCTCCCCCTCTCTCTCTCTCTCTCTCTCTCCTCTCTCTCTCTCTCTCTCTCCCCCCCCCCCCTCCCCCCCTCCCTCCCTCTCTCAAGAAATGTTGTGCGCGCGCAAAAAAAATGTGCATATCAAATTTTGCACTGTGCATAACAGAACAAACATTCATTATAGTTAAGATCAATGTTTGTGTCTATATAGAATAAGTATTAACCTCATATCAACAACAAATCATATATATTTGATGCTATTGTGACGGCTGTGGCAAAGGGATTATGGACACAATTTGCAATTCCTGCATACTATATTCGAAACACAGCTACTGGCGATTTGGAAGCAGACTGCATTGGGTTTTTTATAGAATGGCTTTAAGAGTGCGGAGAAGATGAGTTAACCACTTCGCACAGAGACCAATCTCAGAAAGCCACAACAGCTGTCAAATGTAATGAAATAACTTCTGTATTTTCACCTTGAAGTGGTAGAGGGGCCTGCTTGTCCCAATGATCCCAAAAGCCTACACGTAGCTATTGGCAGGGACTTCTAAGTCTGGCAGGTCCAGGAATAGGGAAAAGGCTAGGGGCATTTAAAATCCAGCAGTTGTATGAAACAATGTAATGTGGCCTGCTTTATGATAGTGTGCACAATTCCCTTTTGTTCTTCTTCTTCTTTCGTTCACTTGAAATATGTCTATATCTTGCATGAATTGAACTGTTTTTTTCAGTTCACACAGTGGTCCATAGAGTTTATCTTCCACTGTCGTCTCTCTAGGCCAGAAGGTTTGCCTAGATATGTTATATTTTGGGCAGTCTTGGAGTATGTGCTCTGCTGTCTGCGACGCCAATCCACATGTGCACATGGCTGTTTCACCAATCTTGAATTTTGTATACATGTGGTTGCGTAATCTATTGTGTCCTGTTCTGAGGCGCAGAATAATGACTTGTTCTGGTCTGTCCATAATGTGGTAGTCATCTTGAGCAGGTTTTGGTGGCTTTCTGACTGATTTGATCATTCTTTTCTTTTGGTGGTATGTAACGGGCACATCAGGCTGTTCTTCTTTGGCTCCTTCCTTAGCCAATTGATCAGCTCTGTCATTTCCGGGTACTCCACAGTGGGATGGTATCCACTGTATGGTGACTTTATGCTGACTGCTAAGTTCAGAAAGTAGTGTCCTTAGTACTGGCAATTTCCCAGAGAGGAGCGCCTCGAGTACTGATTTTGCATCTGTTAGTAGCACCACAGGTTGTGTACCATTGCTGTTATTTAGTAATTTCTCTGTTGCTATCTTGATTGCCTCAATTTCGGCATCATAGTTATGGCAGTACTTTCCTGTCGGTACTCTGGCTGTGTCCCTAGTATTATTTGGGTATTCTATGTACACTCCCGCTCCTCCATTTCGAACAGCATTTTGTGCTGACCCATCTGTGTAGACTCGGATCCAGAGATCCTGTGGGTATTCTTCATCAAGGAAGCTGAGAGTGGCTGTTCTGCGCTGCACACTGTTCTGTTCTTCCTTGTCAAATATTCCTCTCACTTTTGTCTGGATTTGTAACGATAGTCTATGCTCATCTTTCCATGGAGTTCGCTCTGGAATAGTTGTTAGGGGGATACCAACTGTGGGCAGATCAGTGGTTTCTCTGCAGAGTCGTTTGGCCTGGTGGATAAAACTACTTCTTTTCAACCGCCCCATAGCTAGGTTTTCAAATCTGTTCTTCATAGGGTGGCCTGGCAAGCTGAGGAACTTTTCTGCTTGTATTAGCGTTTTCGTATCTCTGCGCTCACTCAGTGCCTGTGTCCTCCCCATCTTCTCCATTTCCACTATAGGGGTTGATCTCATCCCTCCTGTGGTGACTCTAAGTGCTTGATTTTGCACCTTGTCCAGCTCTTGTAGTGTGGTTTTTGATGCTGAACACCACGCAGTTGACCCATATTCCAGGTGTGGTCGTATGCTCTGTTGGTAAACTTTGCTAAGTATTTTCCTACTGGCTCCCCATGTGGTTCCACTTAGCTTTCTCAGGATGGCTATTTTCCTTCTGGCTTTTGCTACTGCTTTGTTGATGTGCTTTCTCCATGTCAGCTTGCCATCAAATGTTACTCCAAGGTATGTTGGTTCTTTATCTTCTCTTAGGGGTGTTCCATTTATCTGGATGATCCCTGCCTTTTGTTTTGGAGAGAGGGTAAATAGGGTGGTGCTGCACTTGTCAGTGTTTATGCTGACACACCATCTATTTGCCCATGCAGCAAATGTATCTACAGCTCTTTGTAGCAATCTGGTGGCCACTGATGCATATTCATTTGTGCTCCATAGAACCAGGTCATCGGCGTACATTGCCGCTTTAATTCCATGCGGTAGGTGAGCAACAAGATCATTGATGAAGATTAGAAAAAGTGTGGGGGACAAGACTCCGCCCTGGGGGACACCGTGACGCAGTAGTACTTTCTTGCTCTTGAGTCCGTCTATCTGTACTCGGGCTCTTCTGTTGTGCAAGTATGCTTTCACCCATTTGTACATTCTTCCATTGACTTTGCAGTTTCTCAGTTTCTTCATCAGACCTTCTTTCCAGACTTTGTCAAAGGCTTTCTTCAGATCTATCCATGCCGCAAGCACCAGCTTCTTCTCTTGGAATGCATCCTCAATTTCTTGAGAGAGGTAGGTTGTCTGATCTTCCGTAGAGTAGCACTGCCTAAAGCCAGCCTGCTGTGGCACAAGGATGTTTTTACTTTCAATGTACCACTGCAGTCTGTGATTGATGATGCGCTCCAGTGTTTTGCAGAGACAGCTGGTGAGGCTAATTGGTCTGTAGCTAGAGGCAATGGAACCATCTTTCCCTGATTTTAGGAGGGGTATCATGATTGCTTCTCTCCAGGCTTGTGGAACACTGCCTAAGGTCCAGCTGTTATTGAAGATCTGCAACAGCTTTGTTTTGGCCTCTGTTCCTAGGTTCCTGATCATTTCATTGGAGATACCATCAGCTCCTGGTGACTTTCTCATTTTCAGTTTTGATATGGCTAGCTCCAGTTCGCTGATTGTGATGGGTGCCTCCAGAACCTCATGTACTATTTCCTTCTGTCCTGTATGTTGTCGTTTCTCTCGAATCTCTTGTTGTTTCTCTGGACTAATTTTGATATTGCTATCTTGTGCGAACGAGTCCGCAAAATGGTCAGCTGCTTGCTTTCTTGTTAAGATTTTTCCATCTTTATGTAGCGCAATTTTTGAGTTTCTCCCTGTGCCCTCGTCATTAAGCTGTTTTATTAGCTTCCACAATTTCCTTGTGTCTCTTTCAAAGTTCAGAGACTCCGTTTTCTCCTGCCAGCTTTTCCGTCTAGCCTGCAGCTTTGCCCTTTGAAATTTGGCTTTTGCATGCTGGTATTTATTACGTGCTCTTGGCTGGGTGTGGCCTCTGCTTGCTTTCTACACACTTCAACATCATTATGCAACTGTTCCAGTTCACTACTCCAGTAGGGTTTATATTGTTTACGGGCTCCTCTTGGTACTGTTTCTCGCGCTGCCTGTAGTATGCATTTCCCAAACTCTTCAACTACTTTATTTATGTCTTTCTCAGTGTTCAGGTTTCTAACCAATATGCTGGTGCGATGCTTGTACATTGCCCAGTCTGCTTTCTTGTAGTTCCACCTCGAGAGGGTGCTGCTTTCACTTACAAGCTCATTTTCTACGGTTAGAAAGACTGGCCGATGGTCACTGCCACCAAGTTGTTTCCCAACAATTCGTGTAATGTTCCACTCCAGGTCTGGTGAATGAAAAGCCAGGTCAGGTGTAGTTGTAGAGTGCCATGATCTCGAGTAGAAAGTATGTGGGTCGGACGGCTTGTTAATCAACATGAATCTATTCTCATCCTGCCAGTCTTCCAGTCTCTCTCCTCTCTGGTCCATGTGATCATAGCCCCAGCTCTGCGAGTGGCTGTTGAAATCGCCACACACAATCATTTTTTCTTTTAGTGGTAGTGTGTCCAGTGCCTGTGGGCGGTCACTTGGACAGTAGTAATTGATCAGATGTAGATCTGTATTACCTGTCTTAAGTTTAAGTGTCTGATACTCAGCCCCTTCCATGTAGACTTTGATTTGGGAAGCCATGATGTTATTTCTTACAAGGGTCAGTATCCCACCTTTTCGCCTGTCCTTTCGGTCAGATCGGTAACACTGGTAGCCTCTGATTTTGAAGGCTATATTTTCATTGAGGTGAGTTTCTTGCAAGCAACATATGCTTACTTTTTCTTGGTCCAAGATTTTTTCTAATTCTATTTTTTGTTGCTGACTCCCTCCGCATTCCAGTGCATTATTTTAAGTCTTCGTTTGGTAAGGCCAGTCATCCTATTCTCATGTCCCCTGGCTCCACAGGACATCTGAGAAGGACCTCCAGTAGTTGGGGTTGGACCCTTTCGAGACATAGGGCCCGGCACTGCACCTGCCTGGGGGTCCAAAGCAGGGCGAGCACCATAACGATTAGCAGTAGTCGACATATTCCATTTTGCGTGATTGCGTGGCATACTGATTTCTGTGGTGCGCCTCTTGGCTGGTTGCCTCCGACTTCAGCACCTTTCTTTGCTAGAGCAGACTGTGGTCTCACTCGAGTGTAGATGTGTACACGCGCACACACCTGTCTGCGCATGCATGTACGTGCATACACATCTAGAGCCTACTGGTTATTTTCCGGCGCCAGAGATTCGCCGTCGCCCCTTCTCCTGTTAGTTTAAACAGTTCCGCCGCGTGAAGGCCAGGAGTTGGACTTTTGCTGCATAGGTTATGTATTCACGAGCCATTGAGGTATTTAAGCAATGTTGGGCGCTCACCCCAACACCGCGCCTCGGCTACATACAGCAACATTTGGAACCCGTCCCTTTTGTTGATTTTCTTACTATTCTGTGGAGTTTACACATCCATAGCATGGCTTTTATCAGATTCTGCACACGTGACTGACAAAGAGAAGGCTGTCTATGTACTGTTTGTCATACATAAACCAACGGATGAAATTTGCAGAGGCAGCTGTGATACGCACATTCTTCTTTTTCTGAGTTCATCCGGAATGTTTTTTGGACGTAATTGCGTTGTGCCTATTTACAGCAAAGCTGCGATATTTGTGCCTTTTGGCCGACACATCCGACTTCTGCGGGTATTTGTTGACTGGGTTAACCTTCCCGGGTTGATACACACATAACTACAACTGTGCAAACACAAGGACATGATAGTATCTTTAAAAGTGCCATGTTCACACTGGAACATTTGACAGTATGTTGTGTATTTCAGCTATAATGATCCAACACATTGCTTTAATATATGTTGATTTATTCAAATATCGTTAGTATGCACCTGATAAGATACCGTGAAATGTGCCAGGCAATAAAGTGAACCATATATTGTGTTCTCATTATTCGTATTGCATTTTGCCTTTTATGTTTAAATATGGAACTTAAGTATCTTGTACATTTGCAGGCACTTATGGCGTTGTTTACAAGGGTAGGCATAAGAAGAGCAACCGACTTGTTGCATTGAAGAAAATTAGACTGGAGTCTGATGAAGAGGGAGTTCCATCCACAGCCATCAGAGAAATTTCATTGTTGAAAGAATTACAGCACCCTAACATTGTGTCGTAAGTCTTTGAGTCTTGTATGTCAATCTGTATGTTAAATATCATTGTGAATACACTACTGTATCTTGTCATCTGTGATAAATTCTGCATATTCAAATTAACCTCAAGTATTACTTATTTTTGTTTCTAAACTAGTTACATCCAAATTGTTTTTAAATTTTTTACAGTAATTTTGTTTAATTAACAGAAATTCAAAACTATTTGAATTGCAGAAAAACATAAGTAATGGTAATTACAAAGAAAAAAGTCTTCCCAAATGCAACAATGTACACAAAACTAGTCTGAAATAAGTCAATTTGCTCAAATGTTTGGATACTGTCATAACAATAGGTGGAAGTTAAATGTGGAATAACCCAAGACAAAGCAGTATTTGATAAGATGAATAGTCTCTGCAATAAATATTTCAGTCAAGGTGTCAAAGAGAGTTCATAGGAGCTATATTAAGTCAGTCCTGATGTACGAATCTGAATCATGGACAATCAGTACCTCAGAAGTTTGAGTGGGTTCGCCTGATGGCGAGGGACACTGGTAATAGGGAAAGCTAATCATCAGGCAAAAATCAGTCCAGTGCACTAGAAGTAGTAGCACGTGTATGGACTTTGCTTGAGTTGACAGTGAACAAATGCAGACACGAGTATGTTGTGACACTGGGAAAGATGAAGGGGTAGAGAGGCAGGGGGAGACCAAGAGAGAAGATGCTAGGGCACCAGGGCATGGAGGAACGTCAGTGTCATAAATTATTCGCAGTACACGAGACAGAAGGCGGTGGACAGGATAAGAATTTGAAAAGGAAAATTTCAATTGATAATGTTAAAATTTATTTAAAGCCTTCTAGATCCTAAATGTTTAACCCTCTGTCTTATTCATCCTGAATTATAATTGTGTACGTCATTATTTATAGACTTACTGATAAACATTACAATTAGTGTAGGTGCTTTTAAAGGTGAAGTTTTAAAAATGGGAGCGACATAACCTATTTGGTGTCAGCACAGTTGTATTTAATCAGATGTCACATTTCATTATCAAAAATGCTGAAGCTATTAATATGTAGACAAATATCCAATGGCAGACATTGTAAGAGTATGAAATCTTAGAACTTTTATTTAATATGCTAGACCATAGCATTATGTGTACAGACCAGAGGGAAGCAGAGGAAGAGGCCGACCATGTAAACGATGGATGCAGGGAATAACGAGAGTCCATGGGAATATTGTTACATGAAGCCCATAAGAGGGCACTCTCCCACTGTTTATACTTCACCTCGACACTGCAAGATACAAGAGGAATATGAGATGATAGCATAATGCCATGGTGTGATCTGCTCGCTTCCTCAGTAGTTCTGTGATGTCTCTTTTACCAGTGTTTTGAGTCTGGGTCAACCCTAGCGCCATATGCTGTGAGGGAGATTACCAAATAAACCGAGGATTGAAATCAAAATATTGTGCTAGTTTACCAGTGCACTGCACCCTAAGCCATCAAAGCTAGTTAAAACTTGGGGTGAGAAGTGTTAAGCCATTACCTATTTTGTGCCACAGCATGAGGTAGCGTGGCCATTTCTTTTCATCACCACTTTTCCATCTCAGAAAATTATCCAATACTAATTTTATGTAGATTTGTCAACCCCATAGCCGTACTGGTTGGGAAGTGAAATCCTGCCTCTGCTGGGGATTGAGCCCAAGCCATACATTTGATAAGTGCATGCCACTACAACTACTGTAGCCGCTACAAATACTGCTACATATCATCGTGTGACCTGCCAGTTGGCATAGACGTTTGTGTATCTCCACAGATATTGGTCCTTGATGTTTTGGAACAATTCTATTGTTGCTTGTTCGTGCGTCTGGTTGTTTTACCAGTTCTCTCTTCTCATTACATGTTCAAACAAACATAGTTTCCTTAAATGTCTGTATAAGTTAACATGTGAGATGAATTTGTATATTAAACATGAGATACATTTGTATCCTAGTTAATATATGAGATAAATGTGTATTTAAGTTAACATCTGGGATGAATTTGCATTTAATGGTTGCTTTGTTTATTATTTGTACAGATTGGAGGATATCCTGATGCAAGAGAACAAACTGTACCTGGTCTTTGAGTTTCTGTCCATGGATCTAAAGAAATACCTAGACAGTATTCCTAGCGGAAGCTTCATGGATCCAATGCTTGTGAAGGTTATTGTCTTTGTTGTACCCTAACTATATCATGTTATCTTCAACAACATTTAACACTTCAGGATTGAAAAATAACAAAGTAGCAGATTGGCTAGTGTTTGAATTTGATACTGCAGTATATTGCTATAAAGAAAGTTTGAAAATGCTTTGAGGGCTTGCAGTTTTAACTTAAAAAACAATTTGTTCTCTCTCTCTCTCTCTCTCTCTCTCTCTCTCTCTCTCTCTCTCTCTCTCTCTCTCTCTCTCTCTCTCTCTCTCTCTCTCTCTCTCTCTCTCTCTCCCCCTCCCTCCCTCCGTCCCTGTGTGTCTTTCTTTCTTTCTTTCTTTCTTTCTTTCTGTGTGGCTGTCAGTGTCTCTGTATGAGTGTGTCAGCCTTTCTTTTCCCATCTGGTGTCATCCTATTTTTCTCTTTGTGATATTCAGTGCACTAGTGTTATAATAAAGTTTATTTTTGTCCTCAGAGCTATTTATATCAGATTACAGAGGGTATATTGTTTTGCCATATGAGACGAGTCCTTCATCGAGACCTCAAGCCACAGAACTTACTCATCAATAACAACGGTGTGATCAAGCTTGCAGACTTTGGTTTGGCTAGAGCATTTGGAATACCAGTCAGAGTATACACACATGAGGTGGGTAGAACTATTTAAATATACTGGTGCTTGTAGTTGTTTTTACCTATTGGCTACAACAATTGTTTATAGGTAAATATTGATATAAATTGCTTGGGTGTTTTAAATTTCATGAAATAATTTCTCAGTAGGCTTCCTGCCTTGAATTAATTAGACAACCTACCCACAATAGAATACTTAAAGCAAGTATGATTCTGGTACACACACTTTTGGTTATTCGCTGGTGTTATGCTGTTTGTTCAGGTTAGGTTCTGTTGGTATAAAAGGAAATAAAATACAAAATCTACTTTTATCGAGCAATTTATTATTATTGTAGAATGAGTTATTTCTATATTTCTTCTTCTTCGTTCATCCGGAGTGTTTTTCTCAGACGTAATTGTAGTGTCTCTTGTTGTGCACCCTTTGACCAAAACCCTTAGGCCAACACATCCAACTTTAGCGGGCTTTTTTAAAATCAAGTTAGCCATCCTGGGGGACTCTCACTGTTGTGGTGCCATCTGCATCCCAGCTGATCAAGTTAGAACGGTTGAAGACTTCACGGTCAGCCCTCAAGGGAAGGCAGGGGCAGTCCATGGGCATTTACCGCCATCCAAAGAGGCTTCCATAATTGCAGAGCCGATACATAGCGCTCTGTTACTGGGCTTACCCTAGGAATCGCCATGTCCTGCACATGGCTGCTTTAATTCCTCACTTTCATGTATTGGGCATTTCGTTGGCCACAGGCCACTCCCCACGTAAACCAGGAACGGTCGGTCTGCGTCCACTCAGCGAGCTTTCAGTTCAGACATGTATGTGCTGGGCACTATGCCCAGAAGACAAAATAGTCAGAGCTGTTCCGGGCATGACGGACATTCCACTCTGACTCGGATGTTTTTGCGTTGTGCTAATTTTATTTGCACCTTTAGGATGGCACATCCGACTTCTGCACCCGGTTTTGTTCAGGTTAGCCTTCCTGGGGGTTTTGAGGATTTCTACACTTAATTTTGTATTTACGTATATTTTTGTAGCCTGTAGGTACTGTCAATTTAATGTAAGGTTTACACATTAGAAACCATATAGGGAGTATTTGTGAATGTGTCAGCATATTTTTGTTGCTAACCGCACGATGTTGGTGAGTGGCCTCCGTGTAATTTTTCCTTCTATATCTCTTTTGCTGTTGTCTGCCACATTTCTTCTTCCTCTTCTGCGTTCATCCGGATTTTTTTTCTGGATGTGACTTCGTTGTGCCTGTTTACAGCAGAGCTGTGTTCTTGCGCCGTTAGGCCGACACACCCGACTTCTGCGGGCATTTGTTGACCGGGTTAACCTTCCCGGGTCTGTCACATTTGATTCGTACAATATTTGCTCTGTTAATTGACATGCATACTTAAATGAGGTATCAACAGTTTTTAAGGCTCTGCATTTGGTGTGATTGAATATTTAAGAAATTCATCACTAATAGACATGTTCAACTTTTCCATGTGCTGCTGTTTTAACAGTACTGTAATTATTTCATCTTCTTCTGCCTTTATCCCTCAATGACACTTAAGATGCCAACCATCTCACACTCAGTCCTCCTTTCCTATCTTGACATATTGTCATTTCACGGACTTAGGGTTTGTTTTCTGTGGTATATTTGTTAAATCATGTGGATTACTTATTTGTGATACTTTAGTTTTCCAAGTTTTCTTGTTCTTTTGTTTGTTAATAAAGACTGGTTTAAATGTACACTTATGTCTGTGTTTCTTTTCATAGAGCCTCCCATTTATATTTTGTGTACATTTAACTTGTGGATAATCAATGCAGTTGGTTTTTTATAGTTTGCCTTCTCTTCAAATCCTGCTTACTTGTCATAACTACAGTTATGCAGTCTCCACCTAGGATTGCTATTTAACCTTTTAAGCTATGTGCCACTCACCGTATTTATCTTTTTTGTTGTATATTCAGCACCCCAGAGGACATATTGTAATAAAAGCAAGTACATGGTTAGTTCTGGCTATGCTATTAACATATTCCTCTTTTGTAATCAGTCTATATTATTTCCTACACGAACTGCACTATAGATCCTGCAGGCATGACGTTTGACATCTAAGATTGTTTCATCTGGCCATAGAATACCTTCTGAGCTTACTTGACAAAATGTTGTATCGTTTTTTAACTTGAAGTTTGCTGGCATGCTCACATTTCTGTTTAATGTTAAAACACACAAATTTATATTGAATTTCTCATGGCAGGTGGTCACTCTTTGGTACCGAGCTCCTGAAATCCTACTTGGGTCTCAGCGCTACTCTGTGCCTGCTGATATCTGGAGTATTGGGTGCATCTTTGCAGAGATGGCCACAAAACGTCCACTTTTCCATGGGGACTCGGAAATAGATCAGCTATTCAGAATTTTTAGGTAATGGTCAACAGTTGATGCATCATGTATAGTTAACATAATGATGTAATCTCTGGCCATTCTTATGTCAGTCCCACAAGGAACATGGCATTTTGGGATGTTCTCTGTCGTGAGTAAAGATAACCTTTGGCAGATGCAGCCATGCTGGATAGGACACACATTGAGAAAATCTGATGATAGAATAGACAGACACTTCCTAATCTGGAACCCACAAGACGAACAGGGGAGATCTAATGAGAACAGAATTAAAGGGCACTTCAGGGATTTGCAAAAGATAAGACGGCTTGGCTGGAGTTGGTTGAAGAACTATGCACCAGTGAGGGATAAAGGTCAAAAGAAGATGCAGCCATGGTGATGTGAAGTCATAAGCCTGCCTTCTTTGCTGCCTTCCCAGAATTCTGAGCTGTCCATTTACAAGACTTGATGTGTCCTAAAGCCATATACTGTCAAAACTGAAACTGTCAACTACTGCCAATATAGTACCTTGTGCTGCGTGGCAGAGGGGTCTTTGGGTCTGAGGAATTAAGGCCGCCTGGCTAGTACAGTCGCCGCGAACTGTACAGGTTAGGATTTTCTTTTTGCCCCCGACAGAAAAAAATCCCACACCTTACCGAGGGATCGAACCCAGGACTCCTGAATGAGAGTCCGGCATTCTAGCCACTCAGCCAGCCATTTACCATATACAGCTAGGATAAATCTCTCCTGGTCTGGGGTTTGGTTGACTATGATCCTATGGAAAACTAAGTTTTCACTCAAAGTATGCATTGGAGTTGAGTTCACCTGAGTTCCGAGTAGGGCTGGTGTCTATCGGACTGAGGCTGGTGTGGGGGGTGTTAGTTAGTTAGTCGACAGATCATCCTCATTGCACATCGAACCATTCAGTCCATAAGTGCTCGGATCCCCTCCTCAGCAAATCCCGTAGCGTGTAGCGGCTAACGACGCCAGTTCTGTGTTGGTTTATCAATCTTCTTTGGCTTCCTGCGTAATGTTCTTGTTTGGCCACACCTCTTTTAATTTGCTGCGAATGTCTGGCCATTGTTGCAGATTCACAGTCATCACTTGGTTCTTGCAAAAGTCTTACTTCTCGTAGAGCATTCAGAATGTCAGCCTGGTCCATGGCGCGTCCGCCCTCCACATTAGCCATACCTGCGAGCTTGTCAGCCCGCTCATTTCCTTGTACTCCCGCATGCCCTGGCACGAAGATGAAACTAATCTTTGCCAGGCAAGACCGCTCCAGAGGCAGCAACCATTCTCTTCTTGCGCCGTTAGGCCGACACATCCGACTTCTGCGGGCATTTGTTGACCGGGTTAACCTTCCCGGGGATACCACACAACACTATGACCTCTTGAGTAGTTAAATTAGTTAACTAGCCTTCTCGGATAAGGGCAGAAGAACAAGATGTCCCTAGTGCATGTTAAAGATCCCACAGCTTTAGAAATTGCTGTCCAGGCAAGATTGTTAGGAAAGAAATGTTACCCATGGGTAGAGCCCATTACCTTGGATGGAAGCTTGTCTAGAGGAAGTAAATCTTACACAAATGCATGGTTAAGTGTACACACTCATCATTGAGGTGCATAGTTAAGCATGAGACACTCCCTTTGTAAGAGGAATGAGGACGCAGAAGTATTAGGCTAGTAATCTAAAGTTGATGTTCTCTGTTTACTGTTTCACAAATACAGAACTTTGAAACAATTCCATCACGTCTTTTTAAATGTAGTCCGTCTTCTATCATCTTTAGTAGAATGTGAACTTATTACACTGAGCCTTTATTAGCATTTTTGTAGTCTGGTTGTTTTTATTATTATTATTCATTCATGCATGCATTTATTCTTTCTATTTAACAGAACTTTAACAACCCCATCAGATGAGACTTGGCCTGGTGTGTCAAATCTTCCTGACTTCAAGCCAACTTTCCCACACTGGAAGACAAACCAGTTAGCATCTTGTGTTAAACAGCTGGACCATGCTGGACTAGAATTGTTGCAGGTAAACTGAAATGTTCCATTTACCGACTGCTGTCATTTGTGTGTTCTCTGCTGATCCAACATGTGTATGGAAAATATTTGCACACATTTACTATTGGTCTCTGTCTGTCTATATATGTGTCCCGATATGGATGATGACTTTTGGTCCATATTAGCTAAGAAGTGTAGTAGGGAGTTGAAACTTTAAACTTAGAGCGATAAGTGTCAGCTGCACTACATTATTTGATTTTGTTAAACATAGCCTTTGTAGAATCTATTTAATTTTTATCTGAATTTTGAATTTCTTCTCTGAATTGTTGTTTTTGTTTTTTTTAGTTGTAGTCACAAAGTAGTATCGTCTGTCTTTGCCTGATAAATTTACTTACATAGTATAGTTACTTTGTGCCTGTTTAAAGCAGAGCTGTAAAGTTTACATCTTCATCCCAGCATTTCTTACCTAGATTAGTTAGATGGTAGATGTGCTACATGAACAATAGGTTTTCCATTATTCACCGCTATTGTCACATATACTGTCAGTCACTGTTACATTTCTGGCATCTGCTGGAAGAGTTTTGTTGAAGGCTGAAATGTAAGGGTCATTTTTCTGGGCAGTCATAATTTACAGCTATTTTTTGTTGTTTATTTTGTCTCCAGTATATAAAAATACGTTGCTTTACCATGGATTAGAACCATGCTCGTGATGTGAAAGACCATGTCTAAACATGTCCCAGTCTTCACTATTTTGCCTTATTTAGTTTATGATGATTATAAACGTGTTGTCTCTCCCCCGATGTGTCTCCACCTTGCCGAGGTGAGGGAGCTTGAGTGTCCCACTGACCCCAAGCGCTATTCCGATGGATATTAACTACATATTGGAGAGCTCTTGGGATAGGGACCAGACTAAGAGACACAACCTGCTGCTCTGCAGGTAGACTGAGGATAGCAGTCTAAATCAGGCAAACGATGCCAATAATCTCAGCCCGGACACAACCTCTAAGGCTCCTAGCCGAGGTGTATGGCTGAACGTCTCTAAGCCATAAACCCTCGGAAGTGAGAGCCTGGTCGACACAAACCTACATCAAAATTGAGGTGAGGTGCTGAGCACGCTACATGCTTGGCGTAGATACTCGTTCAATGGCTGTTAGCTGGGGGTTATGAGGGATCCCCAGATGAGAGGGCCTGGCCGTTACTCGCCCACAGACGCACGGAGGTAAGGTGCTGAGCCGGCAGCACATGTAGCCTACCTCGTGAGCGAGTACTTAAGGTGGAAAAACACCTCGGTCGCACGTTTCGTAGATAGTCTGTAACCGTACTCATGGAGTGAGTGTAGTCAAATTGTCTCGTTAACACGAAATGGAATGCCTGTCTTGCGAATCCATTACGTGGCAGCCCGAAGCAAAAGCTTGCTGTGTGGAAGTCGAAATAAGAGTCTTGTCTCGAAACCTGAGGAAGGCTAACCTCATCAAAAATTCCAGCTGAAGCCGGAAGTGCCAGCCTACGGGCGGCAAAATTAAAATGGCACTACGCAATTACGTCTGAGTGAAATGTCTTTCGTGACCGGAAAAGCTCTAACTAGTCTTCCCTTTTCCAAATGTCCGACGTGTCTGGAACAGCTCTGATGGACACGACAGACAAGCACATGTCCGAAAAACTCGCTGAGTGGATATTGACTGCAGACCAGTCTGGTCTGTGCGGGAACGGCCCGGGGCGAACGAAATGCCCAATATATTGAAGTGAGGAATTAAAGCAGCCATGAGCAGGACGTGACGATTCCCTCGGTGAGCCCAGGCACTATGTGCCGGCCCTGCAATTATGGAAGCCACCCTGGATAGCGGAAAATGCCATGGACTGTTCCTGCCTTCCTTTGAGGGACGACCGTTGTCTTCGACCGTTCCAACTTGGCCAGCTGGGTTGTGGACGGTACCGCAAACAGAGTCTCCCAGGAATGCTACCTGGTCAAAAAAGCACGCTAAAGCCGGTTGTGTTGGCCTACGGGTTTCGGCCCAAGGGCGCATAACAGACACACCGCAATCACATCTGAAAAAACACTCCGGATGAACGCAAAGAAGAAGAAGAAAGTGTTGTCTATTGCAGTTTTTTTGGTGACTAGACTGTCAACCCAGTGGTCACGGGTTCGATTTCACATTGGGGCAGGTTTGTTTAATCAACCTGGGCTAAAATGGATACCAGGAAATGTCTTGAGAAGTACAGGCAGCTAGTGTTATACTGACAAATGTCAGTCTACAAAGACATTCATCTAGCAACATATTCTCAGTGGGCTTTCAGGTGTGTTAGTGTCCTTTACTTAGTTTGTAATGCTTTTGTGTGTACTTAAGTACAGTCAGCTTAATGTCTGGTTTGTTTTTGTCTAGGACATGCTGACCTATGACCCAGCCCAGAGAATACCAGCGAAGGATATATTGGAGCACAAATATTTTGCAGACTTGGACAAGTCTACACTCCCTGCTCAAGGCTTTATTCCATTGGAAATGAGAGACTGAAATTAATTACTGTGTACAAAATCATATCACAGCCATGTTAGTGACGTGTGTCTCATCATCATTTTTTGTTTGTTTTAGACTTGATTAGTAGCTGGTCATTCTTTTTGTCTGCCTTGCAACATCTCCACTGTTTGTCTGCCTTGCAACATCTCCACTGTTTGTCTGCCTTGCAACATCTCCACTGTTCTATCCATTATGTAATGCTGGCATGTGTGTGTTTGCTCTTGTGTCACCATGAAAAGTGTTATTTTATGCATTATCTGTCCTGTTCTTATGCTGTCTTAGCTATTACACAACTCTCGATTATATAGCAGGCTGTCCCTGGCAGAATTGATCAGTTTGTAATTCGGAGGGTTATATTCATCAGCTTTTTCACCACTTTGTTATGGACAGACCAGAACAAAACATTATTCTGCGTCTCAAAACAGGACACAATAGATTATGCAACCACATGTATACACAATTCAAGATTGGTGAATCAGCCATGTGCATATGTGGACTGGCACTGCAGAAAACAGATAACATGCTCCAAGACTGCCCTAAATATGACATATCTAGGCAAACCTTCTGACCTAGAGAAACAACAATGGAAGATAAATAATATGGACCACTGAGTAAACTAACAAAGACAGGTTGAATTCATATAAAAGCCATCATTGCAGTTATAGACAAACTTCAAGCCAACGAAAGAAGACACTAAACTTTTCCAGTGACGGCTTGCTATATACTTGAGAGTTGTGTAAGGTTTGTATTGTTAGTGCTATTTAACTCACAGCTATATTTTTTAATTGTGCTGTCAGTTTTACCTTTGAATTTCATTAGAGAGAGAGACACTAGGCAGATTGTCCAAAATGTATATGCTCTTGATAAATTTCTAATTCAACAGGTTATATGTAACAGGTTACTGTTTTTGATTTCACAGCTATATTTTTTCCATTGCGTTGTTATTTTCTTTGTTTCTTTGAGAGTTCAGTTTTTATTTTTTATTTTCTAGGCTTCTAAAAGTATGTAAATATCCTACTTGCACTTCTTGTTTTAATGAAGGAAGAAATGTGCACATTTAATGTGACTGTAAATTCCATTTCATTTCTTAAAACCCATTTGTGTACATATGATGAATAGTAATATGTAATGTTATAAGCATAGTGCCAGAAAGAATTGTATATTTTGGACATAAATTATAGTCCGGTGTCCAAGAAGTTCAGACTGTAGTAGTCTGCATTTCTGTAAGATAAAGGTTCAGCCGAGGAACAGCAATTAGCCAGTTATTGTTAATCTGGCAGTGTGTCTAGAATGCTGGATTCTGCTTCGGGAGACCCAGGTTCAAATCCTCGGTAAGGTGTGGATTTTTTCCTGTCGGGGGCAAAGAAAACCTTGATATGTACAGTTCACAGCGACTTCACTAACCAGGTGGCCTTCCTCAGGCTCAAGCTATTGTATAGGCAGAAATGACAGTTTTTGACATACAGCTGTTAGACAATAAAGACGTTCTCATTTGTGTAAATAAGATCTGATGTCAACATTTTCTAAAGAAGCATTTAGGAAGCTTGGTGAGAACGTGTCTTTATTGTTGATTAAAATATTTCAGTCATTGTGTGCATGTTTTGTTTGTCTCATGTCTTTTTTACTTACCATCTAAATATTCTGGTTTAGGCTATTCTCACATATAACATGTCATGAGAAGAAATAAACTAGAAACTTCAAGTCTCAACTGGCAAAATTGATGGGAAAAGAGAAAGGAAAAGAAATAGAATCCTGGATGGCTTGGCCACATGATGAAAATGCAGACCAGATCCAAGATTGGTAATCATGTGAGATGACATAACATTACCGTTCATGATTATATGAGGATGGTATGATTGAGAGGTTTTTGTTCTGGACCAGAAGTTACAGGTTCACATCCAGTATACTGGTGGAAATTTGTATAAGTACCTTAGATGTCTGTTATCACACCTGCCCTGATCTCTTGGACAGTTAGGTTGAAAGCTAGCCTTCTTGATTAAGGGCGAAACAAAGGAGGTCCTATATTCCAAGTTGGACAGTCATGGACCTCTGGTTAAGGGTTCTAGGAGATTCTGTGTTTACTGCTCAACAGCGGAAGTATTTGACAGGTGAAAATGGTAACCAAATGCTAGGAAGCAGCTGGCTGTAACTTCAGTAGTTTCATACTGTACTGAACCCACCTTCCCAGGACATGTCCCAGATCGCTCTTCACATGGACCACATCTACAAAGCCACAAATAGCATGTCACGGGCTCATCGTCCCATCCTCAAAATTGATGGGGAAATTAGGTGATGGCAAAAGAATAAATATTTGAATGGCATGGTCGCCTGGCATAATCGGAAAAAGAACACAGACCTAATCCACAATGGACGGATTGGTATCAGAAATCTGCGTTCATCCGAAGTGTCTATTCCGACATAATTGTGCTGTGTCCGTTTACGCACCATAAGGCCAACACATCCGACTTTATCAGGCGTTTGTTGACCGGGTTTGCCTTCTATAGCAGAGTAGCAGGGGGACCAAAGGCTGTGTCGTGGAGGTGCATCATTTCTCCCAGTCAACTCTTAATTCAACTGGTGTGAATAAAAAGTCCGCAGCATCAAAATCTTGTTTTGTTTATTATGCCAAAAGGGTAGCGTTCCAATATGTTTTACAACGTTGGCATACAAGTTTCCACAGGTTTACAAAAGGCAATGTCATTTTAAGTCCATAATTAAACATCTTTAACCCCAGATGGAACCAATTGTGCTGCTTCTCTCTTTGATGGTCAAAACGCTTTCTGTCCTGGTAACTAACCGGTTACCCTACGACACACTTAGTGCCAACCCAACATCACGGTGCTCACCCGTGCACTGCTTATCAACTGCTCTTTACGTTGCGCATCAGCTAGCCCTATAATGCCATACAACCACTATAACAGGTCACACTGTTATACTTCCTGGGAGTATCAGAAATTATTAGCAGTACATGAGACAGAATGTTGTGGACAGGCATGATGACCAACAACCTCTGAAGTAGGAGTGGTTATCCATCCATCATGTGCCATGCTGACAAGCATGGGCAGTCATGTTTTGCCATCTCGGTCTCCAGAGTCGTGGATCAGTTCCGTGTTCCTGTCTCGACCATGCCAAGTGCCCAAGCCATCCAGGTATTTACTTCTCGGTCTTCCCCTTGGTCTCTTCCCCTCGATCTTGCCAGTTATCACCAAGTCATTTCTTCTAATAACATGCCCAAAAATTTTTGACTGTACGTCTAATGTCTCTAATCAGTTTATGCTCTTCATTTGTTTCTTGGAGGACTTGGTCATTGGTTTTTCTGTCTGTCCATGGTATTCTTTGCATTTTCCTCAAAGACCACATTTCATAGCCATCAGATGTTTTTCAGCTTGCCTGCTCATTGTCCACGCTTCACATCCATACAAAAGTACACACCGGTAATGGGGAAAGCTAATCCACACGCAAAAATCAACTATAACTTGTAGCTTGTGTATGGATTGCCTTGAGTTCAAAGCGAGCTAACAGAACAACAAAAACAATGGCGAACACCATCCAGAAGATTGCTAGTTATGTTATCTGGGTCACGAAAGGTAACATTGTAAACCAATTATTTTTATAAATATTCCAAAGTCTGCCTACATAGTGAAGTGCTACAAAGAACCTGTACTTTTGTATGGATGTGAAGCTTGGACAATGAGCAGACAAGCTAAAAAAAAAACACCTATTGGCTGTGGAAATACGGTTTCTGAGTAAAATGTAAAGAATACCCAGGACAGACAGTAAATCAATGACCAAGTCCTACATGAAACAAAGGAAAACTGATTAGAGAAATTAGATGTAGATGGTCATAATTTTTTGGACACAGTATGAGAAGAAATAAATTGGAGAATTTGGTGACAGCTGGTAATTGGGGGGGTGGGGGGGGGGGGGGGGGGGGGGGACGACACATGACCATCCAGGCTTATCAACATGGTACATGATGATAATGAGTTTTATGCTTGTGCAAACCTGGGAACTTTTGAGGTGAATACTAAAACATCTCGGCAATGTGTCTGCCCTGGTTATGAGAAATAAATTTACAGATAGTCTGACACTCAGAAACTGAGGAAAAAAGTAGAGATTAGATGAAACTCAAGACAACATAAAAAGTGAAAGATAGTAATCACACCAGTATTCGAACCTGTAGCCTCCAAATAATGACAGCATCTTGCTGAGGGAACAAATGTACTTTGAAACAGCCAACTTCTACTTCTTATGCCCTTTTATTCCGTTGGGGGTGTACACTCAGCCAAGCCACACTACCTTTTACTGTTTGCTGCAGCTCTCTCCATGTCCTCTATATAATTCATCTGCCTTTAATTCTCTCCTCCATGTATTTTTAGGCCTCCCACTATTTTGTTCGCCCCCTGTGGGTTCTAGACAAGGAAATATAGTTATACTATCATGTTTTCTAAATGTATGTCCTTTCCACTATCTTACATGTCATAAGAGGCGGTTGGTGCGAGGTAAGAGTGCGCATTCTTAAACATCTAATGTACTGATGATAGGGTAGTGGGTTCTACAGACACTTAGACTAAAATGTTGACTTAGGGATGTAAATGACGAGTACCTCTGAAGCTAGAGTGGAATCGCCTGATATCAAGAGGCAATTGTAATAGGGAAAGCTAATCCACATAAAAATCAGTCCAGTGCAGGTGTAAGGACTGCGCTTGATTGGTACCAACTAGATGAGATCTAGTAGATTTACTGTCTGCCTCACAAACTTCTTCCTCATTACATGAAACTAAAACTGATGATTTCATCAACTAATTCAATATCATTGCTAGTCATGTTGAAACACTTGCAGCAACAGGATTACTACTGCACCATTACCTTTTTTATTTACTGAAGCGCAGAGATGGTCTTAAAAGAAATATTGATAAAGGGAAACACATAGCTCTCATCAGAGATGCAAAATCAGCTGTTTGAATACTGAAGAGTGAAAACAATGCAGAACTATTTCAAAAATCCAAAAGTGTTGTAATATATGTGATTCAGCCACATATCTGGATTTAAGGAGGGTGGAAGACAACCTCAGCCTGATACAACATAATCTATTGCCAAGAGGTTCAATAAGCACTTATAGAACTAAATGGTAATGAAAGCATCCAGGTCATCAGAAAGAGGATGCATATTGGTATATTACCAATTCCACTGAAGTGAACAAGCAACAATCTTCAGACTGCACAAGAGGCTGAAATTTTTTTTTTTTTTTAAATGCTGCATATCCCTTACAGGACGTTGCAGTCAACAAGAGCATTTTTCAGCTGCTGTTCATGTACTAGGCAAGTTTTATGTTCAGTAGTTTGCCATTGCTTTCTGAACGACGGCTCACATACCCCCGTAAGTTACCAGCACGGCACAAACTGCTGCTGATTCTCGCAACTGTCGTTTTCCCCATGTGGATATACGGGATTACAAACAATGTCATTAAACCCTGGCTAGGGAGACCGTCAGGCTGAAATAGCACATGTTTAATCAACTAAACTCATCATTGGCACCTTGCCGTCTTGACAGGCGACAGTGTGTGCTTTAAAATGACATAATAACTTTTACCGAGACCGGTTAAGATCAGGGATGGAGTTATTGCCTTTCCATAATATAGAGATCATGTGTTGCCCATGCAGCATGATCCCTCTCTCGGCCTGCCTAGATCACTCCAGAGGAAAGGTAACACCTCTACATCTGGAACAAGACAAGCTGCCGGATCAGCAAAGCAATGCTCTGTCCGCCTGTCGGAGCTTCGATCCTAGACCAGCCGCCAACTAAGGGCCTGGTCTGCCCTGACATGACATTTTATCTTTAGGTTGCATTGCCTTGCACCAGGGTAAGGCTTGAACCCTCCCAATTGCGCTCTTCCACCCGAAGCCATTGGCACAATGTGGGGTGTCGGGTTTGGTAAGCGCCGCTCAACGTTCGGTGCTAACAGAAATGCAGGTAGTACCGTCTACTGTCATACGGAAGCTCAGTCATATCTGACTTAAGACCTGACACCATCAACTAAACTAAAGACAGGATATACTGATGAATGTAACTGGAATTTGCTGCCTGTGACCTACATATGCAGAACAGAAAATGCTGGCCTACACTTGCACCATTTGAGGACAAACTCTATAGAGATGTCAACAAGCTTAAGCTAACTGCTGTTTTCATTAAATAAATTCAACTTAACGTCTGAAGGTGTATAAAGAAACAATGCTTTGCATATTTTGAAAATTCAAATGTAGAGCTCTTCAATCTCTGAGATTATTATTTGTTTAACCAAATGGAGCTGCAAAACTCATTTAAAAAAAATAATAAACAGGCTAACTTAATTAGCTCTGAAACAGCTGAAAGTTATTTAATTGGCTCTTTACACCAAAGTCTGCTGTGCAAATGAATCATACTCCCATTTCAGATCTTTCACTATGAACACAATAGAACAAGCCATGTGAAACGTTTGTAATTTATTAAAATTTTTTACTTTTAAGTAAATAGAGCTATAAACAAAAAAAAGTTGGTAATGACATGTTAGTTATTAAAACACTACTGCCCCTCTGCTGTGTGTCCACCGTGACGAGGTAGAGGGGCTTGTGCGTCCCAATGACCCCAAGAGCTATGCCGACGGTAGCACAGCTACTGGTAGGGCCACCCATGTCGGACAGGTCAAGGGAGAGGGACCAGACGAAGAGACACACAAACCTGCTGCCTTGTAGGTAGACTGGGGACAGTCAAAGGCTAGGGAAAGCACCCCAAATACATGCTTGTCGAAATCGGATGTACTGAGCCACAGGCTTGACAAAGCAGTGCAACGTGAAACCTGCTGCCTTGTAGGTAGACTGGGGACAGTCAAAGGCTAGGGAAAGCATCCCGAATAAATGCTTGTCAAATCGGATGCACTGAGCCACAGGCTTGACAAAGCAGTGCAACGTAACTTAATTCATGATGTCACAAATCAAAATTAATCGATATGGTGCTAATCCCGTGAAGTCCCATCAGGCGGTGATAGTGCCGGGCCCCCTGCCTCGAGGGGGTCCACCCATGACTACTGGTGGTCACCTTCCCCTGTGCTGTGGAGTCAAGGCACAGAGGAGTAGGTTAAGAGCTATTGACCAAATACCCCGGACACTCAACATACTACAGTGGAATGCCGAAGGAGTATACAAGAAGAAAGACTCCCTAACACATCGTCTTCATAAAGATAGAATAGATGTGGCATGCATTCAAGAGACACACCTCAACGCCAATCACAAATTCTCAGTCAGAGGATATCAGGCCACACGTTTCGACCGCGAAGGACACAAAGGAGGAGTTCTAATACTTACACGAAATACAATACCTTGCAGCGAAGTATCTGTGATCTCTGACAACCAAACGGAAATTATAGGTGTTGACATAATGATAAAGGACGTGAAAATAAGAATCTACAATCTGTATAGCCCAGCAGATAAGGACCTTACACTCGCAAACATGAAAATAACTGACACAAACTGCATTATTGTCGGAGACTTTAATAGCCGTTCAGAAAGATGGGGATACCCAGATACTGACAAAAGAGGAGATGAATTGGAGGACTGGGAAATAGACTCAAATCTCCATCTACTCAACAAAGCGGATGACACACCGAGCTTCTACTCCAGAAGATGGCTTACCACTTCTACTCCAGACTTAGCTTTCTGCACAGGAGACATCCTCCACAAAATCGATCGCCATGTGCTGGACCAATTAGCAGGTAGTGACCACAGACCAATCAAGCTTGAAATGAATATGGAGTATGTTCCACAGGAGCAAAAGCCCTTGCCCCGCTGGAATTACAAACGAGCAGATTGGGACAGATTTGCCATACTAACAGACAAATATTGTGAAAACATAAATACACGATATGGCAACATAAAGCAAATGGTGGAAAGTCTAAACAGAGCGATAATACAGGCAGCCACTGAGTCCATTCCAAGAGGAGCGAGGAAAAATTACAAACCATACTGGACTGAAGAACTACAAAGTTTGGAGGACAAAGTTGAAGATGCCAGGAAGACAGCAGAGAGAGAACAAACAATTGAAGCAAACATCTCTCTCAAAGCCATCTCAGCAAAATATAAAAGAACAGTAAATCAAACAACAAGAGATTGTTGGAGGGAAAAAACAGAAAACCTGAATTTTGACAGGGATGGAAACAAACTATGGAAACTAGTGAAAGCCATGAACAATGAAGGACCTAGAAACAAACAAATAACAATTAAACAAGGAAATGCCTTGCTTACAGGCAAAAAGGCTGCAAATGCACTAATGGAACACTATGCAAATGCAAACCACATTGATATTACAACCGAACAGAAGAAAGCAATCAAAGACAAACAGATACATCATAGAAATACAGAGACAGCAGCAGAATATATGATGGCAAATCTAACAATGGAAGAAATGGAACAGGCAATGAATACCCTAAAAAAGAAGAAATCACCAGGAAAGGATGGAATCACAAATGAAATGCTAATAGGACTAGGCACCAAGGCAAAGAAGAAACTACTAGCAGTCCTAAATAACAGCTGGAAGAATAGTCCCACAGGCATGGAAGGAAGCTATATTAATACCAGTCCCAAAGAAAGGAAAAGACCTGGAAGAACCAAATGGCTATCGACCTATCAGTCTACTGAGCTGTGTAGGAAAATTAATGGAACGCATTATCAATGGCAGGCTAACATGGCATCTGGAAGAAAACAAACTCTTAACACCACACCAAGCAGGATTCAGAAAATACAGATCCACTGAAGATCAAATAACCTATATAGCTCAGGAAATAGAGGATGCCTTCCAAGAGAAAAAGCACACACTAGCAGTCTGGATAGATTTAGAAAAAGCATTTGATAAAGTATGGAAGGAAGGACTGAAAGTAAAACTGCAAAACATGCATGTTTGTGGAAAAATGTATAAATGGATCAGCCACTACCTTGAGAACAGAACTGCCAGGACAAAAGTACAAGGACAAACAAGCAAAATGATGCTGCTGGAGCAAGGTGTCCCCCAAGGAGGAGTTCTTTCACCAACATTATTCCTAGCATATATAAATGACATCACAGAAAATTTTCCAGCCAGAGTACACACATCATCCTTTGCAGATGACCTAGCCATATGGACATCTGAAGAATATATTAGTACAGCTAACAGCAGAATACAGCAAGCCTTATTAGCGCTAGAGGACTGGTCAAAATCATGGCTAGTGAAGATAAGTGAGGAGAAAACAACATGCACAGTGTTCTCCCTCTCAAATAAAACTCAGCAACCTAAGCTGGTATTGAATGGAAAAATATTGCGCCATGAAGAAAATCCAAACTATCTAGGAGTAACCTTTGATCGTCGCCTGACATGGAGACACAGGTTGAGAAAAATCGAACAAGAGCAAGGCAGAGAATGGCAATCATGAAAAAGCTTGCTGGTACAACGTGGGGAGCAGATGAGAAAGTTCTCAAGAAGTTATATACTGGACGGGTGAGGCCAGTACTGGAATATGGCATTGCAGCTTGGGCAACAGCAGCTAAGTCAAACTTTAACAAAATAAGTAGAGTCCAAAACCAAGGAATGCGAATCATAACTGGAAGCCTGAAGACAACGCCTATTAATGAACTAGAAAAGATCACTTGTTTACAACCAATGCAGGAAAGAAGAGATAGCAGAGCCCAGCAACAAGCAGAAAAATTTAGAAGATTGACAGACCACCCTATGTACAACAGATTTAATGGTTTTGGAAAGGGAAGACTGAAGCGTAGCAACTTTGTAGAAACTGCAAAACGAAGGATTAGGGCAGATCCTATACTTAACATATCAACAGTAAAGCCCATACACAATGCACACAACTTCCCAGCTTGGAGACAGCAGCAACTGCCTGAGATGATAGAAAACATTCCTGGTATTGAGAAAAAGAACACTCAGCATGAAACCGAAAGAAGAGAAATAACCCTAAACTACATAAAAGAACATTACCCAAGCAGGAATTGGACCCATGCATATACAGATGGATCAGCCAAAAATTCAATAGAGAATGGAGGAGGAGGAATTCTCCTAAATTTAAAAAATGGAGTGAAAAAAACACATTCAATGGCAACTGGAAAATTTTCAAGTAACTTCAAAGCGGAGGTAGAGGCTTTGAAAACTGCAGCAGAAATGCTCCTGATGGAGGAAAATAAAGAGAAGCAAATAGCTATCTTCACAGATGCAAAGTCAGCTGTCTCAATACTCAAGAGCAATAACAGCACAGAACTAACTGACCTAAGAGCAGCACTCCATGGTCTATGCCAGAAATCCAAAAAAGTTGTAATACAGTGGATCCCATCACATTGCAGTATACCTGGAAACGAAGAGGCTGACAGACTGGCAAAAGAGGGCGGACGACTACCACAGCCTGACATAGACATAACCTATAATGAGGCAAAGAGGTTGATAAAAAGCACTTATAGAACCAAATGGGAATCTGAGCATCCAGGCCATCAGAAGGATGATGCATATTACAAACTCGACCGAAGAGAACAAGTAGCAATCTTCAGACTCCGCACAGGACATAACAGGCTGAAATACCACTTGTTCAATAAACTAAAGATAGGAGATACTGATGAATGTAATTGTAGAACTGGAAAAATGACAGCAAAACATTTGCTGCAGGATTGCCCAACGTATGCAGAACAGAGAAAGATATTTTGGCCCACACCTGCTTCATTTGAGGACAAGCTCTATGGAGATATCAACAAGCTCAAGTTGACCGCAGCTTACTTTAACTACATACAGGTTGACATTTAAAGGTGCATGAAGACCCAGAGGCATGAAATGAAATATTGCTTGGATAGCAAATCCATTATGTGGAAAGTCCAAATCGAAAGCTCGCTGTGTGGGCTTCATAAAAGGTGGAAAAGTGTCCTAGTGGCACGAAATGGAATATTGCTTGATAGCAAATCCATTACGTGGAAAGTCCGAATCAAAAGCCCATTGTGTGGGCTTAATAAAAGGTGGAAAAGTGTCCTAGTGGCATGAAATGGAATATTGCTTGGATAGCAAATCCATTACGTGGAAAGTCCTGAATCGAAAGCTCACTGTGTGGATGTCATCTGCAGACTGCATACTTCTGGTTTCCGGAAGAACAGCCTATGGTGAACGGAAGGCCCAATATACGGAAGTGAGGCTAAGCAGCCATGTGCAGGACGTGACGATTCCTTGGGTGAGCCCAGTACCAGAGCGCTATGTATCGGCTCTGCAAGTATGGAAGCCTCCTTGGATGGCGGGGAATGCCCATGGTCTGCCCCTGCCTTCCCTTGAGGGCTGACCAGGATCTTTGGCTGTTCTATATGGACCAGCTGGGATGGGGGATAACACCACAACAGTGAGAGTCAAACGTCCTAAGAAACCCCCGGGAAGGTTAACCCGGTCAACAAATGCCCGCAGAAGTCGGATGTGTCGGCCTAACGGCGCAAGAACGCAGCTCTGCTGTAAACAGGCACAACGCAATCACATCCGAAAAAAAACTCCGGATGAACGAAGAAGAAGAAGAAAACACTACTGTCATGGAAGAAAGTTATATAATACATTTCATCCAAATACACAACCATGTCATATCTTACCACAGATAAATAATTTATCAACACAAGGTGTATGCTGCTGACCTTGCCTTTTCAATGCCATTGTATTCCTCTTCTTCAGTTGCCATTTATTATCCACTGGAGCATAGGCCATAACCAAACCAAGCTTTCATATCTTTTGCTGTTTCCTGCAACTCCCTCCATTTCTTCTCTATATTATTTACTTGTCTTTAATTCTCTTCTTCATGTGATTTTATGTACCCTCTATTGTGTTTGGCTTGTTGATTCCAGAATAAGGACCTTCTAGTAAACTATTGCCGGTCTCTCTGGCCGAGGGGTTACAACACTTTCTCCGTAATCCCGTTTATCACGCAGTCTCGTAGCAGGGCGAGAGCTGGGAGCGGTTCGACTGCTGCTGATGACTTGCGGGATAACTGAGCCGGCCGCTCAGAAAGCAATGGCAAACTACTGAGCGTAATCTTGCCAAGAAATCAACATACAGCTGAAAGATGCTGATGTCCTGTAAAGGATATGAAAAAAAAAGTAAACTATTATCAGGTTCTCTAGTGTATGTCCTGTCCAGCTCCAGCATCTTTTTCCCACCTCTAGATTCGCTGAAATCCATAAAGTTCTCTCCCTAAGCTTCGCATTAGTGACTCAGTTGTACCATTTAGTCCATCTCTGTGATGGCACCAGTTAATGAAAGTTCAGAGTTAATTAATAATTAGTTTAGTCGCTCTTGTCTCAGATCCAAACACAAGTGCTGATTTAGCGTTAAAATTAATTATTCTAAGTTTGGTACTAATTTTAATTTCTTTTGACACTGCAAATTTCCTTGGGCTATGAAAGCCCCTCATGTCTTTTGTCTTCCTACTTTAATATCTGATCAACCATCTTAGTCTACACTGCTATCTAAATATGTGTATGATTCTGCATCTTAAAGTGAGGTGTCACCTATAAAGATCAGGTTATCTGTCATTTACTGCCAATATAGTACCTTGCAGTGTATGGCAGGGGGTCTTGAGCCTGAGGAATAAAGTGCAGCCGCTGCGAACTGTGCAGGTTAGAGTTTTCTTTTTGCCCCAGACAGAAAAAAAATCCACACCTTACCGAGGATTCAAACCCGGGTCTCCCAAAGGAGAATCTGACATTCCAGCCACTCAGCCAGCCGCCCCTCTGATCAAGTTATCATCTGCTTCAATTATTATTTGTCTTTTTCCTGTGAATTTTTAGACCTAATTTTATTATCAATCTGGTGTTTAGTTTATCCAGCATCTGATTTCAAGTGTGGGACAGGAGGACAATAAGTCCAGATCATCAGCTATGCTGAATCTATTAAATTCCATCATTTTTGGCAGTAGTTAATAAAGATGTGATAGCTTAGCCTTTTTTGGTTTGTTGCCTATGATCCAATGGATGATAAAGGGCAACTAAAATAGTTACTACTGTCTTCAAAATCCAGTCTATAGTTGGTAACAATAATAATGACAAAAGGCATCCCTGTCACCCTTCTGCTCGTATCTCAAATTAATCTGTTAGTTTTCCATCATGAAGAACTCTACATTTCATGTCTTTGCATGTTACCTTGATTAAATGACATTTTGGTACTTTGAGTAAATATTTTATTTTAATTCAGGAGGGGATTAAACCCCTCTGTGGTATATGTGTTCATGTTCATATACCTATTTTCTCTTCTCTCCTCCCCCCTCCCTCTCACAAACACGCACACTGAGTATATCAAACATATGTATATAAATCCATTAAATATCATGTCTGTAAACAACCCGTCCACTGTCACCTGTGATGATAAATAAGAGTTCTACACACCTGTTCATATATACAAAAGTTGACACCTGACACTAAAGAGGCCTTTAGTAAACTTGGACGCAGACCTTTAAATAAGCAGGCCAAGCCTTCTTCACGTAATGAAACTTGCAAGCAGTGGTAGAGACCTCTATATTTTCGCACGGCACCGAAAGTCTGCCGAGCTTTTTCAAAACCCTGGACCTGTAGTCGTTTCTTGACAACATCAAGGGGATAGACAATCAGTTTAGCAAGAAGTCCTGATCCAGAACCACAGATCAAGCTCTGCACAGATGCTGAAAGTAAACAATGGGACCAATGATTGTTTGTTTTTGTTTTTTTTACAAAAAACTCAAGTACATAAATAAAATGATAAAACAGTTTTTATAATGTATTTTTCAAACTTCAAGGGAAAAACAAAACAGTTCATAATGGTGACATTTTTATTTTATCGATATTGTGCTTGCAGAAAGTGAAAATAAGAGTCTCAGCTGAATAATAAGAACAAATAAGTAATGGCAATATCAGAAATGGATCATGACCAAACATACTTCTGCGTTCATCCAGAGTTGTTTTTTTTTTTTTTTTTGGACGTGATTGCGTTGTGCCTGTTTACAGCAGAACTGCATTCTTGTGCCATTAGGCCGACACATCCAACTTCTGTGTGCATTTGTTGACCAGGTTAACCTTCCTGGGCAATGACCAAACATACAATTTTCTTCACGTGCATTCATACGATAAATTTTATTTTTTGTGTTGGACGTAATTGCATTGTGGTGTGTTACAGCATAGCTGTGATATTTTTTGGCCAACACATCCAGCTTCTTCCTGGTATTTGCTAGCCTTCCTGGATAGTTTCATAGGAAGTTTCACTGGTGATGTCATTTTCGCCATGTCACATAGAGGTCGTGCATCCCAACAGGCCCGTACAGAACAACAGCATGTATGTTGTTTGACACTCAAAAGAAGACGGGGGCAGAAAATGGGCATTCCCTGCCATCCAAGGTGGTTTCCATAAATGCAGAGCCGGCTTGCTTATGATGCTCGGATACTGGGCTCAGACAAGGAATCATCACATCCGGCACAAGGCTGATTATCTTCACTTTCTTATGTTCATTACAGTCTGCTCCTTTCAAGACCAGTAGGATAGTCTACAGACTTGAAGGTTTCGTAAATGTAGATGAATAGCGGCCTAATTGGCTGCTCTTTTCAAAGTGTAACTGCCAAAGGCTTTTTAACATGCACACAAGTCCTCCAAGTTATTTGCCTTTGTCTGAGAAGGCTAGAAGTCTGATCTACTGCTCCAGGATCAGGGGATCACACACCACTTTGATATTTCTGGTAAAATCCAAACAATCTACACCATAAATCGAACTAGACTCGCACAAGTTACAGACGAATACCATGACCTAAGTGATCATACCCCATATATGAAGTTATAATGTTTCACAAACTGACATATATAAGCACATAAAAATCAAGGCAATCCTATTGCAGATACATCTCTCAAAACATGACATACTAAGGACTTCAGATAAACTAGGCCATATATTATGCTCTGTTCTTTGATTTTTCTTTCCCCCTACTGACAGTGAAGTCACACAATGATTTGACTACTCAGTATATTGGCCCAAGAGAGATCTAATGCAGTGGCTAACACACTAGTCTGCCCCAGTGGTCACATGTTCAAATCTCCCTTGAGGCAGTAATGTATAAATTGACTTGGGCTCACAGGTCAACCCAATCTAAACTGGGTACCAGGAAACTTACAGGGAGGTAAAGGCAGGCAGCTTGATGTTTACAACTCTACCCATCAAATGCTGATTGTTCTATAAAAATATGGGCCAGCAGCATATACATGGGAGTGCAGTGGCTAGCATACTTGCTCTCTAGATAAGTGGTCATGTGTTCAAATACCCCAATCATCAACTGTCTGGGCTCCTGGGTCAACCCCAGCCTAAATTGAGTACCAGGAAATATGATGGGAAGTAAGGGTGGTATTGACCACAGCATCTGTTGAGTGCCGATTGACCACAACATCCACTGAGTGCCGATTGACCACAGCGTCTGTTGAGTGCCGAATGACACAAGCTCATATTGAGGGCCGATTAACCACAGCATCAGGTGAGTGCCAACTGACCACAGCATCTTCTTCTTCTTCTTCTTCGTTCATCCGGAGTTTTTTTTTCGAGATGTGATTGCGTTGTGCCTGTTTACAGCAGAGCTGCGTTCTTGCGCCGTTAGGCAGACACATCCGACTTCTGCGGGCATTTGTTGACCGGGTTAACCTTCCCGGGGTTTCTTAGGACGTTTGACTCTCACTGTTGTGGTGTTATCCCCCATCCCAGCTGGTCCATATAGAACAGCCAAAGATCCTGGTCAGCCCTCAAGGGAAGGCAGGGGCAGACCATGGGCATTCCCCGCCATCCAAGGAGGCTTCCATACTTGCAGAGCCGATACATAGCGCTCTGGTACTGGGCTCACCCAAGGAATCGTCACGTCCTGCACATGGCTGTTTAGCCTCACTTCCGTATATTGGGCCTTCCGTTCACCATAGGCTGTTCTTCCGGAAACCAGAAGTATGCAGTCTGCAGATGACATCCACACAGTGAGCTTTCGATTCGGACTTTCCATGTAATGGATTTGCTATCCAAGCAATATTCCATTTCGTGCCACTAGGACACTTTTCCACCTTTTATGAAGCCCACACAGTGGGCTTTTGATTCGGACTTTCCACGTAATGGATTTGCTATCCAAGCAATATTCCATTTCGTGCCACTAGGACACTTTTCCACCTTTTATGAAGCCCACACAGTGGGCTTTTGATTCGGACTTTCCACGTAATGGATTTGCTATCCAAGCAATATTCCATTTCATGCCACTAGGACACTTTTCCACCTTTTATGAAGCCCACACAATGGGCTTTTGATTCGGACTTTCCACGTAATGGATTTGCTATCCAAGCAATATTCCATTTCGTGCCACTAGGACACTTTTCCACCTTTTATGAAGCCCACACAGCGAGCTTTCGATTTGGACTTTCCACATAATGGATTTGCTATCCAAGCAATATTCCATTTCATGCCTCTGGGTCTTCATGCACCTTTAAATGTCAACCTGTATATAGTTAAAGTAAGCTGCGGTCAACTTGAGCTTGTTGATATCTCCATAGAGCTTGTCCTCAAATGAAGCAGGTGTGGGCCAAAATATCTTTCTCTGTTCTGCATACGTTGGGCAATCCTGCAGCAAATGTTTTGCTGTCATTTTTCCAGTTCTACAATTACATTCATCAGTATCTCCTATCTTTAGTTTATTGAACAAGTGGTATTTCAGCCTGTTATGTCCTGTGCGGAGTCTGAAGATTGCTACTTGTTCTCTTCGGTCGAGTTTGTAATATGCATCATCCTTCTGATGGCCTGGATGCTCTGATTCCCATTTGGTTCTATAAGTGCTTTTTATCAACCTCTTTGCCTCATTATAGGTTATGTCTATGTCAGGCTGTGGTAGTCGTCCGCCCTCTTTTGCCAGTCTGTCAGCCTCTTCGTTTCCAGGTATACTGCAATGTGATGGGATCCACTGTATTACAACTTTTTTGGATTTCTGGCATAGACCATGGAGTGCTGCTCTTAGGTCAGTTAGTTCTGTGCTGTTATTGCTCTTGAGTATTGAGACAGCTGACTTTGCATCTGTGAAGATAGCTATTTGCTTCTCTTTATTTTCCTCCATCAGGAGCATTTCTGCTGCAGTTTTCAGAGCCTCTACCTCCGCTTTGAAGTTACTTGAAAATTTTCCAGTTGCCATTGAATGTGTTTTTTTCACTCCATTTTTTAAATTTAGGAGAACTCCTCCTCCTCCATTCTCTATTGAATTTTTGGCTGATCCATCTGTATATGCATGGGTCCAATTCCTGCTTGGGTAATGTTCTTTTATGTAGTTTAGGGTTATTTCTCTTCTTTCGGTTTCATGCTGAGTGTTCTTTTTCTCAATACCAGGAATGTTTTCTATCATCTCAGGCAGTTGCTGCTGTCGCCAAGCTGGGAACTTGTGTGCATTGTGTATGGGCTTGACTGTTGATATGTTAAGAATAGGATCTGCCCTAATCCTTCGTTTTGCAGTTTCTACAAAGTTGCTACGCTTCAGTCTTCCCTTTCCAAAACTATTAAATCTGTTGTACATAGGGTGGTCTGTCAATCTTCTAAATTTTTCTGCTTGTTGCTGGGCTCTGCTATCTCTTCTATCCTGCATTGGTTGTAACCAAGTGATCTTTTCTAGTTCATTAATAGGCGTTGTCTTCAGGCTTCCAGTTATGATTCGCATTCCTTGGTTTTGGACTCTACTTATTTTGTTAAAGTTTGACTTAGCTGCTGTTGCCCAAGCTGCAATGCCATATTCCAGTACTGGCCTCACCCGTCCAGTATATAACTTCTTGAGAACTTTCTCATCTGCTCCCCACGTTGTACCAGCAAGCTTTTTCATGATTGCCATTCTCTGCCTTGCTCTTGTTCGATTTTTCTCAACCTGTGTCTTCCATGTCAGGCGACGATCAAAGGTGACTCCTAGATAGTTTGGATTTTCTTCATGGCGCAATATTTTTCCATTCAATACCAGCTTAGGTTGCTGAGGTTTATTTGAGAGGGAGAACACTGTGCATGTTGTTTTCTCCTCACTTATCTTCACTAGCCATGATTTTGACCAGTCCTCTAGCGCTAATAAGGCTTGCTGTATTCTGCTGTTAGCTGTGCTAATATATTCTTCAGATGTCCATATGGCTAGGTCATCTGCAAAGGAGGATGTGTGTACTCTGGCTGGAAAATTTTCTGTGATGTCATTTATATATGCTAGGAATAATGTTGGTGAAAGAACTCCTCCTTGGGGGACACCTTGCTCCAGCAGCATCATTTTGCTTGTTTGTCCTTGTACTTTTGTCCTGGCAGTTCTGTTCTCAAGGTAGTGGCTGATCCATTTATACATTTTTCCACAAACATGCATGTTTTGCAGTTTTACTTTCAGTCCTTCCTTCCATACTTTATCAAATGCTTTTTCTAAATCTATCCAGACTGCTAGTGTGTGCTTTTTCTCTTGGAAGGCATCCTCTATTTCCTGAGCTATATAGGTTATTTGATCTTCAGTGGATCTGTACTTTCTGAATCCTGCTTGGTGTGGTGTTAAGAGTTTGTTTTCTTCCAGATGCCATGTTAGCCTGCCATTGATAATGCGTTCCATTAATTTTCCTACACAGCTAAGTAGACTGATAGGTCGATAGCCATTTGGTTCTTCCAGGTCTTTTCCTTTCTTTGGGACTGGTATTAGTATAGCTTCCTTCCATGCCTGTGGGACTATTCCTCTCTTCCAGCTGTTATTTAGGACTGCTAGTAGTTTCTTCTTTGCCTTGGTGCCTAGTCCTATTAGCATTTCATTTGTGATTCCATCCTTTCCTGGTGATTTCTTCTTTTTTAGGGTATTCATTGCCTGTTCCATTTCTTCCATTGTTAGATTTGCCATCATATATTCTGCTGCTGTCTCTGTATTTCTATGATGTATCTGTTTGTCTTTGATTGCTTTCTTCTGTTCAGTTGTAATATCAATGTGGTTTGCATTGGCATAGTGTTCCATTAGTGCATTTGCAGCCTTTTTTCCTGTAAGCAAGGCATTTCCTTGTTTAATTGTTATTTGTTTGTTTCTAGGTCCTTCATTGTTCATGGCTTTCACTAGTTTCCATAGTTTGTTTCCATCCCTGTCAAAATTCAGGTTTTCTGTTTTTTCCCTCCAACGATCTCTTGTTGTTTGATTTACTGTTCTTTTATATTTTGCTGAGATGGCTTTGAGAGAGGTATTCGCTTCAATTGTTTGTTCTCTCTCTGCTGTCTTCCTGGCATCTTCAACTTTGTCCTCCAAACTTTGTAGTTCTTCAGTCCAGTATGGTTTGTAATTTTTCCTCGCTCCTCTTGGAATGGACTCAGTGGCTGCCTGTATTATTGCTCTGTTTAGACTTTCCACCATTTGCTTCATGTTGCCATATCGTGTATTTATGTTTTCACAATATTTGTCTGTTAGTGTGGCAAATCTGTCCCAATCTGCTCGTTTGTAATTCCAGCGGGGCAAGGGCTTTTGCTCCTGTGGAACATACTCCATATTCATTACAAGCTTGATTGGTCTGTGGTCACTACCTGCTAATTGGTCCAGCACATGGCGATCGATTTTGTGGAGGATGTCTCCTGTGCAGAAAGCTAAGTCTGGAGTAGAAGTGGTAATCCATCTTCTGGAGTAGAAGCTCGGTGTGTCATCCGCTTTGTTGAGTAGATGGAGATTTGAGTCTATTTCCCAGTCCTCCACTTCATCTCCTCTTTTGTCAGTATCTGGGTATCCCCATCTTTCTGAACGGCTATTAAAGTCTCCGACAATAATGCAATTTGTGTCAGTTATTTTCATGTTTGAGAGTGTAAGATCCTTATCTGCTGGGCTATAAAGATTGTAAATTCTTATTTTCACGTCCTTTATCATTATATCAACACCTATAATTTCTGTTTGGTTGTCAGAGATCACAGATACTTCGCTGCAAGGTATTGTATTTCGTGTAAGTATTAGAACTCCTCCTTTATGTCCTTCGCGGTCGAAACGTGTGGCCTGATATCCCCTGACTGAAAATTTGTGCTTGGCGTTGAGGTGTGTCTCTTGAATGCATGCCACATCTATTCTATCTTTATGAAGACGCTGTGTCAGGGATTCTTTCTTGTTATAAACTCCTTCGGCATTCCACTGTAGTATGTTGAGTGTCCTTGGTATTTGGTCAATAGCTCTTAACCTACTCCTCTGTGCCTTGACTCCACAGCACAGGGGAAGGTGACCACCAGTAGTCATGGGTGGACCCCCTCGAGGCAGGGGGCCCGGCACTATCACCGCCTGATGGGACTTCACGGGATTAGCACCATAACGATTAATTTTCATCTGTGGCATCATGAAATGATAAAGTTACGTTGCACTGCTTTGTCAAGCCTGTGGCTCAGTACATCCGATTTCGACAAGCATATTTTGGGGTGCTTTCCCTAGCCTTTGACTGTCCCCAGTCTACCTACAAGGCAGCAGGTTTGTGCGTCACTTCGTCTGGTCCCTCTCCCTTGACCTGTCCGACATGGGTGACCCTACCAGTAGCTGTGCTACCGTCGGCATAGCTCTTGGGGTCATTGGAACGCGGAAGCCCCTCTACCTCGTCAAGGTGGACGCACGGCAGAGGGGGACCACAGCATCTGTTGAGTGCCAACTGACCACAGCATCTGTTGAGTGCCGATTGACCACAGCATCCGTTGGTGTATTACAAATATGGGCTAGCACTATACACCCAATATGCCTCAAGATGTGCAAAAAGGTCCTCGACCTGGTTTAATCACATTCCCAATATGTCTTAAGGCAAGACTACAGGTCCTTTCTTATGCTGGTTCATGTCTAATCCAGGTCTGAAATTCATTTTTTTTTTAAAACAAGCAAACTTCAAAAATAAACTTACCAGGTGGAGTTGCTGGCCATAGCCCAAGAGAACTATTCCAAAGCTCATTGAATGCAGTGTACAGCCCAAACTGAAATCCCATCTGAGGACCAACCTGAGCAGCTGCAGGCATTAACCCACGATAAAAACCCCTCACTCCTTCCTGTTTCAGAATAGTCTGTACAGCTGAAGGTAGGCTGTTGTAGGTCTAAAACAGTAACAAACAAAGATCAACTTAAGAAAAAAGATAAGGAATTACAAGTTAAAGGTAGTAGAAGGATGAAACATTAAATTGTAGTAGGTTCCTTTCCATGGCATCCGCTCAATTCTGTTAAATGGATCCAGAAACATGGAGAACAACTACAAGAATTACAAATAAACTACAAACATTACTTGCCTAGCAGAATAATGGGACTAAAATGGCATGACAGAATCACCAATGGAGAGAACTAAACATTCCAGTCAACCAAAAGGTGAGGACAAGTCATTGGCCCTGTATAGAACACAATAAAACCTGATGATAGCATAACTAGACATCTAAAAATACTTAGAGAAGAGAATTACAGACAGATTTAAAATATGGGTAGAACATCAATGGCGGCGGCAAAAGATAGAACGACCTGGTGTTAATTGGTTGATGCCCCAATGGGGAATAAAGGGCATACGGTAAAAGAAATCTTGAGGCTGCTTATATCCAACTAGTGTTTGTCCCGTAATGGAATCAATGTATGTCACATGTGCTTTTTATTCTTCAACATCGAGTGCTCCTGAAGCAAATTGTTCTCTCATTGTAAAAGTAAAATTATTTATCACAAGTGTAGTCACACAAATAACATTTTAACTCTCAGTCCTGAGCAGACGTTACTTTAACTCATTCAATCCTAAGCAGTAGTTAGTTTTAAAGTTCGACTAAAATGTTGACCTATTGTCCTTGACTTGGGGATGTAAATTACAAGTACCTCTGAAGTCGGAGTGGGTTTGCCTGATGGTGAGGAAATTCAGTCCAGCATTACTAGAAGTAGTATGTATGCACTACGCTTGAGTTCAAAGCCAAAATAAAAAATACCATTGTGAAAATCGAGACAAAGCAATCTGTTCCTAAATCATCTGTGGCTGACTTCAAGCCTGGCATGTTGGAATTATGAAATTGTTGGGACGCACAGATGTTTCCAAGGCACCAGGGCCAGGTTCTATACTGGCCAAGACCTACTAACACATCCTAGTCGTGTCTCCTGGGCAACAGGTCCCTTCAGGGTCCTGGCTAACATAGTAGGATCGCTGATTCTTCCGAAGTCGGAGAGAATCTGTCTCCATGGCGAGGAACCACCAGTCTGCACACCAATAAGCCAGACATGGGACAACGGATACTCACGCAAGCCTCAGGTCCTGTATGACATCACACTGATGTTGGACAACAGGATGTCTTCATCTGACATACAGGACTTCGCGCTGGAGTTCACAGCCAGCGAACGCAAGCAAGCAGCATAAAACTGTTTCCTGCCTCTATTTATGCTGACCTTTCATAACTATTATACTACTATAAATTATGTAAATGATTCTAGCTATAATTTACATACCTTAGGTTCTCCTTGTGCTACAAAACGAGTTCTGATGACATCTACTGGATGGATAACAACTGTGGCAATACATCCACTCAATCCTCCACAACACAAATGGGTTAAAGGTCGATATGTCGTCGTAAGGGTTGCAGGAAGGTAATGCCAGATTTCTTCAGTCAGAATTTCAAAGCTGCCATACTGGGGAATTGAAAAATGCACGTCTGAGAACAGCATTGCCCCCCCCCCCCAATAATGTAATGTTATGTCACAACTGTAAAATGTACAACTGACTACTAGGTAGCCACAATACAGCACTTATTTGGTCAGTTACTACATTTAGAATCTATGAAATATGTTTAAATCATGTCACCAACATCTCTGTCAATCATTCCTCAACATCTATGTTATGTCATCAACATCTCATTCAGTCATGTCATCAAGATCTCATTCAGTCATTTCATCAACATCTCTTTCAGTCATAAGTGTAATTTTCTTCTTCTTCTCATATTTTGCTTGAAATTGATGGTCTATGTCTGCAATGTTGTCACAAATTGTATTAACTTGATAGGCCACTGTAGCCGCAAGACAATGCCCAAGTTTCACACTTGTGGGGCACCTCCACACAGCACTGCCTATCCACAGTTGGGCTAACTTGCCATGTCTCTCAACAGATGTGAAGTTCCAGTCTTGCACGCCCCATTGTTCTTGAGCTTGAAGAAGGAAAAGAAAGCTGTACAACAGTCCCCATGGAGAAGGTACTTTGGTACAAACGCTTCTACACCAACGTCACTCTAGCAGACTTCAGGACTCGGCAATTTGAATGCCAATTTTTTACAAGGGTCAGTATCCCACCTTTTCGCCTGTCCTTTCGGTCAGATCGGTAACACTGGTAGCCTCTGATTTTGAAGGCTATAGTTTCATTGAGGTGAGTTTCTTGCAAGCAACATATGCTTACTTTTTCTTGGTCCAAGATTTTTTCTAATTCTATTTTTTTGTTGCTGAATCCCTCCGCATTCCAGTGCATTATTTTAAGTCTTCGTTTAGTATGGCCAGTCGTCCTATTCTCATGTCCCCTGGCTCCACAGGACATCTGAGAAGGACCTCCAGTAGTTGGGGTTGGACCCTTTCGAGACATAGGGCCCGGCACTGCACCTGCCTGGGGGTCCAAAGCAGGGCGAGCACCATAACAATTAGCAGTAGTCGACATATTCCATTTTGCGTGATTGCGTGGCATCCTGATTTCTGTGGTGCGCCTCTTGGCTGGTTGCCTCCATCTTCAGCACCTTTCTTTGCTAGAGCAGACTGTGGTCTCACTCGAGTGTAGATGTGTACGCACGCACACACCTGTCTGCGCATGCATGTATGTGCATACACATCTAGAGCATACTGGTTATTTTCCAGAGACTCGCCGTCGCCCCTTCTCCTGTTAGTTTAAACAGGTCCGCCACGTGAAGGCCAGGAGTTGGACTTTTGCTGCATACGTTATGTATTCACGAGCCATTGAGGTATTTAAGCAATGTTGGGCGCTCACCCCAACACTGCGCCCCGGCTACATACAGCAACATTTGGAACCCTGAATGCCAATGAACCGAGCCTCTGATTTAAGTTCAGTCTCTCAGAGGGTTACAAACCAGCTACCCTTTCAGTATTGTGGTCAATCAGTTATATCAGCAACAACACATTAAAAGAGACTCAAGACCAAAAACATACACACTTGTGCCACTCCATAGAGAACAGATAAGACTTGAGCTGGAATGTGACCCTTCCACAGTGCCTTTACTCCTTCGTCTTTCACAATACACTTAATAGCTTGCATCATGCCATGATACTTGGATGCTGCAGTTGGCCTAAGTGGTTCCACCTGTAGCTATTACAGGAAAGCAAAAAGATATTTGAAACTGGAAAGAATACTTTAGTTTCTATTAAGGGAAAACAACAAGACATTTCCAGCTGAAAAAATATTTTAGTTTCTATTAAAGGAAAACAAAATATTTGTAACCGGAAAAAATATTTTAGTTTCTATTAAGAGAAAGCAAAAAGACATTTGCAACTAGTAGAAATATTTTAGTAATTATGAATCATCGGCGTGTGCCATTCGACAATCACGAGCAGTCATTGTTTCCCATCTCACATGATCACCAGTGTTGGATCTGTGAATTGATGAGTCATGGTGAGAGACGCTTATTCATATTATTAACTGATGCTTTGGCCATTCTTATATTTTTTCTTATTTCTCGATTTCTTCTTCTTCTGCGTTCATCCGGAGTGTTTTTTTTCCGGACGTGACTGCATTGTGCCTGTTTACAGCAGAGCTGTGTTCTTGCGCCATTAGGCCGGCACATCCGACTTCTGCGGGCATTTGTTGACCGGGTTAACCTTCCCAGGATTTCTCGATTTTACCTGCCATCACCTGTTAAATATCTTAGGCAAGGAAAACTATTGAATGTTTATGTCACTCTCCGTTTACTATAGTTTTTGAGGTTTTTTGTTTTTTTTTGGGTTTTTAGGCGTGTCACTTTGTTTGTTTTTTTGCGCTCTCTCGCTTTGAACTCAAGTGTAGTCCATACACACTATTTATAGTAGTGATGGACTGAATTTAGCATGTGGATTAGCTTTTCCTTTTAGCAGTGTCCCTCGTCATTAGGCGAACCCACTCCAACTTCAGAGTTACTTGTAATTTACATCCCCAAGTCCAGGATGACATTGTAGTCCAAATGTCCGGTGTAGGGGTTGAACCACTTACCTCAACATCATCACACGAATGTTGACCTGCACTTTCTTTGTTGATATTCATAGTTTTCTAAATATTATGTTTAAGTTTAAGGCATTTTTGTACTTGGTTTACTAATTCTTTGAGATCTTGTCCTGGAACATAAATTTTGAATTTTCTTATAGTTAATCTACTCTATTCGGCAGTTATTGTGACATATTAGTTGAAAGAGTTAATATTTTAGTGACTATAACTGGTATAAGAAAAATGCTACCTGAAAACGTATCTTTAACACATCGAGTGGTTGGAAAAGGCTCCTTGTTGCAGCTCCACTGACTGCACCAGCCACTGCATGCTCCACATGTGACAGATGCACTGCCTCATTTGGGTTGTAACCCACCATTATATAACACCTTTAACCTGACATCAGGTCTCAGACATATTAATCATTAAAGTAGTCTGACTAATTAATACATTATATAATATAATTTTAATATAATATATTTATTAGTAACTACTAACTACGTTTACTGAGGCTTTTCTGAATACAGGATGAGGATGGAAAACAAACGTGCTTTTCCAAAATTATTTTTATAGAATAGTTATCTCAGAACTATGACATCTTGAGCAGAAAATGTTGGTTCAATGCCTGTACTCCACTATCTTTGGTTGACAGAAACAGTTGTTAACTTTTGAGTGCCTATGAAATTTAAATGTTTTTGTTTACAGAAAATCAAGAATCGAAAAATCGATAATTAAACGGTCTATCTAAGAACTTTATTTTATATCCAATGTTCTTCATGCGAAAAACAGTTTCTATCTAGAGACATCGATAGAATAATAATCAAATATTATAATTTATATATTTCTAGTCAGGGCTTGCTGTAGAAGACGGCAATATCACACGAATACTGATATCTAGTAGTTTATCTTTTCACGTTGTATCACTACGACCTTAACCGTTCATGACACGGAAGTGAAAATCTTTCTCTACAGTAAACTTTTAATTGCGAAGAATGAACATTCTTTTATTCTGCTCTCATTGTACTGCATTTCCCGTAATTTGTCACGGAGATGAAGCAAATGTAAATTTCAGTGTTTCGCTTGTTTTGTTTCTTGTACTGACGACATGTTTGATTCTTCAGTCTCTTTTACTCCATCTTACCAATTGTTCCTGGATCGTACGCTTGCCTTGTATCCCGATACTCTCATGCAGACGGCCTGAGACAGTAGAACATTTGGTGATCTACCGCTGATAATCATAATGTATGCTACATGATATCTAAAATCTTATCTTGTCCCATTCTAACTAACTATCCGAACCATTTAATTCCTTTGTGTTCTATAGTTTCAGTAATAATAGGTGTCACCCCTACCTTGTATTTGGTTTTTCATTTGTCTCTTCTGGCTCGCTTTGAACTCAAGGTTTGAGTCTCAAGCGTAGTCCACCATACACGCTACTTATTGTAGCACTAGATTAGATTGATTGTTGCATGTGAATTAGCTTTCGCTATTACCTGTGTCCCCAGTGTCCCTTGCCATCAGGCGAACCCACACTTTCCATAAAGGTCTAAGACTATAAACACAGCTCTGTGCTAATCTTGTGCTACTCTCCTCTTGTGCCAGGCCTAGTTACACTTTGTTGGAGTGTTCGCTGTCTTTGAACTCAAGCATAGACCATACACACTACTTCTAGTAGCACTGGACTAGATTTTGCATGTGGATTAGCTTTCCCTATTACCAGTGTCCCTCGCCATCAGGCGAATCCACTTCGACTTCAGAGGTACTTGTAATTTACGTCCCCAGGTCAATGACGAGAAATCAACATTTTAGTCCAACTGTCCGATGTGGGGATTGAACCCCCTTACCTCGGTATCAACACAACGGAAGTTTAATCACTCGCGTTCTTATCCATCCGCCATGCTGACCTCCGCCTGGTTAAATAAGTTTGTCAACCATTTTATCCTCCTGGCATGCTTTGATGGCTTCAACTGGAATAATAGCAATGCCTGTAGCATTGTTGTTTGGGGCTTTTTAAAATTGTTTCTCTCACTTTCTGCTCTAATACACTTTATTCGTTATATTCTTCATAGGAAAGATTGAAGGGAATCTTGACTGCACTTGTTGTCTGTGGATTTCTTCTTCTTCTTTTCGTTCATCCGGAGTGTTTTTTCAGATGCGATTGCGGTGTGTCTGTTATGCGCCCTTGGGCCGAAACCCGTAGGCCAACACATCGACTTTAGCGTGCTTTTTTGACCAGGTAGCATTCCTGGGAGACTCTCACTTTTGTGGTGCCATCTACAGCCCAGCTGGCCAAGGTTGAACGGTCGAAGACAACGGTCATCCCTCAAAGGAAGGCAGGGACAGTCCATAGCATTTTCCGCCATCCAAGGTTGCTTCCATAGTTGCAGGGCCGACACATAGCGCCCTGATTCTGGGCTCACCGAGGGAAATCGTCACGTCCTGCTCATGGCTGCTTTAAATCCTCACTTCAATATATTGGTCATTTCGTTTGCCCCGGGCCATTCCTGCACAAACCAGACAAGTTTGCAGATGGTATCCACTCAGCGAGTTTTCGGACATGTGCTTGTCGTTGCGCCCGTCAGAGCTGTTCCAGGCACGACAGACATTCGGAAAACTACCTAGTCAGAGCTGTTCCGAACAAGAGCGGCATTCGGAAACTAGGTAGTCAGAGCTGTTCCTAGCACGAGAGACATTCGGACGAGACATTTCACTCGGACGTAATTGCGTAGTGTCAATTTTTAGTTTGCCACCCGTAGGATGACACTTCCGACTTCCGGCGGGCATTTTTTAATGAGGTTAGCCTTCCTCTGGTTTCGAGGCACGTTAGACTGTTGTGATGTCGCCAAAATCTCAGCTGGTCAAGATAGAACGATCAACGACATCGCGGTCGGCCCTCAAGGGAAGGCAGGGGCAGATCATGGGCATTCCCTCGCTATCCAAGGAGGCTTCCATAATTGCAGAGCCGGCACATATTGCTCTGAGACTGGGCACACCCGAGGAGTTGCCACGTCCTGCTCATGTCTGTGGATTTAATAGTTCTGTAAAATATATCTTCTGTCTTGTTTCAATCGTTTTAAGTATTTCTTTTTCTTCTGCTGCGTTCATGCGGAATATTTTTTGGACGTAATTGCGTTGCGCCTGTTTACAGCGGAGCTGCGGTATATGCACCTTTCGGTCAACACATCCGACTTCTGCGGGCATTTGTTAACCACGTTAATCTTCCCGGGTGTTTCGTAGGTTGGTCAGCTCTCACTGATGTGATGTCATCCCCATCCCAGCTGGTCGATTCAGATCAGCCGGAGACATAAGTCAGCCCTTAAGAGAAGGCAGGGGCAGACCATGAGCATTTGCCGCCATCCAAGGAGGCTTCCATTTTTGCAGAGCCGACACATAGCGCTCTGGTACTGGGCTCAACCAAGGAATCGTCACGTCTTACGAATTGCTGCTTAGCCTTACTTTTGCATATTGGACCTTTCGTCCTCCACAGGCTGTTCCTTCGGAAGCCAGGAGAGATCAGTCTGCAGATGATATTCACACAGTGAGCTTACGATTCGGACATTCCACGTAATGGTTTTGGTAGCCAAGCAATAATCAATTTCGTGCCAGTGGAACGCTTTTCCAGGTGATACGCAGGACGGTCGAATCTTACTGTTGTGATGTTATCCCCATCCCATCTGGTCCATTCAGAACAGCACGTGTCATAGCTGTCAGCCCTTAGGGGAAGACAGGGGCAGACCATGGGCATTCCCCACCATCCAAGGAGGCTTCCATAATCGCAGAGCCGACACATAGCGCTCTATTACTGGGCTCACCCAAGTAATGGATTTGCTAGTCAAGCAATATTCCATTTCATAGGTGAATGGGAGCCCTAATAATCGGAAGTGAGGCTAAGCAACCATGTGCAGGATGTAACAATTCCTTTGGTGACCCCAGTACCAGAGCGCTATGTATCAGCTCTGCAGTTATGGAAGCCTCCTTGGATGGCGGAGAATGCCTATGGTCTGCCCCTGTCTTCCCTTGAAACGGGCCGACTGGGATGGAGAGATGAAGATGATACCACAATATCGATAGTAGAATATCTTAGGAAACGCCCGTGAAGGTTAACCCAGTCAACAAAAGCCTGAAAAGGTCGTATGTATTGGTAAAAAGGCACCAAAAGGCTCTGCTGTAAATAGACACAACGCATTTTGCCCCAAAACAAACATTTCGGACTAACGAAGAAGAAGAAGACATGACACAAAAGGTGTGAATACCACACGTTTTATAAGTTAAAAGGGTTAAAGACAAGAAGGTCGAGTTTATTGCAGTGTTCTATCCAATAGGACTGGGCTCGTCGTTCACTACATGAGAGAAAGACTTGCCACCTATTCCTCCGTGCACTAAGGCCTACAAAATGTCTTGGTCCTAACACATCACAGAACCGTAGCAGGTTCCTACTTCAGGGCTTGTTGTTATTGTTTTATTTTCCACGCTTCTACCCGTTTGTAATTCTGCATTATTTGTCAATTGGTCTGTGCCTTCGTCACCTTTTACTGCGGCATGTTCAGGTCAGTACATCGAGGTGTGTAATGCGATGGGCGACTTACGAATGCCGTCTATACATTTTCAGAGGAGACAGCGGATTGCGATTTTCTGTAGCAATGGTCATAAAGTCTGATATGGTTATCGCACGTATGACTTCCTGATCTGCTGCTCATGCAAGTGCTCTGGAGGCAGCGATGTTCTCCATTGTGAGTCTTAATTTAGTTGTCTGCAACGCGCTACTATCTTCTTTGTCCCATCTTTCCTCAATATTTTGTACTGTGTGTGTAGATGATAATGTCTTCTAGATGTAATACTGCTCTTACTGTGTCGATCGATGCTGACAACTGACCTCTGCAGTATCTCCATAGTTTAATGTCAAATAGACTATGTTTACAAGCCTACATGTACATCACACGTCAGAAGGAACTACATGAAATGATGGATACATTGGTTGTAGAATGCGAAAAAAATAACGATTAATTTTCTTCTTCTTCGTTCATCCGGAGTTTTTTTTCGGATGTGATTGCGTTGTGCCTGTTTACAGCAGAGCTGCGTTCTTGCGCCGTTAGGCCGACACATCCGACTTCTGCGGGCATTTGTTGACCGGGTTAACCTTCCCGGGACGATTAGTTTTATTAATAGGAAGAGAAGAATCATGGCAATATCAAAGAATTAGTTAATGCCTATATGAACAATTAAAGCAATTATTGTTATTTTGGGGCAAGTGCGTACATTCTAATATCTAGGTACACGGGTAACATGAGATGGAACATGCATCACAGAGATAAAGAATAAAATAGGACAAAGAAACACTGTATTCCATCACCGGGAAGGTTAACCGGGTCAGAAATTGCCCGCAGAAGTCGGATGTGTCGTCCTAACGGCGCAAGAACGGAGCTCTGCTGTAATCAGACACAACGCAATCACGTCAGAAAAAAACAACAACACAAAAACTCCGGATGAACGCAGAAGAAAAGGAAGAAGAAGAAGAAGAATTCTATCAAATTGAGAACATTTTATGCAATAAGTCCTTGTCATTAGAAGGTAGAAACAGATTTTACATAGAACCAGTTCTAAATATGGCTGCGAATCGTTGACAAATAGTAAACAAACGAAAAACTCCACTGAAAATGTAGAGATGTGATTTTATAGAAGAATGCTTACAATTCTTTGGGCAGACAAAATAAGTAATCTGGACATTTTCAGGGAAATTAAGTCCCAAAGGCATCTTATTTCAAACATGATAAATAGATAGCCATCATTCTTAGGTTACATTATGATAAGTCAAAAGCTGGAACATGTTGTGACCACTGGAACACAATTTGTGAAAAGAGAGATAGAGAAGACAGCGAGAGAACATTCATTACAGTCTTGTTTAATGGCATGAACTGACCCGTGCTATTTGAGATCGCAAGATATGGAGGAGCATTATCTCCCACGCCATTCGACAGGGCACTTGGTGATAATGACAGGTATATCAGTCCATTCTTCTCCGTGTTGGAGATTGTTCAAGTCACAGACCTTGTAGATTATCTAATCAGCCCGGCGGTTCAGGATAGACATTTTTTAGGCGTATCCCGTGTTATCGTCAAAAGGACTGTGCAGGGGAATTTTTAAAAAGCATAAACTCTCATGTACGCCGTAACCTGTGCAGTTTTGTGCCAGTGGCCATCGTCGGTAAGTGAAGGATGAGCCTCCTGACCCGGCGCGAGGTATCTTTTGTGCAGCCGAGTTTGAGTCTCATTTTTTAATTTTTCTCATGCCTAATCTTTCCAACGAGGTCTTGCTGACAGTGAGAGTCCGAGCCTATAACATAGTTTATGAGATTAATGCAAGTATACTTTTTAAATCATTCTTATTATTGCATAATAAGGGGAATAAAATAACATAAATTACGTTTTCTCATTACTGTTTGTTTATGAAAGCTTGTCAACACAACCCCTTCTATTTTGTGGATTGTATTTGGTAAAACCGCTCTATACTTGGTCTTTCCAATTTTCTACCTAAAATATGAAAACGCCAAACCTGTTTGTGTTTGGTTACACCGTGAAATGAAATCCGGCAATGCTTACTGCTGGCTATATAAGGGCGGAAGTTGCGCAGAAACAAGGTTACACGGAGAGGGCAGCAAGTTGTAGAGACGGGTAAGTAACGCGTGGTCTTTCTTTAACGTGCCCTGCTAGTTAAACGTAGTGTGGATGCATTTGTCTTGGTGCTTTTGAATGCTAGAAATTATTTAGCAGTCATAATTGGTGCTGTTATAAATTTTTACAACATGCGATTCATGAGAGAATTAATAGTATACATTAACAATTACTACTATTCTCTTGAGAGTAAGACATGCCACGTGGTCGAATTCAAGAATTTTCCGGTTTCATAAAATTTTATGCAAAGGTCTGTAAAATAAAGCATGGAGATAGTAGATTACATGTAGAACCGTTGAAAAGCCGTTAATTTTTGTGTGACAATCGCAGGTATGAAAGCTCTTTTCCAGCATTCAGGTAGGAATTGGCGCGAAGCGTCACCACGTGTGACAACGAACAAATTTAATCAAAGCACTCTCAGAGCAGCATATGTCTGCCATGAGCTTTGAAGATTTTACTCGATCAGATGTGCTGCTGTAAGTAAGTCAACCTGCAGAACAAGGTGTTGACATTAAGAATAATGGTATGTCGACTCATGGAGGCATATCCACAAAAAGCTAGCTGTAAAACCCAACCATAAATTAGCGTGTTCCATCGTGCCATTACCCGAAGTAAAAACGGAAGTCATGTACAGAGTCATTCCGCCAATGAAAATCTTGTCCCAGAAGAAGCTAATTTACCATGCATTCTTTTGTCATTCATTCAAATCTCACATCCTGGTAGTGGGTTTTCCAGGAAAGTTTTGCCTAATATTAAGTGCACGGCCATTGGTTGAAATCATGGTGAACTTTTATATAAATAAAGAATATATTTTATACTTACCGTAATTAATTTTTCTTTTGCATATATAATAGACATACGTAAATTTTAGATTTTCAAATTCTCCATCCAAATTTACATACATTTGGAAAGTTTCATCGCAATATATGCTTTATTTGTGGATGAAAACACTTTTCTGCGAGGATGTTTTTTTTTGGTTCTTTGGGCATATTGATCGGACGGGCATGTACACGTAACATTATTCTGGCGCTGATAATAGACATAACGTAAATATTAGATGGATTTTCAAATTCTCCACCCAAATTTACATACATTTGGAAAGTTTCATCGCGGTATATGTGATATTTGTGGATGAAAAACATTTTCTGCGAAGCGTGCCTTTATGAATGGGTGAACACATGGCCATGTGCCATAGTGACTGCGCATATTGATTGAATTGGCATGTACACTTTCACTTTTCAACACTCAAAACGTGCAATTTAACCTACTAAAGTTAAAGAGAAAACATGTGTAAAGATTAATAATAATTTATTTGTATACTCGTACTATTTTGTAATCATTTAACATCACGGAATATATTTTTGAAGTTTTCATATGACTGCACAGACATAGACAAGGTAATCGAACACACTGGAGAGCTCTAATATCGGGTTAATAGCATGAGATCATTGAGGTACCATTAGTTTGAATTTCAAGGCCTATCTACTTTGGCGGTCTCTCATTTGTAAATACTCAAAATTAAAATGATAGGGCTCGCTGCATAAATAAACTAGCACAGTGAAATAAATGTTGAAATTAAAGCTCTTTTAAAAGTGACTCATAAAATAAGCATGAATAGCAGACCTCAAACCTACCTATGAGACTCAAGAATCACAAATGGCAATTTAAATTTTATCTTTCAGACTTTCCAGTGTCATGAAAGACAAATGGACGACCAGATGCAAATAAAATCTACAAGGTTACAAGATAAGTGGGTATGTGCCACTTGAATGTTACACAGCTGCTAGGATGGATGTCTTCATACTTTCTTGAGCAAGCTATATTATATGCTACTGAATGCACCATCAAAATATCAGGTAATTTCCTATATCTTTATTATATTAACTTTGATTTTATGTTGTTCCATGTGAAAATATGTCAAATTTGTTAGAAACCAATTAGTTGGCATTCATTCTAATAGAATGAATGCTCAGATAAAAAACTAAAACAAAAATACACCCTATATTATACTGTTAGTGCCAGAACTGAACAGCAATTATGAAATTGTCTAGAACATTAAAATAAAGCTAGAAGAAACTAACATGTGGCAGATTTTATTCATGTAACAATTCCAAGTAGCAATGGCATGACAGAATAGAACATTTTCCCTGCATGTTTTTACATATCTTTACTGTCCAATAATAGGCCGCTGTAAATTTAATAATTGTGACACAATATACTTTACCAATATACTACAAAAGTGAGAGTGATGATAACAAGACACCTCTTATCTGAAAGATAATGAAAGATTCTTAGTCTGAAATGTTCACATTTTGTTGTATGTGTTTACCTTTAAAAAACATTGCTGTTTTGTCTTAAATTTTGGTTTTTATAAAACTTGTCAGCATTATGGTAATGATTACCGATGCCTATATGTTAGCAAAGAATATTGATGCTATCGAGGCGACAAAGGATGCAAATGACCACCTCATACCATAGGTGCAAAATGTAAGCAGTCATGAGCAAAATTGCCGTGGTTCAGGGCCAATACTCCATTGAGAGGTGAAAGCCGGGACAGTTCTGTTGTCATTCTAGTTCCTGCAGATTGCGTTATTGTTTGGATTCTTGCTAGTGAGACTGGTATTTACAGATGTATCTTTGCAAATATCCTTACAACTATCCAGAATTTATATTTTGTGCTTGCATTTTACTTTCAGATATGAAATGCTATATGAAATCTCACTTTACATTAAGCAAACCAAGTATAATTATTCACTTGTTCAACAAGCTTGGCATCGCTAATTATAATCTGAACTCTTTAAATCATTAAATTATCTGCATCATTTATTTGAACTGTATGTAATTATGCACACTCTTACCCACCTGTGGTAGTTTGCCATGTGAGTGAAGAAATGTGTGCTATAAAAAACTAAACATGTACTTTTTTTGACTTTGTCTCTGTGATGAAGTGTCACATGTTTAACACATCAAATATCCATATTTTGGTTCTAAATTTTGTCAGAACTTTGCCTCAAATCTACTGCTTTTTAACACTATTAAGACATTTTAAAATAAATTTTCTTTCCAGAATGGACTTGGTAATTGTGGTGTGCGGAAATCTGCCTCCAAATGGTAGGTGCAATATATTTTTGTAATAGTTTGTATAATTATTTAGTTAAAAGCCATCTTCTAGATTACTACAAAGCATGAGTTAGTCATGCATATGTAAAGTAAATGTCTTTGGTCTGCTGGCTTGCATTTACTAACAGGCTGTATCACTTCTGTTTCAATGCCTTTTAACTATTGAGAATATGACAAAACATGCCATGACAGGTACTGGCAAAGTGTTGAGGTATCTGAAATGTTCACTTATGTAATTACACCAATGGCAGAAAGTTAACCATTTTCCTGAATCAGTATGCTCTTTTAAAAGGTTTTGTGTATAACCTTTGCCTGACATTTGTGTGACCACATCACATAATTTTTTATACATTTTTCTTAATTGGCCTTCACTGTCAGCTTCTTTGTAAGATAACTATTTAATATACATAAACTATAGATATCTAGTGTTTTGCAAGGGGTGTCGATAACTGACTTCTGAAAACATTTATACAACTCTTGACAGGAACAAAGTGCTCTTAAAGATACTTCCAAGTGAGTTTACAGTGATGATAACAAGACACCTCTTATCTGATAAATAATGACAGATGTTTTAATATCTGAGTTACTCACTTCGAATCTACAAATGATTTTCTTTTTACACAAATAAAACCAAATATTTCTATAATATATTACATAAATCAGTAATGTCTGAAATTATTGGAATGTTCACTTTAGTAATTACACCAATGGTAAGTTAAGAGCTTGCTTAAAATCGTCATTTCCTTTGTCGTGAAATTTTCTTTCTTTTCTGAATCTGTACACTCATAGCTCTGATTGTTTTATGTACAGTGCAAATCGCTTAAGGTGATATGGCAATATTTTGTTGTGAAGAACAGTATTGTATTGTACTTTGTAAATAATACTATATGCTTCAACTCTTATAAGAGGAATTCCTGAGTTCGCTTATCAGGTCTGCACTTTATAACCTTTGCCAGCCTCTGGTGACCACATCAGTGTTCCCGCCCTACCACCAGGTTCTTCATAATTGACACATCACTGTCAGAATTTTTGTAAGATCACTTAAATATACCTAGGTTTTTGTGTCGGGTGCCCAGACTTTCACTTCCCTCCACAAATTTATACTCATCAGACTAAATAATGCAACCTTTGACAGGAACAAATTGATCTTAAAGATACATCCAAGTGAGTTTACAGTGATGATAACAAGACACCTCTTATCTGATAAATAATGACCAATGTTTTAATATCTGAGTTACTCACTTCGTATCTACAAATGACTTGATGGTAACATTGAAAGTCATAAAGTGGGGAAATGCTGTTTCTTTCCCAACAAACTTTTACTGGATTACCTGCCATTTAAACTGTCACATTATTCATTTCTATTTACACAAATAAAACAAACAGTTCTTCGGTTATATATTTCATAAAAGCGTATGAAATTACTGGAATGTATTTTTTTTTAAGGGAATTTATTTCTATTCTAGTCATTTGTACTTGAAATGAAAGTAATCTTAAAAAGATTACATAAGGTCTTTATTTTTTGTTGGGTAATCTAATCGTTGTCCACCTTAAAACATTTTAATATTTACGCTGAAATGTCCAATTCTGTTTTCTTTAATTATTCAGTGATAGCTGAAAGCCACCTAGATTACTACAAAGCATGAGTTAGGCATGTATATGTAAAGTAAATATCTTTGGTCTACTGGTTTGCATTTACTAACAGTATCACTTCCGTTTTAATGGTTTTTAATCATTGAGAATATGAGAACACCTGACAAGTAATGGATAATCCAAGTGGGTTTACAGTGATGATAACAAGACAGACACCTCTTATCTGATAACTAATGACAGATGTTTTATCTGAGTTACTCACTTCTATTCTACAAATAATTTTCTTTTTACACAATTATTTCTATAATCATATATTACATAAATCAGTAATGTTTGTGAAATTACTGTAATGTTCACTAAAGTAATTACACCAATGGTAACAGTTTTAAAGGAGCTTGCTTAAAATCTTTATTTCTTTTGTTGTGAAATTTGCTCTTTCCTGAATCTCTACACCTAGCTCTGATTTGTACAGTGCAAACCGCTTAAAGTGTGGCAATATTTTGCTGTGAAGAACAGTATTGTATTGTACTAAGAATTTCTGTAGAAGTATTTCTAGTCCATGAGTTCGCTTTATCAGGTCTGCACTTTATAACCTTTGCCAGCCACTTGTTACATATGTGTTTCTCTTCTTCCCCCCCACCACCACCACCACCACCACCACCACCAGGTTCTTCATAATTGGCCCATCACTGTCAGCATTTTTGTAAGATCACTTAAGTATACCTAGGTTTTTGTGTGGGGTGTCCAGAATTGACTTTCACTTCCCTGCACACATGTATATACATCAGGATAATTAATGCAACCCTTGACAGGAAAAAAAGTGCTCTTAAAGATACATCCAAGTGAGTTTACAGTGATGATAACAAGACACCTCTTATCTGATAAATAATGACCAATGTTTTAATATCTGAGTTACTCACTTCGTATCTACAAATGACTTGATAACATTGAAAGTCAACGGTGGGGAAATACTTTCCAAATGAAGCTTGCTTGGTTATATGCCATTTAAGCTGTCTGGTTATTTTTCTATTTACACAAATAGCTGTAACACAACAGTTCTACAATTAATATACTCCATAAATGACTAACATAAATGAAATTACTGTAATGTACTTTTGTTTGCGGAACTAGATCTTCTTCTTCTTCGTTCATCCGGAGTTTTTTTTTCGGATGTGATTGCGTTGTGCCTGTTTACAGCAGAGCTGCGTTCTTGCGCCGTTAGGCAGACACATCCGACTTCTGCGGACATTTGTTGACCGGGTTAACCTTCCCGGGGAACTAAATCTAATCTGTTGTACCTAAGATTAAAATTGTCTTAGAAAGATTTTGTCCCTAAATCCATAACATCTTAACATTAAAACCGCCATCATAAATCTTCATGCTAGTTTTCCTCTGAATTTTTTGTAGTAACGTGTGGATAACCATTGTTCTTCACCAAGTGAATTCACTCTTGACCTTGTTGTACTGGTAATTTACATCCCCATGCTAACCTGCAATGTATTTCTTTTCTACACATTTTTACTTTTGAGAGTATATGATGTTTCACAAACACCATCTTTCGGCTGAATAATGTGATGCCAACCTTACTGTGCTGATACTCTCATTTAGTTTTGGTGTTATTTTGTTTGTTTGAAATGTGACATGTCATTCTTGTAAACTTTTAAAAATTTACCATTTTCAGTGTAAGCCTATGGATGTTGTTTGCTGTTGGCATATAACTAGTCTGTATTACTAGCCATGATGCATTTGGATCTGGGCTGACTGGAAGGTCTGTTTTAAATGTACAAATGTAATATATATAATGTCATAATATATAAATATAATATATAATAAATATCAGTCACACTCGCTACCGCCATAGTTAAAAGTTATTATGCCTTTTTAGAGCACAAACTATCGTCTGTCAAGACGGCAAGGTGCCAATGATGATGATAATAAATAAAAATGTTTTGATGCTTTTGTTGTTTAGTAAAAAAAAATGTGACGGGATCATTTCATTCAGATGTTGGAATAGTTTTATCTTTGTTTGGTAATCTCTGCTAAATATGTCAACATTGTAAAACAAAAATAGTTTGCAGGTTGCAAGTCCTGACATTTGGGAGTATACATTGGTAGATACACCCGGTATTAGAAACATGGGGGAAAAAGGCTTAGTTAAAACTTTGGAAAAAATATTTACATAGCTCACAGTGAGTATTGTTTTGAGAGTACGTGATGTTTCACAAACACCATCTTTCGGCTGAACTAAAGTGATGCCTACCACACTGTGCTGATACTCTCACTTAAGAAAGATGTTTTTTTATGTATTATATAATGTTGAATGGGTGCATGTTATTTTAGTAAACAATTTATTTGGGTGAGGTTTACTAGTTTCAATGTACAATGAACGACAGAAGTAGGTTGTCTCTTGGCATGTTTCTGGATAGATATTTGAGGTATATATTTCCTATATATATACGTTTCTCTCTACAGTTTAATGTGAAACTTTCTTTTGACTAAAATGACGTAATTTCATGATTCTGTCAAATCAGCTTAGGAGTGACTTTTTTGTTAAATACTTATACAACTGTTTACATAATCAACCACATGACTTTTCTCGCTGGCTGACACCTTAAGACGACATTTCTGTTCAATTTCTGTGAGTTGCAGATCCTGATTGACTTAGATTGATGTATTGTCATTGGCCATATTGGTTGGTAACTCACCATTCTTTATGATCCCCCCTGCCTAAAGCTATCTGAAGCTATAAGTCCACTTCCAGGAAATTCAGCATTGACATCCTTAGATGTACAATTATAATTATTTTGCACTTGATTTTGTTTGGAGAGTATGTGATGTTTCACAAACACCATCTTTCGGCTGAAATAAGTTGATGCCTACCACACTGTGCTGATACTCTCATTTACATGTTTTTTTACTATGTATTAAATACACATGTTGAATAGGTGCATGTTATTTATTATGGTAAATATTTTTGCAGGTTTACAAGTTTCAATGTGAACTACAGAAGGAAGTTGTCAGTTGGCATATATTTCTGGACATATTTGAGGTACATAATTTCCTAATTATACATGTTTCTCTGTACTATTTGTGTAACATGTTTGTTAATGTGTTCTTTTGACTAAAATGATTTCATGTTCTGTAAAAGTAGCTGTAACAGTTATGTAACTATTTTCAACTAGTGGCATATAATTAACCAAATGGGTGGCTTTCCTTCTTTCCTGACACCTCAACATTGCTGTTCATTAAAAATTGTTGCAGATCAGGATTGACTGGCATTTTGTAAGATTTGTCAGGCATATTGGTTGGGGACTAGCCATTCTATAATGATAACCTGCTAAAGCTAAAATCCATTTTCAGTTAATTCAGCATTGACATCCTTAGTAGAATTAGGATTTGTAGCATTTGTTTTTTTTAAGATTTTTTCATTAGTTTTTGTGTGGAGAGTACATGATGTTTCACAAACACCATCTTTCGGCTGAATTGTGATGCCTACCTCATTGTGCTGATACTCTCATTTAGATATTTTTTTTTCTTGACACCGCCAACAAATTTTCTTGAAATGGAATATTTACTTCATGTAATTATAACCCAAACTACTGAGTGTAATCTTGCCAAAAAATCAACAATCAGCTGGAAGATGCTGATGTTGACAGCGATGTCCTGTAAAAGGATATGCGAATTAAAAAATTAATTTGTAACCCACTGGTCCCCGTGGCCTAAAGGCCATAACCTGATTTTGGCAGCAGACCATGTTGCGCTAGGATTGTAAAGCGTCGTACAGAAAGAAAAGGCATACTACTGAACTTTAAACTTGCCAAGACATCAATAGCAGTAAAATGCAGATGTTGACAGCGATGTCCTGTAAATAGGTTATGCGGGAACAATTATGCTATGAACAAGCTGATATATCATGGCATTCCATTCTAGTACACATTTTTACAGGCTTGCCACCATAAGTATACGGATGTTGGAATTTGTTGTCAAAGTGTATGTAAATGTATATTTATAACACATATTTGGTGTATAAAATGTTGTTACATCTCATACCATTTGAGACCCCTCTGCCGTGCGTCCACCTTGACGAGGTAGAGGGGCTTGAGCGTTCCAATGACCCCAAGAGCTATGCCGACGGTAGCACAGCTACTGGTAGGGTCACCCATGTCGGACAGGTCAAGGGAGAGGGACCAGACGAAGTGACGCACAAACCTGCTGCCTTGTAGGTAGACTGGGGACAGTCAAAGGCTAGGGAAAGCATCCCGAACAAATGCTTGTCGAAATCGGATGTACTGAGCCACAGGCTTGACAAAGAAGTGCAACGTAACTTTATCATTTCATGATGCCACAGATGAAAATAAATCGTTATGGTGCTAATCCCGTGAAGTCCCATCAGGCGGTGATAGTGCCGGGCCCCCTGCCTCGAGGGGGTCCACCCATGACTACTGGTGGTCACCTTCCCCTGTGCTGTGGAGTCAAGGCACAGAGGAGTAGGTTAAGAGTTATTGACCAAACACCCCGGACACTCAACATACTACAATGGAATGCAGAAGGAGTTTATAACAAGAAAGCCTCCCTAACACAGCGTCTTCATAAAGATAGAATAGATGTGGCATGCATTCAAGAGACACACCTCAACGCCAATCGCACATTTTCAGTCAAGGGATATCAGGCCACACGTTTCGACCGCGAAGGACACAAAGGAGGAGTTCTAATACTTACACGAAATACAATACCTTGCAGCGAAGTATCTGTGATCTCTGACAACCAAACGGAAATTATAGGTGTTGATATAATGATAAAGGACGTGAAAATAAGAATTTACAATCTGTATAGCCCGGCAGATAAGGATCTTACACTCTCAAACATGGAAATAACTGACACAAATTGCATTGTTGTCGGAGACTTTAATAGCCGTTCAGAAAGATGGGGATACCCAGATACTGACAAAAGAGGAGATGAAGTGGAGGACTGGGAAATAGACTCAAATCTCCATCTACTCAACAAAGCGGATGACACACCGAGCTTTTACTCCAGAAGATGGATTACCACTTCTACTCCAGACTTAGCTTTCTGCACAGGAGACATCCTCCACAAAATCGATCGCCATGTGCTTGACCAATTAGCAGGTAGTGACCACAGACCAATCAAGCTTGTAATAAATATGGAGTATGTTCCACAGGAGCAAAAGTCCTTTGCCCCGTTGGAATTACAAACGAGCAGATTGGGACAGATTTGCCATACTAACAGACACATATTGTGAAAACATAAATACACGATATGGCAACATGAAGCAAATGGTGGAAAGTCTAAACAGAGCAATAATACAGGCGGCCACTGAGTCTATTCCAAGAGGAGCGAGGAAAAATTACAAACCATACTGGACTGAAGAACTACAAATTTTGGAGGACAAAGTTGAAGATGCTAGGAAGACCGCAGAGAGAGAACAAACAACTGAAGCGAACATCTCTCTCAAAGCCATCTCAGCAAAATATAAAAGAACAGTAAATCAAACAACAAGAGATTGTTGGAGGAAAAAAACAGAAAACCTGAATTTTGACAGGGATGGAAACAAACTATGGAAACTAGTGAAAGCCATGAACAATGAAGGACCTAGAAACAAACAAATAACAATTAAACAAGGAAATGCCTTGCTTACAGGAAAAAAGGCTGCAAATGCACTAATGGAACACTATGCCAGTGCAAACCACATTGATATTACAGCCGAACAGAAGAATGCAATCAAAGATAAACAGATACATCATAGATATACAGAGACAGCAGCAGAATATATGATGGCTAATCTAACAATGGAAGAAATGGAACAGGCAATGAATACCCTAAAAAAGAAGACATCACCAGGAAAGGATGGAATCACAAATGAAATGCTAATAGGACTAGGCACTAAGTCAAAAAAGAAACTACTAGCAGTCCTAAATTACAGCTGGAAGAGGGGAATAGTCCCTCAGGCATGGAAGGAAGCTATACTAATACCAGTCCCAAAGAAAGGAAAAGACCTGGAAGAACCAAATGGCTATCGACCTATCAGTCTTCTTAGCTGTGTAGGAAAATTAATGGAACGCATTATCAATGGCAGGCTAACATGGCATCTGGAAGAAAACCAACTCTTAACACCTCACCAAGCAGGATTCAGAAAGTACAGATCCACTGAAGATCAAATAACCTATATAGCTCAGGAAATAGAGGATGCCTTCCAAGAGAAAAAGCACACACTAGCGGTCTGGATAGATTTAGAAAAAGCATTTGATAAAGTATGGAAGGAAGGACTGAAAGTAAAACTACAAAAAATGCATGTCTGTGGGAAAATGTACAAATGGATCAGCCACTACCTTGAGAACAGAACTGCCAGGACAAAAGTACAAGGACAAACCAGCAAAATGATGCTGTTGGAGCAAGGTGTCCCCCAAGGAGGAGTTCTTTCACCAACATTATTCCTAGCATATATAAACGACATCACGGAAAATTTTCCAGCCAGAGTACACACATCATCCTTTGCAGATGACCTAGCCATATGGACATCTGAAGAATATATTAGTACAGCTAACAGCAGAATACAGCAAGCCTTATTAGCGCTAGAGGACTGGTCAAAATCATGGCTAGTGAAGATAAGTGAGGAGAAAACAACATGCACAGTGTTCTCCCTCTCAACTAAAACTCAGCAACCTAAGCTGGTATTGAATGGAAAAATATTGCGCCATGAAGAAAATCCAAACTATCTAGGAGTCACCTTTGATCGTCGCCTGACATGGAAGACACAGGTTGAGAAAAATCGAACAAGAGCAAGGCAAAGAATGGCAATCATGAAAAAGCTTGCTGGTACAACGTGGGGAGCAGATGAGAAAGTTCTCAAGAAGTTATATACTGGACGGGTGAGGCCAGCACTGGAATATGGCATTGCAGCTTGGGCAACAGCAGCTAAGTCAAACTTTAACAAAATAAGTAGAGTCCAAAACCAAGGAATGCGAATCATAACTGGAAGCCTGAAGACAACGCCTATTAATGAATTAGAAAAGATAACTTGTTTACAACCAATGCAGGATAGAAGAGATAGCAGAGCCCAGCAACAATCTGAAAAATTTAGAAGATTGACAGACCACCCTATGTATAAAAGGTTTAGTGGTTTTGGAAAGGGAAGACTGAAGCGTAGCAACTTTGTAGAAACTGCAAAACGAAAGATTAGGGCAGATCCCATACTTAACATATCAACAGTCAAACCCATTTACAATGCAGACAAGTTCCCAGCTTGGAGACAGCAGCAACTGCCTGAGATGATAGAAAACATTCCTGGTATTGAGAAAAAGAACACTCAGCATGAAACCGAAAGAAGAGAAATAACCCTAAACTACATAAAAGAACATTACCCAAGCAGCAATTGGACCCATGCATATACAGATGGATCAGCCAAAAATTCAGTAGAGAATGGAGGAGGAGGAATTCTCCTAAATTTAAAAAATGGAGTGAAAAAAACACATTCAGTGGCAACTGGAAAGTTTTCAAGTAACTTCAAAGCGGAGGTAGAGGCTCTGAAAACTGCAGCAGAAATGCTTTTGATGGAGGAAAATAAAGACACGCAAATAGCTATCTTTACAGATGCAAAGTCAGCTGTCTCAATACTGAAGAGCAAAAACAGCACAGAACTAGCTGACCTAAGAGCAGCACTCCATGGTCTATGCCAGAAATCCAAAAAAGTTGTAATACAGTGGATCCCATCACATTGCAGTATACCTGGAAATGAAGAGGCTGACAGACTGGCAAAAGAGGGCGGACGACTACCACAGCCTGACATAGACATAACCTATAATGAGGCAAAGAGGTTGATAAAAAGCACTTATAGAACCAAATGGGAATCAGAGCATCCAGGCCACCAGAAGGATGATGCATATTACAAACTCGACCGAAGAGAACAAGTAGCAATCTTCAGACTCCGCACAGGACATAACAGGCTGAAATACCACTTGTTCAATAAACTAAAGATAGGAGATACCGATGAATGTAATTGTAGAACTGGAAAAATGACAGCAAAACACTTGCTGCAGGATTGCCCAACGTATGCAGAACAGAGAAAGATATTTTGGCCCACACCTGCTTCATTTGAGGACAAGCTCTATGGAGATGTCAACAAGCTCAAGTTGACCGCAGGCTTACTTTAACTACATTCAGGTTGACATTTAAAGGTGCATGAAGACCCAGAGGCATGAAATGGAATATTGCTTGGATAGCAAATCCATTATGTGGAAAGTCCAAATCGAAAGCTCGCTGTGTGGGCTTCATAAAAGGTGGAAAAGTGTCCTAGTGGCACGAAATGGAATATTGCTTGGCTAGCAAATCCATTACATGGAAAGTCCGAATCGAAAGCTCACTGTGTGGATGTAATCTGCAGACTGCATACTTCTGGTTTCCGGAAGAACAGCCTATGTTGAACGGAAGGCCCAATATACGGAAGTGAGGCTAAGCAGCCATGTGCAGGACGTGACGATTCCTTGGGTGAGCCCAGTACCAGAGCGCTATGTATCGGCTCTGCAAGTATGGAAGCCTCCTTGGATGGCGGGGAATGACATGGTCTGCCCCTGCCTTCCCTTGAGGGCTGACCAGGATCTTTGGCTGTTCTATATGGGCCGGCTGGGATGGGGGATAACACCACAACAGTGAGTCAAACGTCCTAAGAAACCCCCGGGAAGGTTAACCCGGTCAACAAATGCCCGCAGAAGTCGGATGTGTCGGCCTAACGGCGCAAGAACGCAGCTCTGCTGTAAACAGGCACAACGCAATCACATCCGAAAAAAAAACTCCGGATGATCGCAGAAGAAGAAGATACCATTTGAGAGATCATGATGTTAACCAAATAACACCATCTTTCGACTGTAATTGTGAATATTTAATTTGATTCTCTTACATATTGTGGCCATCAACACTGATGTAATGATTTACATGTAAACAGTTCTGCTTGTTAGATTGTAATATTTATCTGTCACTTTGGTTTTACTTGCATAGGGATTATTGCATAGGGAATTGTTTAAATGACACATTAAGGAAACTCACTTAGCTGTATAAAAACATTTTGTACCATGAACATTGAAACTAGAATAAGGCTCTCTGATCATAGGTTCTTCTTCTTCTGCATTCATACGGATTTTTTTTTCCGGACGTGACTGCGTTGTGCCTGTTTACAGCAGAGCTGCGTTCTTGCGCCGTTAGGCCGACACACCCGACTCCTGCTATAGGTTCTAAAGTACTCTGGTGACAAAATAACTCCAGGGGTTTATTTTAATAAAATTGGCTGAATTTTCTGTAGGTCAAGGCAGTCAAGATGGAATGCCATGTTAGTAAGTGCAATGAACATTAATCCCAGTTAGGCATAACTGCAAATACTTGCCCTATAATGTACATGGATTTAAAAGCTTTTAAAGTTTTTGTCCTGTATAATCTCCTTATATATTGTGTAGGTTCTGGCATAATTCATGGGTGATGATAAAACTGACACCTCTACCGACATACACATGAGGGAATTCTATTAATCTGACATGAAACATGCCTGTAGTCTTGATTGCAGTTGTGGTTGTGAAACATTAACGGAACTTTCACTGCGTAATGGAAAAGCTTTGTTTACATGTGCATACTTTCCCATCAAAATTCTGTCCTGTTGCTAGAATAAGCTACTATTTTAATTTTTTCTTTTTAACTGGAAGCACTTTATGGTAATCTGCAACTGAATGAGATCCACTGCACTATTTGTTGACATGTGGGGCTGTAGATCTTGTAGTTCTGTGTGCTTCTTGGATTTGTCGGATTGGTTCTAGTTGTGCGATGGAGCTAGCTTAACAGGTCTGGTTCAATCCACAGCAGTGGCAGAATTTATTGTGACATGACTGCCGTTTCTAGCGTGACTAACCCTTTTTTTTTTGCCAGTGAGCTTTATTTTAAATTTGTTTATGCTTCCCAGTGAACTTTTCAATTTGACTTGCTCACTAGGTAAATAGTGCCATTCTTCTTGGTCTGCAAGTTTCAGCTGAGCATTTTATGTCACATATTAAAATGTTAGATTGAGGTTAGATTGTTGTCTAATAAAATGGATAAAAAAACTTTCAAGGATGAAACAACCACATGTCCCTATATGGTGTGCAGTATATATAGTTTTTAACGTTCATGACATGATGATAACCTGACACCTCTACTGACACACACATGAGGGATTTATGTTAATCTGACATGAACATTTTGAATAAAAAAAATATGAACTTGGAACATTTACTACTTAAAGCATGTTAGTCATGCCTGTTTTAGCAAATTTTTTACCTGATATGAGCCAGTAGTTAATGTCTACTGTATAGTTTTAAAACTTTATTCATGGCATGATGATAACCTGACACCTCTACTGATATATACATGAGGGATTCATATTAATCTGACATGAACATGGTTTTGGCATTGTGAAAGCTTTGTTGAAATGTTCACCTTAGAAAACCTGTTATTTAGTCACACCTGTTTTAGCTAATTTTATTTTTACCTGATATGAGACAGTAGTTAATGTCTGCTGTATAGTTTTAAAACTTTATTCATGGCATGATGATAACCTGACACCTCTACTGATATATACATGAGGGATTCATATTAATCTGACATGAACATGGATTTGGCATTGTGAAATTTTGTTTTGAATGTATTTAGCTAGTTTCTTCTAGTTTTGAAGCACCCTTTAACTGCACATTTAAAAAAATCTTCTGTGGGTTGGATATCTATATCTAAAACAGCTTCATTTGATCAGAGATGTGGTTTTTGAAACGAATGTTGCTTTATCTAACAATTGCCCGAAAGAGGCTAATGAAACTAGAACACTATATACAATAAGAACAGCTTTCTTTGGTTATGTGATAAGAGATATTGGAGAACAGCGTAACAGTTGGATATCTCCACGAAGAAAGGCAGATGCAGGTCAAGAGAAATGATGCTGGATGGAGACTGGTATGGAGGAATAGCCTCATCAGAGTTATTCCAGAAAGCCAAAGACCGATTTCTGTGGAGAGCCATCGCCGCCTACACCAGCTGACAGGGAGCGGACTTGATGATGTATGTATGGGGGTGATGATGATAGTTACACGACGCTGTGATGGTTTGGTCTCCATTGTACTGTGCACCATTTTTATGCCTTCATTATGATGACTGTGATTGATGTGAATCGTGATTCTGTCATCTCTACAACAGCGGAAAGATTCAATCAGCTTTTTTTTCATCAAATATTATTCCACCTTTTTCATGTGTGTATTCCCTCCAGAATAAATTTTTATATATATTTGTTACAGCGAATGATGCCAGCAAGACATAGCCGCATGAGTCCTGGAAGAGTTGGTCATATTGCCAAGGTTGTGTAGAGGAGCAACAAAATCAAATGACCCCCCAAGCCTATGGAGTGTAAATACAATACTATTAGACGATGGTGAAGAGAGTGACCACTTCCCCTATACCATCATTAGTAATAATACACAATTGATTTCTCTAACCATTGTTTATTCTCTTTGTATTTCTTACTGGTTGTATATGTATTATATATACACCCTCAACATTCATCTTCGTTTTTGTGCTCTTGTCTTGTATTCTTTTGTAAGCTATTCTTGTGTAGGCATCAGGTGATCCTGATTGTCTTGTTTGTCTGTTACATGTGTAACGTTGCTGGACTTGTTACACGTAACACACCAGAAATATGCACTGAAGAGGCAAGTGATATTTTGGTGACTTATAATACATACCATGGTTATAAACAAGGCTGCCTACCCAGATGTAGACAAACAAGGCTGCCTACCCAAGACAAGTGGGGAAAGCTAACATCAATAGCCGGACGAACAGCCGAAAGATGACACCTTGGTTGATGGCACATGATTGACTGGCTTGGCGTTCATATCACTAATACCGCAACTCCATCACGAGTACCCCCTCCGTGGCAGATTTGCAAGTGCCAGGTGGTTGGATGTCACTTCAGTTGCGCTAAGGTAGAATATGTGCAGATTGCTGTGGTTGTGACCATGCGTTCCACTCATTGTTTATATTGATCTGGTTATTACTGCAATATAAACTTGTTAGGGGGTTGCGTGGTCACGAGGTATGGTGTCCGCCTCAAGTGCTGGAGGACCCTAATTTTTTCAAGAGGTCTATTATATTATATTTCTCCTGGCACTTTCGGTAGTGAGATCGGACGCCCGTGTGTATTGTTGCGCATGTAAAAATCCCTTTGCATTTGGAAATCGAAATGGTAGACTTTGGCGTGAAAAGCAAGGGGAATCCACATCTTCCCAAGACTTCATGGCAAAACATCAAGAGTTTGTGAACGATGTTAATGGCTGTCTTGGGACATCATTGTCCGGTAGGGGCAGTCATGAGCCACAGCCAACCAGCTACTGATGGCAAAACTTGGAGATTTTGATGCAAAAGTAGGATAGGAGAAAATAGAGGATGTAGTGGGGAATTATGGTTTAGGTACAAGAAATGAAAGAGGGGAAAAGATAATAGAATGGACAAATATCAATGATTATAATTGGAAACACATGGTTTAAACAATAGACGACTATACACATGGAAAAGCCCTGATCAGAAAATACGCAACCAAATTACACTACATACTAATTAATAAAAGATTTAGAAATGCTCTAATGTAAAAACAATGCCTGGTGCCGACTGTAATAGTGATCATGTACCACTATGTGGACAAATAAAAGTAAGATTAAAAGAGGGGGAAAATGGTTAGGAACATGAGACTTAATATATTCTGAAAGTAGATAAATAAATTCAAGAACAATACATAGTGGCTGAAAAATAGGTACAATGCAATAGCTAAAATAAGAGTATAAATGAACAATGGGAAATGTTAAGGGACCCCATTCATCAAACTAGCGAAGACATATTACCAGTGAGAAAGTCAAATAGCTAAGAAAAATGGATGAATGAAGAAATCTTAATGGTGATGGACAAAAGAAAACAGTAAAAAATAAGATACTATATATATATATATATATATATATATATATATATATATATATATATATATAAAAGAATGTATGTTAGTCGAAAGATTAACCTCATTGCACATCGAACCATTCAGTCTATAAGTGATCCCCTCAGCAAATCCCGCAGCGTATAGCGGCTAACGACACCAGTTCTGTGTTGGTTTATCAGTCTTCTTTGACTTCCTGCATAGTGCTCTTGTTTGACCACTTGTTTTACTCACTCCTCACCAGGTTCTAAGTCCTCAAGTGAACACACCTGTTTAAGAATGTCTTTGGCATCCACGACCGTCCTCTTTTTAACCTGCTGCCCTTCACCTTCATAATTTCACTATGCAGTGGATGTTGTGTGTTTGCGTTAATTCTGAGGTAGGCGTGTTCTCTGCGTATTCTCTCTTCAATGGTTGGGAAATCAAGAAGGTAGCACATCGCCCTGCATGCTGTATCTCTTGTACATCCGAGAATAATGCGCATAGCTTCATTCCTTTCTATTTGCTTATGGCTGAGAGTCAGGATTGCCATTGCATACTCAAAAACAGACATGACCAGCCCCTTGTATAGATGGCGCCATCACCCGCTTCGCAGCCACACCCCGCTTGGCCTTTGTTATCACCTGGTCTATGTGCTCATAAGCAAGGCTTCGATCAAACCGCATCCCCAGGTAATTCATTGCCTGCGTTATTTCCACCATCTCTGAACACAGCTTCACAGTTGGTGTTGGAGTGTTGACAATATGATTATTCAACGAGAACCAAGTCACTGTTGCCCCAGCTCCATCACACCAAGTACTTATGTGATTGAGTTCGGTTTGTAGTTCCACTGCAACCTGCTCTCTATCCTTACCCTGACGATACACTAAAACATCGACTGCATATGACAATGTCCTGCCAGGTCCAGTGCCACTGGTGATTCTCACTGTGTAGGCGTTGAACAGTACCGGAGATAATAGTGATCCCTGTGGTAGGCCAGGGTATATTGTTGTTGGTTCTGAAGTCCAACTGCCGCTTTCCGTCAGAAGAGGGCTGCAGCGATCCAACTAAGGAGGAATGGACTTACTTTGAGCTCAAGAAGCTGAAGAATTAAAAATCCAATGGTACTCTGTTGTATGCATCCTCAAGATCAATCGCAGTGAAGGTTTCAATGCCTGAGTGGAAACCTTCATAGACATGGGCAAAAACTGCTGCATTGGTCCAGGTTTCTCTTTTTGGACGGTACCCACCCAGGTGGGAAAACACCTTGCCTCTCTAGCTGGCTTAATATTTTCCTGGCAATTACCTTCTCCAGCAGCTTGCCTATTGTATTCTGCATGGTTATAATTCGATATCCCTGAAGTCTTTTGTGGTCTTTGTCTGGCTTTGGCAAGGGAATCTGATAGTTGTGTAACCACTCCTCCTTGATGCTAACACTCCCTATATGTGATTTACCTGTGACGCTGTATAAACTCTTTATCACAAACAACCATGATGGAGAAAACTAATGATAATCAGAGTAACGGCGTAAATGGGTGCTCCATAGGAGCAGCCTCGCCCGGTAGGGATAGTCATGTGCACCAGGTGACTCCCGACCGTCAACAGGCTACTAGGTGCAAAAGATTACTTACGGTTTCGGACAGGACCGACCCACGGACTACGAGTATTGCCCAACGGACGTTGGGCCATGCATGCGTCTGTGGTAGGAGCTTTCCGACCTTCCAGGGAATGAGAATTCATAATGGAAAGATGAAGTGTGAGAGAGTGCTACAGGAGGCACGGCAGCGCAGTCCTGAAAGGGACGATGAGACGTTAGAGGATGTCAGACGGGTTGAACCCCACAGTGAAGAAGTCCAGTTTTCTTCCGCTGACAATACTCAAGCCGCTGTCACCTGTGACACTCCCGAGGAACCTTCTGAAACCAGGTTGAAGATCAAGTTCCCTAGTGCCATCAGGAAGGAAGAGTGGGCAACATTTGACGTTACGTTATCCCGTGCTTTAGATGCAGAACTAAAGCACAAGTCCCTTGAAGAGAAGTTGACACAGTTCGGAGAGATAATCTACCGCCACTCGCTGAATAAGTTTGGTTGCATCAGCGAGGGGAAGGTAGCAGCTCTGCCGCAAAAGACCAGGCGGCAGAGACTGATGGAGGCAGTGAGGCAAGAGAAAAATGCGGCTCGGAAACGGTGGAAAAATGCCGCAGAACACCAGAAAGAGGGCTTGCGCCAGGTTTGGCAACACCTGAAAGCCAAGCACAATGCCCTATCTCGAGCCGAAAGGTTCTGCAGGAACCGGCGGAAAACCCGGAAGGAACGGGAGAGGTTCTTCCGGGAACCATACAAGTTTGCACGGGACTTGTTCGAGCAGCCGCGGTCCGGCGTACTCGATGTGAGCAGAGAAGAGCTGGAGAACCACCTCGTGACGACGTACTCCGATGCCCAGCGGAACGTCCCACTCGGAGAGATGGAAGGGCTTAAAAGCCCGGCAGTACCAACGGTGAAGTTCAATGCCGGGCCGCCGATGTGGTACGAGGTGGTTGCGGTGGTAAAGAAAGCAAGATGTAAGTCAGCACCGGGTCCCAACGGTGTGCCTTACACGGTCTATAAGAGATGCCCGAAAGTCTTATCCAGGTTACACTGGTTATTGATGTCGGCGTGGACGAAGAGGTGTGTGAGCACGGAGTGGAAGACCGCCAACGGAATCTACATTCCCAAAGAGCAAAACTCAACTGGTATTGGCCAGTTCAGGCCGATCTCTCTTCTGAACGTTGAGGGGAAAATATTCTTTTCGATCATGGCTAGTCGGCTCACTAAGTACTTGATGGCGAACAAGTACATCGAGACAGCGGTTCAAAAGGGGGGGCTTCCCGGAGTCCCCGGATGTCTCGAACATAGTACCATGATCTGGGATGCTATCCAGAGAGCGAAGACGAAGAAGGAGGAACTCCACGTGATATGGTTGGACCTGGCCAACGCCTATGGGTCAGTGCCCCACCAGCTGTTGTGGCATGCACTCAAGGCTTATCACGTGCCCGAGAACGTCAAGGAAATGCTTGTGCAATACTTCTCGGGCTTCTCTCTTCGGTTCTCGACCAAAACGTTCACGACGAGATGGATCGACTTGCAAGTGGGTATTGCCATGGGGTGTACGATTTCGCCAATACTATTTGTCATGGCGATGCAGGTCATATTGGATGCGGCATCCGGTTACGCGCACGGTCCGAGACTCAGCGAAGATAATATCAACCGTTCTCCGCCACTGAAGGCCTTCATGGACGACACGACTATCTTGACACCGTGGGAGAGCGATGCGTGCAGCATCCTCCGCAGACTGGACGAGCTAGTTCGCTGGTCCAGGATGAGTTTTAAGCCCAAAAAGTCGAGAAGTCTGTCGATCGTGAGGGGCAAGGTGGTGGAGCGGCGATTTAGAGTGGCAGGACAAGTGATTCCCACGGTGACAGAGGAACCCGTGAAGAGTCTTGGTCGTGTGTACGACTCAACCCTGACGGACGGGAACGCGGTGGCCGAGATGCATGCAATGCTGACGAACGGTCTGGCTACCATTGACAAAACCAGACTGATAGGCAAATTCAAGATATGGTGCCTCCATTTCGTGCTAATCCCGAAACTGCTGTGGCCGCTGCTGATATACGATATCGGCGTTTACGCAGTAAGCACGATGGAGTCAAAAATAAGCAGGCACATACGAATGTGGCTTGGAGCACCAGCTTGCCTCACGACTGTCGCACTGTACTGCAAACAAAGTAAGCTCGTCCTCCCGTTCACGTCTCTCATGGAAGAGTTCAAGGCCGGAAAGACCAGACTCGCGATGATGATGCGCGAGTCTCCAGACGCAATGGTCAGAGCCGCAGTTCCCGCCTTGAGGACGGGAAGGAAGTGGCATGTCGTCGACGAAATCGAGAAAGCCCAAGCCTCACTCCAGCTGAAGGAAGTGATGGGCCACACTCAGCACGGTAGGCTGGGTCTCGGATTCTTAGCAAAAGAGCCGAGGTGGTCTAAGGCGGAGCCCAAACAACGCAGAGAAATGGTGGTCAGGCAGATCCGCGAGGGAGAGGACGATGAGAGAGTCCGAAAGGCTGCCCAGCAGGCGCAGCAAGCGCATTGGATGTCATGGGACGCTGTTGTTCAGAGGTCGCTCACCTGGAATGACATATGGCACATGGCTCCACTGCGCTTAAGTTTCATCGTCCGATCCCTTTACGATGTCCTGCCATCCGCTGCAAACCTAGTCAAGTGGGATCAAACCGATGACCCGCTCTGTCCCCTCTGTACGAAAGCACCAAAAGTCCAGACAGCAGAGCACGTGCTGTCTGGATGTAAAACAGCCCTGACCCAAGGTCGGTTCACGTGGAGGCATAACAAGGTCCTTGAGGAGTTGGCCGCCATAGTGAACGGGGCTAGGACGAAAGCAAATAAAGAGGGGAACAGACCGAGGCCGATGGAGATTTCATTTGTCCGGGAAGGGCGAAGAAGGAAGACGAAAGCCGACGAGTTGCCGCTTGCTACCGTCTTCGATGGTGCGAGGGACTGGGAACTGACCGTAGACCTGAAGGGCCGTGGCAAATACCCTGAGGTGATCTGCAGCTTCGGGCTGCGACCAGACATCGTACTCAGCTCCTCGGCAGCCAAGCAGCTAACGCTGATTGAGCTGACTGTCCCATACGAAAGCAATATGGAGGAGCAGCATGCATTCAAAACTGCAAAGTATGATGGCATGGTGGCAGGCCTGAGGCGGCTAGGTTACACAGTCAGGTTCTTCGCCGTGGAGATAGGCGCGAGGGGGATGGTCTCCCACTCCGTGTTTGACATGCTGAAGCGAATGGGAATGAAGGGCCAGGCAAGAAATAAGGCCCAGAAACGACTGTGTGAGGCCGCCGAAAGGGCGTCGTGCTGGCTATGGAACCGACGGAATCTAGAGTGGAATAAGTCTCGGGACTAGTGTGGTTAGAAGCTGGCAACTGCAGAACCAATCAATCTCTCAACCAAGACCATCGAACTGTCAACTGTCCCGTGGCGGCTCTGGGGCCTTTCCTCCGAGCGGAAAGGAGAGTCCGAGCGCAGTCTAATTGTGTAAATGTTGGCCGACGTCTTACCTCCATAGCGATAGTCGAAAGCTGCACTCAAGTCGACTGCAAAAACCAATGGCGTGGTTCTAGCAGAAGGAAGAGAAGATTCGATAAGCGCCCACTCTCTCTCGATGAGTAGTGGGGCCGCAGTCAGTACGTCTTGTCGGTCAGTCCTGCCGGCGTAGCTTGTAAGCTCGTCGGTAGGCGTCCAGTGGTTTTGCATGTATCACCTTGTACCGGGAGGGCGCGCTTTAGCGATGCTACTCTTGGCTTGCGTGTGCGTGAATAGTCCGTCTGTCCGATAGATATCTGGTTGATCCTGCCAGTAGTCATATGCGAAAATAAGAGGAGAACCGGCTCCCCGACTGAGTGCACGCCGTGAACGGGGTACGAGGAACGGTGACAAATGGAGGAGACTAGGCAGTGGCTGGGGAGGTGGCTGAGTCCCCACGACCACATGTACCTGAGGGGCGGGTACAGGCTGCCCGGACTTTCCCCACTGGAGGGGGAGAGGCCAGAGAGCGGACAAGGTATATCAGCTAACAGGGAAAAGCGTAACATCAAATAAAAATCAGGGATAACTAAAAATGTGACCGAACGTCTCCACGGCAGGGGACAGACGCCCAGAGTCATGACCTGGGCGGGGCCCGTCCACTCGAGGATGTCAGGAGTTTAATGGGCCGAAACATCTTATGACAGGGGAAACTCTTCTGAAGACAGAAGCCCCCTGCCGTGATCGCTCCACGTCGGAGTTCTTACTACTTGTTATACGTCTGCTAGTTTCTATAGCTCAATGTGGGTACACCATATTGATGTCGTCATATCTTATGCCATTAGGCGCTGAATCGTCTAAGCACAGCCTTGATTTCTTTCACTGTCACTGAAGTGTCATCCAAAGTGTTCTGGGCCTAAAAGACAATGTATGTATATATGTCCTTCATGCGTTCGTGAACGGTCTATCCCATTGAGATGAAATTTTCTACAAATGTTCTCATTCCCGTGCAGTCAACTGGCATAGTTTGTTAGATTACAGTTATTTACGTAATAAAATTTAATTTTTTACAATTAAATTATAATACGTTCTAGAACACAACAGTTAGCATCCATCTTACACAAAGATAGACTACACCAAGAACATATCATACAGACAGCAATACAACTCACAAAACAGACAGGAATGCATTACACCTACACACACTAGAATCACAATTAAAACAACACCCCCCTCTGCTGTGTGTCCACCGTGACGAGGTAGAGGGGCTTGTGCGTCCCAATGACCCCAAGAGCTATGCCGACGGTAGCACAGCTACTGGTAGGGCCACCCATGTCGGACAGGTCAAGGGAGAGGGACCAGACGAAGAGACACACAAACCTGCTGCCTTGTAGGTAGACTGGGGACAGTCAAAGGCTAGGGAAAGCACCCCAAATACATGCTTGTCGACATCGGATGTACTGAGCCACAGGCTTGACAAAGCAGTGCAACGTAACTTAATTCATGATGTCACAAATCAAAATTAATCGATATGGTGCTAATCCTGTGAAGTCCCATCAGGCGGTGATAGTGCCGGGCCCCCTGCCTCGAGGGGGTCCACCCATGACTAATGGTGGTCACCTTCCCCTGTGCTGTGGAGTCAAGGCACAGAGGAGTAGGTTAAGAGCTATTGACCAAATACCCCGGACACTCAACATACTACAGTGGAATGCCGAAGGAGTTTACAAGAAGAAAGACTCCCTAACACAGCGTCTTCATAAAGATAGAATAGATGTGGCATGCATTCAAGAGACACACCTCAACGCCAATCACAAATTCTCAGTCAGAGGATATCAGGCCACACGTTTCGACCGCGAAGGACACAAAGGAGGAGTTCTAATACTTACACGAAATACAATACCTTGCAGCGAAGTATCTGTGATCTCTGACAACCAAACGGAAATTATAGGTGTTGATATAATGATAAAGGACGTGAAAATAAGAATCTACAATCTGTATAGCCCAGCAGATAAGGACCTTACACTCTCAAACATGAAAGTAACTGACACAAACTGCATTATTGTCGGAGACTTTAATAGCCGTTCAGAAAGATGGGGATACCCAGATACTGACAAAAGAGGAGATGAATTGGAGGACTGGGAAATAGACTCAAATCTCCATCTACTCAACAAAGCGGATGACACACCGAGCTTCTACTCCAGAAGATGGCTTACCACTTCTACTCCAGACTTAGCTTTCTGCACAGGAGACATCCTCCACAAAATCGATCGCCATGTGCTGGACCAATTAGCAGGTAGTGACCACAGACCAATCAAGCTTGAAGTGAATATGGAGTATGTTCCACAGGAGCAAAAGCCCTTGCCCCGCTGGAATTACAAACGAGCAGATTGGGACAGATTTGCCATACTAACAGACAAATATTGTGAAAACATAAATACACGATATGGCAACATAAAGCAAATGGTGGAAAGTATAAACAGAGCGATAATACAGGCAGCCACTGAGTCCATTCCAAGAGGAGCGAGGAAAAATTACAAACCATACTGGACTGAAGAACTACAAAGTTTGGAGGACAAAGTTGAAGATGCCAGGAAGACAGCAGAGAGAGAACAAACAATTGAAGCAAACATCTCTCTCAAAGCCATCTCAGCAAAATATAAAAGAACAGTAAATCAAACAACAAGAGATTGTTGGAGGGAAAAAACAGAAAACCTGAATTTTGACAGGGATGGAAACAAACTATGGAAACTAGTGAAAGCCATGAACAATGAAGGACCTAGAAACAAACAAATAACAATTAAACAACGAAATGCCTTGCTTACAGGCAAAAAGGCTGCAAATGCACTAATGGAACACTATGCAAATGCAAACCACATTGATATTACAACCGAACAGAAGAAAGCAATCAAAGACAAACAGATACATCATAGAAATACAGAGACAGCAGCAGAATATATGATGGCAAATCTAACAATGGAAGAAATGGAACAGGCAATGAATACCCTACAAAAGAAGAAATCACCAGGAAAGGATGGAATCACAAATGAAATGCTAATAGGACTAGGCACCAAGGCAAAGAAGAAACTACTAGCAGTCCTAAATAACAGCTGGAAGAGAGGAATAGTCCCACAGGCATGGAAGGAAGCTATACTAATACCAGTCCCAAAGAAAGGAAAAGACCTGAAAGAACCAAATGGCTATCGACCTATCAGTCTACTTAGCTGTGTAGGAAAATTAATGGAACGCATTATCAATGGCAGGCTAACATGGCATCTGGAAGAAAACAAACTCTTAACACCACACCAAGCAGGATTCAGAAAGTACAGATCCACTGAAGATCAAATAACCTATATAGCTCAGGAAATAGAGGATGCCTTCCAAGAGAAAAAGCACACACTAGCAGTCTGGATAGATTTAGAAAAAGCATTTGATAAAGTATGGAAGGAAGGACTGAAAGTAAAACTGCAAAACATGCATGTTTGTGGAAAAATGTATAAATGGATCAGCCACTACCTTGAGAACAGAACTGCCAGGACAAAAGTACAAGGACAAACAAGCAAAATGATGCTGCTGGAGCAAGGTGTCCCCCAAGGAGGAGTTCTTTCACCAACATTATTCCTAGCATATATAAATGACATCACAGAAAATTTTCCAGCCAGAGTACACACATCCTCCTTTGCAGATGACCTAGCCATATGGACATCTGAAGAATATATTAGTACAGCTAACAGCAGAATACAGCAAGCCGTATTAGCGCTAGAGGACTGGTCAAAATCATGGCTAGTGAAGATAAGTGAGGAGAAAACAACATGCACAGTGTTCTCCCTCTCAAATAAAACTCAGCAACCTAAGCTGGTATTGAATGGAAAAATATTGCGCCATGAAGAAAATCCAAACTATCTAGGAGTCACCTTTGATCGTCGCCTGACATGGAAGACACAGGTTGAGAAAAATCGAACAAGAGCAAGGCAGAGAATGGCAATCATGAAAAAGCTTGCTGGTACAACGTGGGGAGCAGATGAGAAAGTTCTCAAGAAGTTATATACTGGACGGGTGAGGCCAGTACTGGAATATGGCATTGCAGCTTGGGCAACAGCAGCTAAGTCAAACTTTAACAAAATAAGTAGAGTCCAAAACCAAGGAATGCGAATCATAACTGGAAGCCTGAAGACAACGCCTATTAATGAACTAGAAAAGATCACTTGTTTACAACCAATGCAGGATAGAAGAGATAGCAGAGCCCAGCAACAAGCAGAAAAATTTAGAAGATTGACAGACCACCCTATGTACAACAGATTTAATGGTTTTGGAAAGGGAAGACTGAAGCGTAGCAACTTTGTAGAAACTGCAAAACGAAGGATTAGGGCAGATCCTATACTTAACATATCAACAGTCAAGCCCATACACAATGCACACAACTTCCCAGCTTGGAGACAGCAGCAACTGCCTGAGATGATAGAAAACATTCCTGGTATTGAGAAAAAGAACACTCAGCATGAAACCGAAAGAAGAGAAATAACCCTAAACTACATAAAAGAACATTACCCAAGCAGGAATTGGACCCATGCATATACAGATGGATCAGCCAAAAATTCAATAGAGAATGGAGGAGGAGGAATTATCCTAAATTTAAAAAATGGAGTGAAAAAAACACATTCAATGGCAACTGGAAAATTTTCAAGTAACTTCAAAGCGGAGGTAGAGGCTTTGAAAACTGCAGCAGAAATGCTCCTGATGGAGGAAAATAAAGAGAAGCAAATAGCTATCTTCACAGATGCAAAGTCAGCTGTCTCAATACTCAAGAGCGATAACAGCACAGAACTAACTGACCTAAGAGCAGCACTCCATGGTCTATGCCAGAAATCCAAAAAAGTTGTAATACAGTGGATCCCATCACATTGCAGTATACCTGGAAACGAAGAGGCTGACAGACTGGCAAAAGAGGGCGGACGACTACCACAGCCTGACATAGACATAACCTATAATGAGGCAAAGAGGTTGATAAAAAGCACTTATAGAACCAAATGGGAATCTGAGCATCCAGACCATCAGAAGGATGATGCATATTACAAACTCGACCGAAGAGAACAAGTAGCAATCTTCAGACTCCGCACAGGACATAACAGGCTGAAATACCACTTGTTCAATAAACTAAAGATAGGAGATACTGATGAATGTAATTGTAGAACTGGAAAAATGACAGCAGAACATTTGCTGCAGGATTGCCCAACGTATGCAGAACAGAGAAAGATATTTTGGCCCACACCTGCTTCATTTGAGGACAAGCTCTATGGAGATATCAACAAGCTCAAGTTGACCGCAGCTTACTTTAACTACATACAGGTTGACATTTAAAGGTGCATGAAGACCCAGAGGCATGAAATGGAATATTGCTTGGATAGCAAATCCATTATGTGGAAAGTCCAAATCGAAAGCTCGCTGTGTGGGCTTCATAAAAGGTGGAAAAGTGTCCTAGTGGCACGAAATGGAATATTGCTTGGATAGCAAATCCATTACGTGGAAAGTCCGAATCAAAAGCCCATTGTGTGGGCTTCATAAAAGGTGGAAAAGTGTCCTAGTGGCATGAAATGGAATATTGCTTGGATAGCAAATCCATTACGTGGAAAGTCCAAATCGAAAGCTCACTGTGTGGGTGTCATCTGCAGACTGCATACTTCTGGTTTCCGGAAGAACAGCCTATGGTGAACGGAAGGCCCAATATACGGAAGTGAGGCTAAGCAGCCATGTGCAGGACGTGACGATTCCTTGGGTGAGCCCAGTACCAGAGCGCTATGTATCGGCTCTGCAAGTATGGAAGCCTCCTTGGATGGCGGGGAATGCCCATGGTCTGCCCCTGCCTTCCCTTGAGGGCTGACCAGGATCTTTGGCTGTTCTATATGGACCAGCTGGGATGGGGGATGAACACCACAACAGTGAGAGTCAAACGTCCCAAGAAACCCCCGGGAAGGTTAACCCGGTCAACAAATGCCCGCAGAAGTCGGATGTGTCGGCCTAACGGCGCAAGAACGCAGCTCTGCTGTAAACAGGCACAACGCAGTCACATCCGAAAAAAAACTCCGGATGAACGAAGAAGAAGAAGAAGAAAACAACACCCATTCTGTGGTGCACTCCTTTGAACTAAACTTACTAACATATCAGAAGAAAGTCTCAGTAAACAACACCTTGCATTAGAACAAAACATACAAACAGAGGCAATACATATACAAGAAACATTCCAACAGTAATACACTTACCTATATACAGCAGAACCCGCCAACACACAAACAAAATAGGTTCTTACAATACACAAAGAAACTGTCAGACACAGATAAGGACACACTAGACACAGAGCTTACATAAGCAGACATAACATATGCACTCAATCAAATGCAAAAAGACAAAACACCAGGACCAGATGGACTCACAGTAGATTTCTACCAACACTTCTTTCCTATCCTAGACAACTTCCTTCTAAAAGTCTACCAAGAAGCTTTTCACAAACAAGAACTTCCAAACACTTGCAACATGTCATATGTAACACTCATACCTAAAGAAAACACAGCTGAAAAACTATAGACCCATCTATTAAATACAGACTAAAAAATTCTAGCAAAATCACTTTCAAACAAAATAGAAAATTGTCACCAGACCAACAGTGCAGGATTCAACACAGAAATATACACATTTCATTAGAGATTTCATTACATACACCCGCCAGAAAGACTGTCAATTCTCCCTTTTTTCTTTAGACCAGGAGAATGCCTTTGACAGAATTTCACATTCATACTTACACAAAACACTAACACACTGTAACATAGGACAATACTATAGACAGTGGATAGAAATATATATATATATATATGTATATATATATAACAGAATTTATGTGTGTTTGTGGGTGGGTATGTGGAGATGTATTGGCTGCGTTCAATAACGGTCCATCCGATTGAGATGAAATTTTCTACGTCTTCTTTTCATTCCTGTGCAACCGACTGTCATAGTATTTTACTAACTAAAATAGTATTTACTTTGAAAATTTAATAATTAAATTACATTATCATTTCAATATAAGCAAGGGGACATAACATAAGAAAAGTTAGTTTCAAGGGGCATAACTTTTAATAACATTCCTATTACTCTTTATATAGATTGTTACATCGTTTTCAAAGATTTATAAACTCTTTGTCCATAGTTATTTATAAGGCATATGAGTTATAATAAATAATGATATAATCTTTAAGGCTTTTTCATAGTTTTCATAAAAATAATGCATCTATTTAAATAGTGAAAATTATCTAACTCATCTTTTTATTTTGCTTCAACAGCACATTAATTTTTTTATCATTCTTATATGTATGGCGCGTTACACCCACGTTGGGTATTTCTGATGACAGTTGTCGCGCTTCTCGGCCTTTTGGCTAAGATCAAGTGTATTTGCTGGCCCTTCCAGTAGTGCGCTTGGTCTGGTCGGAGGCCGGGAGGATCAATCTCGGTCCCGTGGCTAAGGTCAGACGCATTTGCTGCTCCCAGCAGTAGTGCGCCTGGTCTGGTCGGGGGCCGGGTGATCACACACCAAAAAAAAAAACACCTCACATTAATCACTTTAAATGTGGGCCCGGTGGACCACTGTGGGCAATAGCTCACAGTGGGACTAAGGGTCCACGCCAAAAACAGGGGAGGCGGGGAACCAGCTCGTCTGGGATGACCGCCAAACCCCTCAACCCCCCCCCCCCCCCCCCCCCAAAAAAAAAAAGTTGTAAAAGAATTGCTTCAAATGAGATGTTCAATGAAAGAATGTATGAGAGGAAATAGAGAAGAAGGGCAGAATGTAGGACGGGCCTGAGAAAGATTTTTGTTCGTTTAAAAAAAAAGTAATTTTTTTGTGTGATAGAAAGTTAGTTGCATATCGTTTGCAGTCAACCCACCGCACACCATTTATTGGCTGTTCGTGATATCTTGGTAAGTTTACTTTAGATAGATCTCTTCCAATCATATTTTCTACTATCAATCTATTCTTCTATTCTATCTATATTTTTAACGGGAACGGGCCGAACATAGATAGATAGATCAGATAGATAGGTCAGACAGACAGTCGGGAGCGGGAGCTTTTTTGACTACTTATATGAATTAAATGAGATGCTCTCCACCAGGGAATGGGTGGGGCCGGGTCAGACAGATTGTCGGGAACGGGAGCTTAGATGACTACTTATATGAATTAAATGAGATGCTCCCCACCAGGAGCTGGGCGAAGCCGGGCCGGGTCAGCTAGTAATAGTATTGTATAAAAATCCTGAAAGTACTGGTGAATCATTCACTCATTGCCAGTTTTAGAATCACAAGATCTGTCAGACAAGGGTGTCTGCTATCACCAGTCCTATATGTACTCACACTAGAACACTCTTAGAAGCAATTAGACAGGACACTAACAATAAAGGTACATTTATAGAAGGGTCTGGAGAGCGGAAATTAATTGCTTATGCAGATGACACCGCTTTCTTCCCTACAACCAACACTTCTATAACGAACATACTTCGCACCTTCAGACAGTTTGATGAAGGAAGTGGAGCCAAAATACACAGAAGTCTATAATAATGGGTCTGGGGAAGTGGAAGAATAAAGCAGATTTCCCCCCGGATCTAACAGTCACAGATAGCATGCAAATTTATGGGATCACATTTCCATCAAATCCCAGGAAAAACACACAGAAACATGGCAATCACTGACAAAACAAATTATAGACATACTACATAGGTTCATATACAAAGCATCAACAATTTTTGTAAGAATCACAATTGTAAACACCTAAAATAATATATTTAGCCACAGTGTTAGACCCCTCAAATCAAACAGTCACAGACATAAACAAACACATAAGACAATTCATCTTCAGCAACACAATTCACAGTATAAAAAACAAGCATTAATACAAGATAAGAAACGAGGAGGAGTAGCTTTACAGGACCAACACACAAAAATACAAGCACTAAGAATCAACCACATAGGACGCATCATCAATCATCCAGATCAACACTCGCTAGCATTATACTATATTGCAATTAGATTACATAGACTTAAGAAAATAGACAAAACAACACCGCACTATTACCACACTTCTACAGAACATGTATGCAAGCAATTCAAGGCAATGAACATTTAATACAACAGACAACCGAGCAGATATACAAATATTTAGTGAAACAACAAGCCCCACCACTACATCTGAGAATCAAATGTGGATGCAAATATTATATGAAAGACTAGCTGCACCTTCACTAACTTACACAACAAACATCACATCGAAATCCAAAGTAGTAACATACAGGTTAATTTATAATATGACTCCGACAACAGAGAGAGCAGCACAGACATCCAAGCAAATAGCCCCATGCCAATTATGTAGACACAATATTCAGGAAACAGGACCATCTCTTCCATGGATGCCCAACAATCACAGCTACTAAGACTGCACTGCAACAGTTAATAGAAACGCACACAAACAAGAAAATTGACGCATACAAAGCAATATTCCTAAATACAATACCTACTCGGCCACTCACAACCACCACACAATACACCCTCACATACTATCACAGATTTTTCAACAGAAAATCTGCCAGCTATTTGCAGATAAAGCAAGCGCCACTCCCATCAAGTTCACACTACTTAACATACATACTCAAACACACTCACAGATAGTTCTATACTCCGAATGTGTACCACTAAGCTCAATCATTGGGGAACAAAGGGCCAAATAACCGAATACATGTCCCTTCTTTGTTACTGAGTCGCTTAAAAAAAGTCGACAGGGTCGACTTCATCGCACCGGGTTTTATTCCATATGGCTTGGTCTCTTTCATCAGCGCGGAAAGCGTCGCACAAAGCACGAACTCCGTAGCTTTTAGCGACGACCCACAGGAGTCTCCGAAACATTTTACTCGTAAACCAAAGGGTGCGGCCCGGAATCGAACCCACAACCTTCAGATCACAAGCCAAACGGCTTGACCACTTCGCCACAGAGACACCCATTACTGAGACTCCTGTTACTGAGTCTATTGGCCCAATGATGGGAGGATGCCCTTTGTGAGTCAGTGGTCTTGTCGACCGAGGTTTGACCTTCGCCAAAAGCCAGTTCAGGTAAACTCTTCATAGTGGTAGAAAATTTGCCATCTTGTGTAGCAAACTAAACACATTCCAATCTGTTTACGCGCTCTTTCTTTCTCTCTCTCCCCCTCTCCCTCTTTGTTGACCGCTTTCCCGGTCTCAGCCCAGCCCACCACAAACAAATCCTTCGCATTTGTGATTAAAGGAGTGATTGTGATTCAGTAATACTATTGAACTTGTTTACAGGAAATTTCTTATTCTTCTTTGCGTTCATCCAGAGAGTTTTTTCAGATGTGATTGCGGTGTGTCTGTTTTGCGCCCTTGGGCCGAAACCCGTAGGCCGACGCATCCGGCTATAGCGTGCTATTTTGACCAGGTAGCATTCCTGGGAGACTCCCACTTTTGCGGTACCATCCACAACCCAGCTGGCTAAGTTGGAACGGTCGAAGACAACGGTCAACCCTTAAAGGAAGGCAGGGACAGTCCATAGCATTTTCCGCCATCCAAGGTTGCTTCCATAATTGCAGGGCCGACACATAGCGCCCTGGTACTGGGCTCACCGAGGGAATCGTCACGTCCTGCTCATGGCTGCTTTAATTCCTCACTTCAATATATTGGGATTTCGTTTGCCCCGGGCCGTTCCCGCACAAACCAGACAGGTCTGTAGACAGTATCCACTCAGCGAGTTTTCGACACGGACATGTGCTTGTCGTTGCGCCTTTCAGAGCTGTCCCAGGCACGACGGACATTCGGAAAACTATCTAGTCAGAGCTGTTCCGAACAAGAGCGGCATTCGGAAACTAGGTAGTCAGAGCTGTTCCTAGCACGATAGACATTCTGACAAGACATTTCACTCGGACGTAAATGCGTAGTGCCAATTATTATTTTGCCACCCGTAGGACGGCACTTCCGGCTTCGGCGGGCAGTTTCTAATGAGGTTAGCCTTGTGATGTCGCCCACATCTCAGCTGGTCAAGATAGAACAATCATCGACATCACGGTCAGCCCTCAAGGGATGACAGGGGCAGACCATGGGCCTATCCAAGGCTATCCAAGGAGAGGCTTCCATAATTGCAGAGCCGGCACATATTGCTCTGAGACTGGGCTCACCCAAGGAGCTGCGACGTCCTGCTCATGGCTGCTTTAGTTCCTCACTTCCATGTGTTGGGCATCTCGCTTGCCACTGGTCGCTCAAGCACACACCAGGAACGGTCAGACTGCGGGCGACATCCACTCGGTAAGCTTTTGCTTTTGACTTCGGACGACGCAATGGATTCGCTAGCCGTGCGATCCATTTCGTGTTATTGAGACGTTTTTCCACTTTTGTCAACAAGACAGTTTTCGTAGCCATTTCATTCGACTGAGACACTTTCTGCATTTTAGTACTCGCTCACGAGGTAGGCTACATGTGCTGCCGGTTCAGCACCTTACCTCCGTGCAGCAGTGAACGAGAAACGGCCAGGCCCTCTCATCCGGGAATCCCTCATATCCCCCAGCTGAGAGCCTTCGAACAAGTACCAGAACTGGGCATGTAGCGTGCTCAGTACCTCACCTCCGTATTTCGGTAGGTGAGCTTTCGGCCCGGCTCACTCATCTAAGGGTAGTAGCTTAGAGGCGTTCAGCTACATCTCTCAGATGGAGGCCTTTGTGTAAGTGTCTGGACCAAGTTTGTGGCTTCGTGCGCTTGAGTTTAATATCTGACTGCTATCCTCAGTCTACCTGCAGAGCAGCAGGTTGTGTCTTTCTTAGTCTGGTCCCTATCCCAAGAGCTGTCCAATATGGAGTTTATATCCATTGTCACAGCGCTTGGGGTCGGTGGGACACTCAACCTCCCCCACAGCGGCAAGGTGGAGAAACATCGGTGGAATTTACAGGAAACTAAGCTTGCATGAGGTTGCCTGCAGTGTGAAAGTTCCAATTAAATGGTTTGGTATGCATGGGAGCAAATGATTACTACACCATGCCAAGAATATAATGTCACACGTGCATGAATGTATACGCTGTATTAGCAAATGTTAAAAAGACTGTTTTTGTACACAATAAACGGGGGGGGGGGGGGGGGGAAGAATGTAATGTAATTTTTTTTAACATTCTCATATGTATGGCACGTTACACCCACGTTGGGTATTTATGATGCCCATGTTAAACATTGCCTCAACGAGTCATGTATTATTGATTATTTTTCATGCGTTTTGATGCTTATTCTTTTGTTGTCACAGAATTGCTTTATAAGAGATGCTGAATGAAAGAATGTATGAGAGGAAATAGAGAAGAAAGGCAGAATGTAGGACGGGTCTGCGTGCCCACATCTTAACCCTTTGAAAATAGAGATTTTCGTTCGTTTAAAAAAAAATGTAATTTTGTTGTGAAAGAAAGTTAGTTGCACATCCTTTGCAGTACTCTGCAGTCAACCCACCGCCCACCATTTATTGGCTGTTCGCGAAATCTTGGTAAGTTTACTTTCAGTACTTTCACGTTGCCTTTTTAGTTATTGGAATGAATCATATTTTCTTTCAATCTAACTATCTATTCCTCTATTCTATCTATATTTTTAACGGGAACGGTAATGGGCCGAACATATATATATATATATATATATATATATATATATATATATATATATATATATATATATATATATATATATATATATATATATATATACCGGCCGAGGGGTTAGCAGCTTTCTCCGTTAATCCCGAATACTCTCGTAGTCAACGTGAGCGGACGAGAATTAGAAGTGGTTCGAGTCACGCTAGTGACTTATGAGAGTATGCAGCCGGTCGCTCAGAAAGTCGTGGCGTGCTGATTTGCGTAATCTAGCCTAGGAATCAACATACAGCTGAAAGATGCTGGTGTTGACCGCAATATCCTGAAACAGGATGGAAACGCGGGGGGGGGGGGGGGGAATATATATATATATAGATAGATAGATAGGGAGAGACGGACGGGTAGGCAGGCAGACAGATAAGATAGATAGATAGATAGATAGATAGATAGATAGATAAATAGATAGATAGATAGATAGATAGATAGATAGATAGATAGATAGATCCCCGCCAGGGTATATATATATATATATATATATATATATATATATATATATATATATATATATATATATATATACAAGTAGGCCCCACTATATGTCTCTTCGGCTTACGTGGTTTCGCTATAACGTAGATGTCATAATGTGACTGTACGTTGCTACGTTCCGCCATAACGTCGTCACCTGTGTTGCTATGCCCTTGTAGAGGAACTTGCTAGCTTGCGGAGGAACTTGCTAGCTTGCGGAAGAACTACGTAATGCCGCTTAGTGTTACCGCTGTGGAACGTCTCCTTACTCAGTTCTGTTGTCAATTTTGCGTTAACGTCACCATTTTACCATTGTGCAGTGCGTTTTTCCAGGATTTTATCGTGTAATTCTCCATAATTATGAGTTCGAAGCGCATAGTAAGTGCTGCTAGTGTGTCTGGTTGTAAGAGAACCAGGAAAAGTATTACTCTTGAGGTGAAGTTAGATGTGTTACGTCGTTTTGGGGCTGGCGATCGGGCTGTTGACATCGACAAAGTCCATGGTTTACCCTCCAACCACGGTAAGAACAATTCCTGCAGATGCTGACAAAATCAAAGAGGGTGCTAAAAACGCAACACCTTTGAGTGCTTCCAAGATCACTTGTACCAGAAGTACTCTTATGGAGAACATGGAAGCACTATTGGCCGTCTGGATTGAAGACCAGAACCAACGGAATATGCCTGTGAGCAAACTGGTTATCCAAAAGAAAACAAAGTCTCTCTATAAAGATCTAGATAAGAAAGCGGATGAGAGCAGCATTAGTAGTGCTGATAATAGTTTTGGAGCGAGTCGTGGTTGGTTTGAGCACTTTCAAGCACAACAGGGGAAGCGGCGAGTGCTGATACTGCAGCTGCAGGGCGTTTCCCTGCAGAGTTAAAGGCCATGATTGAGGAGGGTGGTTACTCTCCCAAGCAAGTCATCAACGTTGACGAGACTGGACTTTATTGGAAAAGACTGCCACCAAGGACTTATATTTCGAAAGATGAGAAGACTGCACTTGGTTTTAAAGCTTCCAAAGATAGGCTTACTCTTCTTCTAGGTGGCAACGTTGAAAGGATTCTGGCAAGATTACAGCATTGCGGATTCATGGAGTGTGGTAATGTCAGCATGCATGAATGCTGTGTGGCGAAAACTGTGGCCAGAATGTGTGCACGACTTTTGTGAATTTGACGACGTTTATGCTATTCGACGACAGATCGCTAACGTAACCACTAAAGCTGGCTTTGAAGGGATGGAGGAAGCTGACATTGACGAGTTGCTTGCATCACATGGATAAGATTTGTCTAATGAGGACGTAATGCAACTTGTTGTTCAGAGAGCTCGGCAGGAAGAGGAGCACCCTGTTGCAACTCCCACACCTCAAATGTTGACAGCTGAATTCACAATTCTTTCAATTGATTGATGTGGCAAATGACATGAATGAACAGAGAATGGGTTCCAAAGTGTCCAGATCTGTAACAAGCGCCATCAACTGTTACATGGAGCTTTACATAGAGAAAAGGAAACAGGCTGTGCAGCAGAAATTGGACAATTTTTTGTTCAAGCAGAGAAGAGCCGGGAAAAGAGGCAGGAAGAGGTTACAGTTTAATCCTCAGATGAAGAGGCAGAATGTAATGCCTCTATGTCCCAATAACTCTACCACTCGCCCTCAAACCCACCTCTATTTAGCCAATAAATATCAACAACCATCAAAATAAACATTACTGCGGTACACAATACACTGTATTTCATTTAATTCTATGGGAAATAGTGTTTCGCTATACGTCGTTTCACTTAACGTCGCGTTTTCCAAGAACGTAACCCCGACGTTAACCTGTATATATAAATAGGGTTATTTTTAATGATTGTGCAGTGTTTGAAAATATTGCCGATCCAAGTTTTGTATTCACCCCCTGTGAAGTTCATGCAACATAATAGGTAAATACAAAACTTGGACCGGCAATATTGTCAGACACTCATCATCATCATCAAGTGCCCTGCCAGCTGGCGTAGGCGTTCATGGCTCTCCACAGATCTCGGTCTTTGGTTTTCTGGTTCAACTCTGCTGCTGATATTCCTCCGTGCCACCATCTCAATCCATCCAGCATCATTTCTCTTGGTCTGCCTGTCTCTCTTCCCCTCGATCTTTCCACTTGTCACGATGTTCTCCAATGCCTCTCTTCTCATTACATGACCAAAGAAAGCTGTTTGTCTCTTTCTTATTGTTGTATATAGTGTTCTAGATTCATTAGCCTGTTTCAGGCAGTCGTTGTTAGTTACTCTGGCAGTCCAAGGAATTCGCAGGAACCACAACTCTGTTGCTTCTAATTTCTTCTTAATTTGTTCATGTACATTCCAAGGGACGCAGAGGTGTTTCCAAGGCACCAGGGCCGGGTTATATACTGGCCAAGACCTATTGACGCGTCCTCGTCGAGCGTCCTGGGCAACAGGTCCTTTCGGGGTCCTGGCTAAAGTCAGTAAGATCACCGATTCCTCCGAAGTCGGAGAGTGTCTGCCTGTACGGCGAGGAACCACCAGTCTGCACACCAATAAGCCAGACATGGGACAACGGATACTCACGCAAAACTCAGGTCCTGTATGACATCACACTGATGTTGGACAACAGGATGCCTTCATCCGACATACAGGACTTCGCGTTGGAGCTCAAGCCAACGAACACAAGCAAGCAAGCAAGCATGTACATTCCAAGATTCATGGCAATACAGCAAAACTGGTTCTACATAGCATTTCAGCACTCTCTTTCTTACACTCAGTGATAGTGACCTATTGCACAAGATACTCTTCATTTTCTTAAATGCGGCCTTTGCTTGCCCTATTCTGCTCTTAATCTCTGTTGTACATCTTCCATCTGATGTTATAAATGTCCCTAGGTATCTAAAAGTATCCACTTGGTTAAGAATGTTTCCTTCTATTTCTATGTCACATTTTGGTGTCACCATTTTCTTTGATATCACTATTGTTACTGTTTTCTTGATATATTCAAGGAGAGTCCTTTCCTTGCACTCTCTGTTACTACAGTGTCCAACAATTGTTGTAGGTCACCAATACTGTGTCATCTGCATAGCGTATACTATTTATATTATAACCTCCAACTAGTATTCCTGCCATCTCTTTGATCTCTCTCATTATTACTTCGCTATATACGGAGAAGAGATCTGGTGACAAGACGCATCCCTGTCGTACTCCTAGCTTTATGTGTTCGTAACTACCCTCTTTATTTCCAATTTTAATTGCTGCTACTATGTTCCAGTAAATATTCTTTATTATTCTTAAATCTTTCCCATCAATGTTGATATCTTCCAACATTTTAATCAGTTCATCATGTTTTACTTTATCAAATGCCTTAGTATAATCTATGAAGCATAAATATTCGTCTTTCTGTTTCTCTTATTGACCTTTCTATTAGTGTCCGTAATGTATAAATTGCATTGTTTGTGCCCTTTCCTTCCACAAATCCATACTGTTCTTCACTAATTTCCATTTTTATTTTCTTTCTGGTTCTTCTCATTATGATTCTGAGCAGAACCTTAGTGATGTGGTTTATGAGGTTAATTGTACGAAAATCTTCACATTCAATTGCTCCTGGTCTTTATGGTATAGCTATAAATACAGATTTCAGCACATCACTGGGTAAATATCCACTGCTGTAAACATCATTTAACATTTTGGTTAATATATCTACTCCAAATTCTCCCAATACTTCTAATTCTTCTATTGTGATTTCATCTGGTCCAGCTGTTTTTCCTTTCTTCATATATTTCATAGCGTCAGCGACATCTTCTTTTAGAATAGGTGGACCTTCTAAATTGCTTTCTTCTGTTAATTCTTCCCTTTCCCCATCATATAATTCTCTTATATACCCATTCCACCTATTCATTATAGCACTTTCCTCCAATAATAATAATATCTTTCCTGTTTTTGATTTCAAACACCCTGTATTTATTCTTATTTTTCGTCCCGTGAGCTCACTGATTTGTCTGTGCATATTTTTGGTATCTTTTATGGCATTTAATTTAATTTTTTTGCACTGCTCATTTAGCCAACTTTCTTTTGCCTTCCAATATTTATCTTGTATTTCTCTATTTATCTTAGCGTATTCTTGTTTGTCAGTTTTACTCCGTCAGCATTAAGATTTCTTCATTTATCCATTTTTCTTAGCTATTTGACTTCTCTCCGGTAATATTTCTTTGCTAGTTTGATGAATGGAGTCCCTTAACATTTCCCATTGTTCATTTATACTCTGTATTTTAGCTATTGCATTTTACCTATTTTTCACAGTCACTATGTATTGTTCTTGAATTTCTTTATCTACTTTCAGAACCTCTTTATTAAGTCTCATGTTCCTAACCATTTTTTCCCCTCTCTTTAATCTTACTTTTATTTGTCCACATAGTGGTTCATTATCACTATTACAGTCGGCGTCAGGCATTGTTTTTACATTAATTAAAGCATTTCTAAATCTTTTATTAATTAGTATGTAGTCCATTTGGTTGCGAATTTTCATATCAGGGCTTTTCCATGTGTATAGTCGTCTTTTATGGTGTTTAAACCAAGTGTTTCCAATTAACATATTATTGATATTTGCCCATTCTATTAGCTTTTCCCCTCTTTAATTTCTTGTACCTAAACAATAATTCCCCACTACATCCTCCATTTTCCCCTTTCCTACTTTTGCATTATCTTAGCGTATTAAATATGAATATTTCATTCGTTGTCAGGTCTTAGTCAGATATGACTGAGCTACCGTATAACAGTAGACGGTACTACTTGCTTTCTGTTAGTGCCGAACGTTGGGCGGCGCTTACCAAACCCGACCCCCCACATTGTGCCAACGGCTTCGTGATGAAGAGCGCAATTGGGAGGGTACTAGCCTTACCCTCGTGCGAGGAAATGCAATCTAAAGACAAAATGGCATGGCAGGGCAGACCAGGCCCTAAGCCTTGGTTGGCGGCTGGTCTAGGATCGAAGCTCGGACAGACGGACAGTTAGAGCATTGCTTTGCTGATTCGGCAGCTTCTGCAGCTTGTCTTGTTCCAGATGTAGAGGTGTTACCTTTCCTCTGGAGTGAACTAGGCAGGTCGAGAGAGGGATCATGCTGCATGGGCAACACATGATCTCTATATTTTAGCCCAGGCTTTGTGCTATGGAGAGGCAATAACTCCATCCCTGGTCTTAACCGGTCTCGAAATCAAAGCGAGAGGCAACTGTTACTGGTTATAAGTCCCTGTCAGGTGGCGTAGACATGGAGCGCCACGCGTTGCCTCTGACGGTAGGCGACACTTAAAGATGTCACTGATCAGCTACCGCCCGCCTCAAGCTGGGCAGCCCCCGGCCAATTGGGTGCTGATCCGCCACAGCCTGCCTGCTGCAATGGGTGCTTGGGGCTAGGACAAAATCTGAATCGCAGGCTGTAAAACCAATGCACCAGGTACTAATAAAAATAAAAATAGAAACCTCAAGCTACGGCTTGCAACCTAGAACGTAAGAACCATGTGTCCAGGATTTTCCACTGACTTGACCAATATTAACGATGTGAGAAAAACGGCTGTGATTGATGCCGAACTCAGTCGTCTTAACATTGATATTGCTGGCCTGCAGGAGACCCGCCTCTCCGAGGAAGGGTCACTCAGGGAAAACAATTATGCCTTTTTTTGGAAGGGTAGAGGCAGGCAGAAAATCTTAGAAATCTGCAAATAATCTATGTACTATAGAAAGGTGTTTTATCCATGCGGGGACATACAAATGATTACGCATATTCCTGACTCTTACTTAGTCAGGGGATAAAATATTTTGCCACATTATAATCTGTAACTTGGAACTATAGTGTTAAATTTTAGTACTATCCTTTTGTTAACAGATTAGTAACCACTCCATATGAGGGTGAACATATAATCATTTCATAAAATAGTGTTAAGGACAGGCCATGTTTGAATATAAATTCATGAAGAATTAAAGTAAACGCGTGATGTAAATGCATGTTCGGATAGGATTCACTCCGCATCGCCTCACGTAGTAGAAACAGAAGCGAAGATTGGCTTGTTTTCTCTCCCTTATCTGGCCAATCCTGGCGAGGGGGAAAACAAAGACTGAAGCGGCCATTTCTAGTCAAGAGACACTGACAAGAAAGTCGACCTTTCCCTTCGGGGAGAAGGTAGTTTGCTTTTAAAACCATGATTCTCTTCAAGCTATTGGTATGTTATCTACATCATTAAGATATATTTATGTATTACCTAGACCAGTATGTTTAATTAAGAATTAGTTACAATTCTCTTAAACCAGGCTGGATGATGTTTACTAAGGAAACACAGGTGGGCGCCACGCTGTAATTTTTCCTATGTCTTACAATTTCAAATCCATATGTTAATATCTTGTATAGGCATTATGAACTTATATCTCACTAGTAGTGCTATAATCTATGAATATTATGTGTACTGTAAAGTATCAACTCTCATGTCTGAAACACATTCTAGAGATTTTCTCAATGTAGGAGCAGACCCCTGATTCATGCTTCATAGTAAAGAACTAGTGTCTGTCAATTTCATATTCCTATGTTAAAACTTCTAGGCACTGGGAACAATATCTCACTATTTATGCTTAGAAATCTGCAAATAATCTATGTACTATAGAAAGGTGTTTTATCCATGCGGGGACATACAAATGATTACGCATATTCCTGACTCTTACTTAGTCAGGGGATAAAATATTTTGCCACATTATAATCTGTAACTTGGAACTATAGTGTTAAATTTTAGTACTATCCTTTTGTTAACAGATTAGTAACCACTCCATATGAGGGTGAACATATAATCATTTCATAAAATAGTGTTAGGGAAAGGCCATGTTTGAATATAAATTCATGAAGAATTAAAGTAAACGCGTGATGTAAATGCATGTTCGGATAGGATTCACTCCGCATCGCCTCACCGTAGTAGAAACAGAAGCGAAGATTGATGTGAATAAATTGCTTGCAATATTCAGAAGACTGGACCATGCGGCATAAGTTATTCTTATAAATACCCTCCGAATAATAGCAGTCATTGGCAAAACATATCGCAGCGATTACTATCCTCATGTGCTGTACGCAGTGGGGGAAAACAATGGATGTTTTAGTTCATGAAGATAATTCAAAAACCCAGGCTCCCTGCATCATCATTATGATTATTATGTATGATTATCATGTACTTAATATCAGAGAAATGTACATGTATGTTTTTTTTCTGGTATGAGAATTTTCTCTGTTCTGATTGTTACTTTTTACTGTGGGAATATACATTTTAATGTTGCACCTTGGGACATGAGGATGTTGATAGAAGAATTCATATGTATGTCAGTACTTAAGAAGCCAATGGTGAATAGTCTTGACCTAGTGATGATTATAGTGCCGAAATGAAGACGCGGCATTAGAAACCACAGGGATTCTGTATAGGCTATTCTCTTCAAGTAATGAGAGAGACAATATCAACATGTTGGATGGACAGAATGACTTCACCCATCTAATAGTCCCAGTAACAACAGAACAAAATATAAGTGAGAAAATACCTTACTCACTATGAAGAGTCAGAATGGCTCTACTCAGCAATGAGGGACAGTGGAACATGGACACCCACTCCTTTCCCCTTCTCCCCTTGTTGTTTTGTATTTGTGTTTGTAATTGTGTTGTAAACCTTTTATCATAACACAGTAGGTTAATGCTAGTGTTGTATTCTTTGTCATCCCTTTTCTATAGAAGAGAAGCAGGTGGTGGTTGAATTTTGTGGGACTATATCACTAACACTGGATCCTGGGTCAACAGCCATAAAGTGAATGTCCAAACCATAGTCTGGATCTAGCAATACCTCAATGTTTACTGCGGCGCTCAATAGCTCCATAGCGAGCAACAGAAAAGTTGAAGATAACTGATTGGGTGAGTGATTAAGTCCTATTTTAGGAGGAAGATCCAGGATGGACTTCAAGATCTAATAATCTACAAAGATGAAGATCAACAGAGTAACTGACCACAGTGTATCGTCTGCTTTACGTCTGAGAAGTATCACCTATAAGCCTTATCACTCAGCAAAATCAGTGAAACTATGGGACAATCCTACAAGTTACTAAAACTAGCAACAGTGAAAGCCCTTCAACTGTTGGTTGGATTACCAAGTTAATATCCACAATGGATAAGTCTTCGAAAGAACATCTCACAGCTGCAACAGTCAAATATAAGGTTCCAGCCATGCAACCCCAAGTTCTAGCTATGAACACCAACTCAAAATGGGAGAAGACACTGAACCACATAAGCCAATACAACCAAGGTACAAACTTAATATCATCTGAAACATAACTACGAAACCAGATTACCTCAAGGTTCCAAACCCTGAACACCATCAGATAAAAGACCATATGAAAGCAACTAAATGTCTCTATATCTGCAACAAGAGGAATAATCCAATTGTTTGCAAACCTGTTACTGTGCTGGATTTATTCATCTGTGCATATATGTAGGTATAGATCAATTGTGGCCCTAGTCACAGATACTACCATGAGATGCCTCTCAGTCAATTAAAGCTCTACACTGGACTAGATAACAACGATTAACTCTTTGCTGGTCCAATGCCAACCTAAATACCATGGGTTATAGACTCGCGACTTGGTGGGTGTAAAATCTTTGTTGAACTACTTGGGATTCTGATATTAAAAGCAGAGAAGCTGAATGGACGTCTACTTGGCACCATGTATGGTGAGATGGTAAAGTACCTTCTGCAGAGCTTAAGTGGAAATTCCGGAAAGTTAGACCAACCTGAGGCCCCAAATTTCAAAAAAAAAGACACCGAGCCTACTGCAACAGAGTACTCGAATATTCTAGCCCGCAGAGGGATTTGTGATTGTGTGTAATTTCTATTTTGGATTATAAAGTATGATTTGCACCAGCCAATTACCAGTGACTAAATAGTAAGAACATAACTGAGTGCATTAATTCGGTACCCAGATAATGGGGAAAAGGATCTAATCGACAGCAAAGGTGGACCCATAACCGCACACCAGGAGATAGACTCGATTAATTAATTTAATTAGTACAAAATGCTGTTTATATGTTGGTTTTTGTTTTCTGAAGGTAACAGGTCAGTAGTTTTTTTTTTTTCCAATGGTATATAGATGGTATAGTATTTTGACACCAACTCATTATTTTTAACAATGAGAGAATGGTAAAAGGTGTCAGAAACATGTTATTTTGGGTTCTATTTAATATCTTTATTTGCCTTAATCATGAGGGAAAATGAAAGTAGACCCAATTTGTGGTTGTTATGTTGTTTGTAATAACCTGGTTTTTTTCTGGGGTCACTGGGTACTATGTTGTAATACTGCATATCATTCCCATGCCTGTCTGAAAATGCATAGTGTTTATTACACCTATATATATATGTAACTGCAGATCTTGAGTTAATACCTGAACTGTTTGTCCAAAAGTGTTGTGTACATCAAGTAAATGTGGTGTCCAACGAGTGGTTGTTTATATGTTGTGAGCAATCAATATCCTTCTAGCATCTATAGTTAATTTAAAGGGTGATGAAGTGGGAAGGGAAACCTACACACAGATGCCATTGTTTCAAGGATGGAACTCTTTCCTCCTGGAATTTGTGGTAAATATCCCGGATCACCCTGCATTCTTACCAGTGACAGAGAATCAATAAAACCCCCTAGACATTTTAACGAACCATTCTCAGGAATTAAAATCCACATCCCACATGTGGGGGCTCGTCCGGGATGGACTTCACCTAGTAGTGGAGTAGTCCGTGAATTTAAAACTCATGGTAAACATCACAATTGGTGTATTATTGTGGGTACATGAATTCAGGGAAAACCTCTCGCAGGTAAACCAAGTCACTTCAGAATGTTATAGTGTTAGTAACAGACCTAATCACTCATTAGTATGAGCTGAGTCAAGTGTTATATGAACCCATAATGGCTCAGATAAATATAGGTTTTTTTTGGTACAAAACTGTTCACAGGTAATATCTTGATTCTGGCAGATGCATCAGGTAGTTGGTTGTTGGCTATGAGATTTTTTTTTTAAAAACTCATATTTTATATCTTATTGATGGGAAACTAAGTCCAGTAATGAACCTCCAGTAGTAAGGTCTCTGGGATGGTAAACTCACATATGATAAGTAATTCAGTGAATGTTTAGAATTCATAGTCATTCCCATTTGATGTTTGAGGTATGGTTCTGCTACTCTGATATTCTCTTTAAATGGTTTAAGAGTGGTGTAGTCATGAACACACTACTATATTATGTATCCATAAGGTTTATGTTTCTAATTATGAATCATGTGTTAATTAACTATTTTGTCATTGATTATCATTGTATTTTCATGCTTGATCTGCTTGTATAATTCATGTAATATTGAAAAGTTACCAAGGCAGCAGAGAGTGATAGACAATTTTATAGATAATTAGGACAGATAAGTTAAAAATCCAATAAATTTTTTTTTAAGGGAAAAATTTAATCAACAAATGATGATTCAGTAGGAAAGTAAATAATACCTGAGAGATGAATTAAACCAGGGGAAAATAGCAGTAACTAAAGTAAATGAACTAAGGTTAAGGCCTAAACCACCACTTGCAAAAATGTAGACATAGTTAATGGAAAGGAAGGAATATTGTAAGAATTTGCAGTATTTAGGGGCACCCTAATTTAATCCTTTTTTTCATATGACATAACATGTTCTACAACACCGGTAGTAAAGTAAAGTGAATAAATGATGGATACTTAGGAAGAAAAGCCATACCGACACTTATTCTACTCCACCAGTGATATGAGTAGTTATTAATAACTAACTCAGATGGCCCATATGTTAATGAGGGTCAAAACCAAAATATTCACCTGGTGATGTAAGTGAAACTGATCAACTCACTTACTGACCCAACAGAATATAAGGTATTTCTTTAAATTATCCACCCCGATTCCATTATTAATGGTAGCAGAAACAGACCGTATAGGTATGTAAAAGGTATAATTAAAGAATTAACTTAAGAAATTGGAATTTCAAATAAACTTCAGGAGATACCGGAAAAAATCTGTGCCAGTCTCTAGTCAGAGACTGAACATTTCAGAAATTGGCTCCTTAACTTTGAAATTTACAGTTTAATTCTCATTAAGTGAAATGTTCACTATGAGAAGTCCTCATCAAAAGGAGGAGAGAAACAACTTTTTAGTTAGCGATTCGCTTACGTAAAGTTATTTCAGTAATTGCCTAACTAACATTAATATTCTCATAAGGGAAGAATTAAATAGGGCAAAAACATAAGTAGTACAAAAGAGGCGCGCGACTCAATTGTATTTTCTTTAAAACTAACCGAGTAACTAAATTCTAGATAATGCTCGAAGTCTACTAATAGGTAGATGAATCAGAAATCAATCGCAAGGCGAAACAGATTTCTACATCTCAGTTCTGACTAGGATTATATGCCAGCATTAAATATGTGAAAGCAGATCCAGACTAACAGAGTTTAGCTTAAATAACTGATACGATTCAGTAAAAGCAACAATTAAATAAACAACTCTTGAAATAGATGCTGTTTATAGATAAGACGAACTCCTTTGACGTAAAGACAGAGGAAACGCCTAAAACTTATACAGTGAACCCATGCTAGAAAAATGGAATATAGCTGTGTAAAAACCAAGCAAATTGGAGCATATAGCTGAAGAATTGCTTGATATGTACTAGATTAGGAATTTCAATCAGGAATCCAGCTAGTAAATTATATAACAGTTCAAAGATAGACCTTAGTCAATCTAAATAAATCCAGAGTTTCCACGTATTAAACGGATGAAAACAAAACTGGAGAGAAACATTAAGAGTACCTTACCTGTTATCCTGAGGACACAACTCAGGAGACGCCAGTATGAGAGGGATATACAGATGTAACAGTAATTTTACTAAGACTAGTAATCCACATCCATAACTGGAAAGTGAACCAGCAACTTGATTGTCTGGAAGACTATCACAGGAAACATAAAAGGGGCTTTTAACTTCTCACTGAACTGATTATATATAGTAGGAGACAATACGTCTGAACCTACATAACAATGTATGTGCTAAGTTGAAAATAGTCTAAAAACCTGGAGGGAAGCAGACGACGATCAATGTACGCCAAGCGACGCAAAATTGCTCGTAATTCAACACCAAAGCAACAAATACAGAGTGAAACTCAAACACATCAGCTTAGAATTACTAATAAGGATTCTAGCGTAAAATAGATCTAGGTTAGAAGGAAAAGCAGAGAGTAAGCTAAGAATTACTTCATTTCTGATAGATTCATGTTCCCCGTAATATTCGGTTCAGAGCGGAAATCTAGAAAAGTTGGACCTTGTTTACATGTTAGACGAGATTCTCCGGGTAAACCCGCAAGAGAAAGGGACACCACTCTAATCAGTAGTTATCAAAACTGATCGGAAAATCCCATAACTCGACTAATAACCCAAACACAGGATGTGTTGGATGAAAATGTATTCAACAGGCACCATCTTTAGCTTCCTTTAAATATCAGATCTATAGTTAAAACAAACGTCTAACTTACAGGGAGACGGGCGAGTTTAATAGGCTATCAGTAGACGCAGAATTAACCGTCGGTTTTAACATAATCTCAAGATTGATAATCTAATGAGAGAGAAATCAAGCTTATTGATGATATCTCAATTGCTTCAAAAAGTCGGTTTGATGCAGACAAACCAGTACTGGAAAGTAACAAATTATCAGATAACCACTCATATTCCAAACAATAGCTGACAACAGTGGAGAGGGTGCTACACTCTTTCACTAAAAGAGAAATAATCCTTTAAGGTTATGCCAGTTGTCGTGACTAAAAGAAAATGGACGTGGCTCTGATTATATAACATAGGGAAGTAATGCAAGAAATTAATAAGGAATGGATACTAGGTGAGTCAATGTAAAGACGGAAATTGTAGAGTACTATTTGACCATTTATTTTCTGAAAGAAATAAATGGCTTAAATTGGGGAGGCGTGTGGTATAATAAAAACGTCCCTACCCTTTCCTATTTATGGACTCCCTTAAAAATAAACAAACCCTTACAATTACTGTTTAAGTAACTTACTTAATGTAGGAGAAAATAAAACAGCGATAGACTGACCGTGGCACAGCTAAATTTAGTTTGGCTTGTTTTCTCTCCCTTATCTGGCCAATCCTGGCGAGGGGGAAAACAAAGACTGAAGCGGCCATTTCTAGTCAAGAGAACTGACAAGAAAGTCGACCTTTCCCTTCGGGGAGAAGGTAGTTTGTTTTAAAACCATGATTCTCTTCAAGCTATTGGTATGTTATCTACATCATTAAGATATATTTATGTATTACCTAGACCAGTATGTTTAATTAAGAATTAGTTACAATTCTCTTAAACCAGGCTGGATGATGTTTACTAAGGAAACACAGGTGGGCGCCACGCTGTAATTTTTCCTATGTCTTACAATTTCAAATCCATATGTTAATATCTTGTATAGGCATTATGAACTTATATCTCACTAGTAGTGCTATAATCTATGAATATTATGTGTACTGTAAAGTATCAACTCTCATGTCTGAAACACATTCTAGAGATTTTCTCAATGTAGGAGCAGACCCCTGATTCATGCTTCATAGTAAAGAACTAGTGTCTGTCAATTTCATATTCCTATGTTAAAACTTCTAGGCACTGGGAACAATATCTCACTATTTATGCTTAGAAATCTGCAAATAATCTATGTACTATAGAAAGGTGTTTTATCCATGCGGGGACATACAAATGATTACGCATATTCCTGACTCTTACTTAGTCAGGGGATAAAATATTTTGCCACATTATAATCTGTAACTTGGAACTATAGTGTTAAATTTTAGTACTATCCTTTTGTTAACAGATTAGTAACCACTCCATATGAGGGTGAACATATAATCATTTCATAAAATAGTGTTAAGGACAGGCCATGTTTGAATATAAATTCATGAAGAATTAAAGTAAACGCGTGATGTAAATGCATGTTCGGATAGGATTCACTCCGCATCGCCTCACCGTAGTAGAAACAGAAGCGAAGATTGGCTTGTTTTCTCTCCCTTATCTGGCCAATCCTGGCGAGGGGGAAAACAAAGACTGAAGCGGCCATTTCTAGTCAAGAGAACTGACAAGAAAGTCGACCTTTCCCTTCGGGGAGAAGGTAGTTTGTTTTAAAACCATGATTCTCTTCAAGCTATTGGTATGTTATCTACATCATTAAGATATATTTATGTATTACCTAGACCAGTATGTTTAATTAAGAATTAGTTACAATTCTCTTAAACCAGGCTGGATGATGTTTACTAAGGAAACACAGGTGGGCGCCACGCTGTAATTTTTCCTATGTCTTACAATTTCAAATCCATATGTTAATATCTTGTATAGGCATTATGAACTTATATCTCACTAGTAGTGCTATAATCTATGAATATTATGTGTACTGTAAAGTATCAACTCTCATGTCTGAAACACATTCTAGAGATTTTCTCAATGTAGGAGCAGACCCCTGATTCATGCTTCATAGTAAAGAACTAGTGTCTGTCAATTTCATATTCCTATGTTAAAACTTCTAGGCACTGGGAACAATATCTCACTATTTATGCTTAGAAATCTGCAAATAATCTATGTACTATAGAAAGGTGTTTTATCCATGCGGGGACATACAAATGATTACGCATATTCCTGACTCTTACTTAGTCAGGGGATAAAATATTTTGCCACATTATAATCTGTAACTTGGAACTATAGTGTTAAATTTTAGTACTATCCTTTTGTTAACAGATTAGTAACCACTCCATATGAGGGTGAACATATAATCATTTCATAAAATAGTGTTAGGGACAGGCCATGTTTGAATATAAATTCATGAAGAATTAAAGTAAACGCGTGATGTAAATGCATGTTCGGATAGGATTCACTCCGCATCGCCTCACCGTAGTAGAAACAGAAGCGAAGATTGATGTGAATAAATTGCTTGCAATATTCAGAAGACTGGACCATGCGGCATAAGTTATTCTTATAAATACCCTCCGAATAATAGCAGTCATTGGCAAAACATATCACAGCGATTACTATCCTCATGTGCTGTACGCAGTGGGGGAAAACAATGGATGTTTTAGTTCATGAAGATAATTCAAAAACCCAGGCTCCCTGCATCATCATTATGATTATTATGTATGATTATCATGTACTTAATATCAGAGAAATGTACATGTATGTTTTTTTTTGGTATGAGAATTTTCTCTGTTCTGATTGTTACTTTTTACTGTGGGAATATACATTTTAATGTTGCACCTTGGGACATGAGGATGTTGATAGAAGAATTCATATGTATGTCAGTACTTAAGAAGCCAATGGTGAATAGTCTTGACCTAGTGATGATTATAGTGCCGAAATGAAGACGCGGCATTAGAAACCACAGGGATTCTGTATAGGCTATTCTCTTCAAGTAATGAGAGAGACAATATCAACATGTTGGATGGACAGAATGACTTCACCCATCTAATAGTCCCAGTAACAACAGAACAAAATATAAGTGAGAAAATACCTTACTCACTATGAAGAGTCAGAATGGCTCTACTCAGCAATGAGGGACAGTGGAACATGGACACCCACTCCTTTCCCCTTCTCCCCTTGTTGTTTTGTATTTGTGTTTGTAATTGTGTTGTAAACCTTTTATCATAACACAGTAGGTTAATGCTAGTGTTGTATTCTTTGTCATCCCTTTTCTATAGAAGAGAAGCAGGTGGTGGTTGAATTTGGTGGGACTATATCACTAACACTGGATCCTGGGTCAACAGCCATAAAGTGAATGTCCAAACCATAGTCTGGATCTAGCAATACCTCAATGTTTACTGCGGCGCTCAATAGCTCCATAGCGAGCAACAGAAAAGTTGAAGATAACTGATTGGGTGAGTGATTAAGTCCTATTTTAGGAGGAAGATCCAGGATGGACTTCAAGATCTAATAATCTACAAAGATGAAGATCAACAGAGTAACTGACCACAGTGTATCGTCTGCTTTACGTCTGAGAAGTATCACCTATAAGCCTTATCACTCAGCAAAATCAGTGAAACTATGGGACAATCCTACAAGTTACTAAAACTAGCAACAGTGAAAGCCCTTCAACTGTTGGTTGGATTACCAAGTTAATATCCACAATGGATAAGTCTTCGAAAGAACATCTCACAGCTGCAACAGTCAAATATAAGGTTCCAGCCATGCAACCCCAAGTTCTAGCTATGAACACCAACTCAAAATGGGAGAAGACACTGAACCACATAAGCCAATACAACCAAGGTACAAACTTAATATCATCTGAAACATAACTACGAAACCAGATTACCTCAAGGTTCCAAACCCTGAACACCATCAGATAAAAGACCATATGAAAGCAACTAAATGTCTCTATATCTGCAACAAGAGGAATCATCCATTGTTTGCAAACCTGTTACTGTGCTGGATTTATTCATCTGTGCATATATGTAGGTATAGATCAATTGTGGCCCTAGTCACAGATACTACCATGAGATGCCTCTCAGTCAATTAAAGCTCTACACTGGACTAGATAACAACGATTAACTCTTTGCTGGTCCAATGTCAACCTAAATACCATGGGTTATAGACTCGCGACTTGGTGGGTGTAAAATCTTTGTTGAACTACTTGGGATTCTGATATTAAAAGCAGAGAAGCTGAATGGACGTCTACTTGGCACCATGTATGGTGAGATGGTAAAGTACCTTCTGCAGAGCTTAAGTGGAAATTCCGGAAAGTTAGACCAACCTGAGGCCCCAAATTTCAAAAAAAAAAGACACCGAGCCTACTGCAACAGAGTACTCGAATATTCTAGCCCGCAGAGGGATTTGTGATTGTGTGTAATTTCTATTTTGGATTATAAAGTATGATTTGCACCAGCCAATTACCAGTGACTAAATAGTAAGAACATAACTGAGTGCATTAATTCGGTACCCAGATAATGGGGAAAAGGATCTAATCGACAGCAAAGGTGGACCCATAACCGCACACCAGGAGATAGACTCGATTAATTAATTTAATTAGTACAAAATGCTGTTTATATGTTGGTTTTTGTTTTCTGAAGGTAACAGGTCAGTAGTTTTTTTTCCCCAATGGTATATAGATGGTACAGTATTTTGACACCAACTCATTATTTTTAACAATGAGAGAATGGTAAAAGGTGTCAGAAACATGTTATTTTGGGTTCTATTTAATATCTTTATTTGCCTTAATCATGAGGGAAAATGAAAGTAGACCCAATTTGTGGTTGTTATGTTGTTTGTAATAACCTGGTTTTTTTTCTGGGGTCACTGGGTACTATGTTGTAATACTGCATATCATTCCCATGCCTGTCTGAATATGCATAGTGTTTATTACACCTATATATATATGTAACTGCAGATCTTGAGTTAATACCTGAACTGTTTGTCCAAAAGTGTTGTGTACATCAAGTAAATGTGGTGTCCAACGAGTGGTTGTTTATATGTTGTGAGCAATCAATATCCTTCTAGCATCTATAGTTAATTTAAAGGGTGATGAAGTGGGAAGGGAAACCTACACACAGATGCCATTGTTTCAAGGATGGAACTCTTTCCTCCTGGGATTTGTGGTAAATATCCCGGATCACCCTGCATTCTTACCAGTGACAGAGAATCAATAAAACCCCCTAGACATTTTAACGAACCATTCTCAGGAATTAAAATCCACATCCCACACATAATAATAATAATACATCATAGAAAAGCATTATACTTATGTACCCACAGGTCTCTTACTACTTCACGACCCCACAATACTATTTGTGTACCGACCCTATATCAAGCGGTTCTGTTCTTGCATTAACCCTCCTCTGATTCCTGTCGATGCTGTGTCTACCTTTCATGTACCCATGACTCATGGTACCTCTACAATTACAACATCTGTTTGCTATCCCTAGCCCTGGGTCAGTAATGTCGCGAAAACTCGTTTGACCTGACTCAACTTTCCTATCTGCATATTGCACCGTTACACTTGAGTCTCTGTTTAGTCTGAGCTCTTTATTCAATCTTGGCCCATATACCTGGCACCTTGCTTTCTGCTGCATACGCCTTTTGCCTATGTGCCCTGCACATGCACTATCCTGAGCTGTTCTAGTATATCGGTCTCTATGTGCTAAAGGTACTGCTCCTTGCCCACGTGCAGTTCTGCTATCTGAAAACCTGCGAGTGAGAACATTGTTCTTCCTCTCGAAGCACCATCTACCTTTCTTTGACTGCCTATGTTCTACTCTCCTACACCCTTGGGAACATTTGTTCAGAGTAGTATCTTGTCTCTGGGATTCACTAGCACTATATTTGGGATCCATTCTCATCTGCTCAGCTGTACTATCCTTGTCCTGAGTTCCTGTGTCTACTTCAAGTGCCTCTTCTACCTCAGCTATACTCTCTAATTTAGGTTCTCTTGTGGTAACTACCTCATTACTGCTTACACTATATTTTCGGTCCCAATAAACTACTTCTTCTTCTGTACACTCTTTAACACCTATAACATTTCCTATGACCAAATCAGCCACTGGTGAGTCCAAAACACACGCTGTCACTCTTCCAGTGATATATGGTGTTTTTACTGTTATTATGGCTACTGGGTAGAACTCTACTGTGCCGTTGAATGTTATGCATCTAATCTTTTTCCCTGTATAATCCGAGGGATCTATTAAACTTCTCCTCACTCCGATAGACGTACATCCGGAATCCCTAATTGTTAACGCTGGTCTATCATTGACAAATCCCTGATGCAGCTTCAGACTTCCTCCTTCATGCACTGCTGATCCTGCTTTTACTGTATGACCACATATTAGGACTGGCTGACTGTCTTTTTCAAAAAGAGGTTTGCACCCACTACAATCTTCATTGTTCAGCGTCTCAATTACTTGCGCTGCATTTGAGTGCTCTGTTTCTCTCATCCTACATTGATGGCTGATATGCCCCTTCTTTCCACATTTGAAACAAGTAATCTCCCTTTTAGTGTTGTTCGTTGGTCCATCTGATGGTTGTGCATCACACTCTGCTGCCTTGTGTCTCCAGCTCCCACAATTCCAACATCCGGCATAATTTGGACGTCTCTGGAAGTTCCCTCTTCTATATGGGTACCGTCCTACTCTACCAACATTGTTTCCTCGGAAACCATTATCTTGAAGTTCTTGTTGCTCACCTTTCTGTGCTGAATCCACACTTTTCGCCCTTGGTCTGATGACTGGATTCTGGTCCTGTTTAGTGTACGCTGCACAGACTATTTCCTCACTCATTAGTTTCCCAATAGATACGTTAGGATGTGCAGTCATGAAGTTTTGCCCTAACTGAGACATTGTGTCTATGTCCTTTGGCTTCCGTTCCTCAAAGAACGCCACTAAATTAGAATTGCATGCAGATACTACCTTGTCTCTTAACATTAGATCTACTAATTTATTAAAATCTTTCCCTACTTCTGCAAGCTCCATCCATTTGTTAAATGTATTCTTTACAGTGTTAACAAAATCTGTGAAATCTTGATTTGTCTCTGGCACTAACTGTCTAAACTTTGTTCTATATCCATGTTCAGTTAGTTGGAACTTTGTCAGCAAACGTTGACGTAAGATAGTGTAGTTGTTCCTTTCTTCTACAGGTAAATTGAACATGGTGTCTAGTGCCTTACCCGTAAGAAGCTCCCCTAGTCTAATAGCATACTGTTCTTCGGGGATGCCTAACCCTTTCGCTGATGCCTGATATCTGTGAAGATAAGCTTCAAGGTTGTCTCGGTCCGTAAAGTATGGCAGTTTTAATCTCTGTGACGACTGCGATGGTCTTCTGCTTTCCTCACTTTGACCTTTCGAAGATAGTTCTAGTTTTCTTAACTCGATTTCAGTTTGCATCTGGCACTTGATCTTCTCTTTCTCAATTTCCATTTCAGCTAACTTTACTTCCTGTAGACGTTTGTTTTCCATTTCAGCTAGTTTTACTTGTGTCTCTTCCTGTAGACGCTTGTTTTCTATTTCAGCTAACTTTACTTCCTGTAGACGTTTGTTTTCCATTTCAGCTAGTTTTACTTGCGTCTCTTTCTCTTCCTGTAGACGCTTTGCCTCGCGTTCATTATGCCTCTCCTCTCTTTCCGTCTGCTTTTGTTCTTTCGCTTCTGCATACTCCTGTAACTCTTTACCTTTCAGGCCTATTCTTTCACCTGCTTCAATATAATCCATTAAAGTAGGCATCTTGTACTTGTGGACACGTTGCTGTGAATCAGCCAACTATAAATGTACAGACTCTGCTGTTAGTCTTTGTGTCACTTCCCTAAGTACACCCGCACTCCCTGTGTACGTAAATCCGTAGTGCTACAATATCACTCTGTACTCACCCAGTCACTCTATAAGCACTAGGTAGTGAGGGGGAAGTATCACCTATACTCCCTCGTATATATATCTATGACCACAAGTTCATAAAGTCCCTGGAAATATTGTTAAACATACATATAAATACATATACAAACAAATGGATGATAACACTAAGTGATGACTATCCAACGCTAGACTTCACAAGCTGAGTACACGGAGACGATGATCACACAGAAATAAACCACAGTAACAACCACAAGCTTGTGTAGAGACACCCACAGTGCGCGTAAAATATAAACTGACTCAGATACCACTAGATAGTAGACACGACAAAAGTTCACAATAATAACATATATCCGAACACAGCAAATATTATATGCAAATATTATGAAAAGAAAGAGAAACAAAAACAATTTATAGCATCAACATATACACAAATCTGACGTCAGACAACTCGGCTCTAGATATTGGTTAAGACTATTTCAATGCCACTGCATGACACGTTAACTCATTAACGTTTTTCTTACAAAAATATCGTAAGCACCAGAAAGAATATATATTTGTGTGCTGTATCCCGACTCTCGAGAAACACCCCAAAAAATCCCCTACTCTTGACAAACACTGGACCACATACAAGTAACAGCTTAACAACCGAAAACAATATTTATAAGACAATGAGCAGCAAACAGAATGTCCAAATCGTTGGCCGATAAATATGTGCCCACTAATCCGTCGCCAAAAGTTCTTATTTTGCTGTTAATAGTTTTTCACCATATGCTGGAAATGTCTGTGTTACATTCTCCGAAATGATTACGACGCTAAATTTCAAAGCGACTTGTTGTTTTGTTGAGTGGTTCGTGAATTCACGTGGTGATCACCAGTTCCAACTGTCGACAAAAGTTGAAGATGATAGTGATATCCAAACTGTTCTGTCTCGACACAGTCCGTAACGTTATTGTACTTTCTCTGTACGTGGTGGTACCACAGTAATAATCCAAAGTGTTCTCTCGATATGTTGTTACTTTCGTTGCGGAGATGGCGCTTCGCTGTATCATTAATGTTATGGATTTCCGTTACCCGACAAGATTCACCAAAAAGAAAAGGAGAATGGCAGCCAATGTTCAGCGCTTTAAATTTGGGTATATAAATCCTTATCGGCAAAGAAGTACAACCATGGTTGCGATGACGATAAGTTAAAACTGTTTGCTCATAACAGAATAATGATGACAACGGCTTGAACAAAGACGAAACATCAAGTCTGGCTTTCTTTCAAAACAACCTTGTTTATCCCGATCTCCTGTGGAAATTCCCAGTAACTTTCCACTGTCCCTAACCTTGACCTTGCCGGACACCTCAAGTCAGTACCTCATTCTTCTTTGTCACAATAATCCACACTGACTGTCTGTAAAATGACCGGACACTTTTCCGTCATACAAAAACACTTTCCACACAACTTCTCAGCCCCACCCGGCTGCGGTAGGGGTACCGTTACTATCCCCTTCAGTCAACTGTCCGTCAAATCAGCGACTGCCAATTTTTCTCCGTTTTCCAAACATGTACTTCCCCAGTACCTGGACGCTGGTGTACCCACCCGTCCTATTTACTGCGTCGAAAAATCTTGACCAGTCAACTTGCGACAACACAGTGCACTTGCCTCCAGCACACACACACCAAATATCCCACCACACACAGGATGTTGAGACGAAATTACTCGCTGTCCTCAATCTTTGGTTCAATCCTGTCAAACACACACACTCCAGGACTGACCGCACTTGTTGCAACCACCGTTCTGTCCCCTCGACATTTCCTCTGTGCTGTCCGTTACCAAACACCCCTGCTACTGCAATCGACTTTCCCGGTCGATTTTTGCTGCGTTAATTCTTCTGGCGTGCCCGCTAGCGTCGCAATGACGTGTGCTGACTGTCGTTAATTTACCTGTAGTATGACCTTCACTTGAACTGTCTGCTAGCTGGTGATTTCGGCCGCGTACCCTCCCCGCGCGCTGACAGTTTTTCTTCGATGTGGCGTCTTACACACCCAAAAGAATTCACATTACCCTCTTGACGCAGTATTGTTTAAATTGATGGAACGACGTCACAGATAACTCCTCTCTCAGCGAAGAGCCCATAGATATCTCAGAATGACAACACTGTCTATAATGTTCTTGACCGTACGTAGCCTTCCAGATACTCCTTACTAAGCGACGAGCGCCCAGATGTCCTTGATCGGACGTAGCCCTCAGATTGTCACACGTCGTTCTTGATGATAATATCACCAAGTTCTTACGATGATATGCTCATGACATTATTGTGTGATGGTCGTTGTCTAGGGAACGATACTCATGGTGTGTCAATGGAGATATCTGTCTTGCAATGTAACTCACCCCCGCAGTGCATATTCACCAGTCATGAAACAAGATTCAGTTGGCGCACATAATCCTTTATTACAGAAATAATACAGACTCACGGAACATATGTATATATCCAGAAACAATGTAATCCATAGATTCTCAATATCCTCCTCACAATTTAACCAGCACACATAAATGCCTTCTCACGGCCTGCTTCGTATCTAAATCCACCAGACAGGTAATCCAGCTACTATCCACGGCTGGATCTCCCACAATACAACCCACACATTGGGTTGGAGCCACTGCTCAACTATAGAACCCACTCTGGTTCAGGCCTGTCTTCACAACTCGGAGAACAACCCAACACGGAGCTCTCTCTTAAACGACCTGCCCCGCAGTCGGTCTCTTCTCTCACTGCCCTTTCAGTCTCCTCACTTCACACAACACACAACTGTCTTTCGACCCATCCCCCCTGGGGCCTTCCACTCATATCCGCCCCATTATTTCTGAGGGTTGATTGTTTTCCTCGTAGCCAGGTCACTCACCTTACTGTCTATGACCACAGGCATGTGACATACAACATCGGTCGCATGAATGAAAATGGGCAAAGGCTGCTGGAGCATTGCACCAGAAATGGCCTATGTATTACAAACTCCTTTTTTAAAACAAAAGACCTGCATAAGGTCACATGGAAACATCCAAGATCCGGCCATTGGCACCAGCCGGACTTCATCATCACACGGAGACAACATCTGAACCATATATCATTGACTCGAAGTTACCACAGTGCTGACTGTGATACGGATCACTCTTTGGTTGTTGCAAGGGTTAGACTGAGACCAAAGAGAATCTACACAGCTAAACACAGATCTAGCCCCAGGATTAATATTATTAACATACACGATCCTGAAAAGTGCTTTCAGTTTCAACAGCAACTTGAAGACGCTTTCACTGATACACCAGAAAATTGCACAGTAAATGAAAAGTGGGGTCAACTTAAGGAAACTCTTTATAAAACTGCCGTAGGGGTTTACGGCACTGTGGATCATAAGAGGCAGGACTGGTTTGCGGCAAACAGCCAGACTCTGCAGCCCTTGATTGATAAGAAAAAGATAGCTCTCTTAAGAAACAAGGAAAGACCAACGCGTAACACTCTGAGTGAGCTAAAGCAAGCTAGGAATGATGTGCAAAAGGCTGCCAGGCAGTGTGCAAATGATTATTGGATCAAGTTATGTGAGTCCATTCAAATCGCGAATGATAATGGAAACATCAGAAGCATGTATGAAGGAATAAAGAAAGCCTGTGGTCCAGTGATCAAAAGAAGTGCACCATTGAAAATCTTGACTGGAGAAATCATAACTGATAAGAAACAACAGATGGGTAGAGCACTATTTGGAGCTTTACTCAAGTGAGACCAAACTAGCGGATGATGCCCTCAGGCCCCATCAACTCTTGACCACCTGGACACACTTCCCACCATAACAGAAGTTAAGTGTGCTATAAATGAACTTGCAAATGGCAAGGCTCCAGGTAAGGATGGGATTCCAATATAGGTTATCAGGAGTGGGCAAGACACACTCACTCTACCGATCCACCAGCTAATAGAGCTGTGCTGGAGAGAAGGACAAGTCCCACATGATTTCAAAGATTCAAGCATCATAACACTGTACAAGAACAAGGGTGATCGGAGCGACTGCAACAACTATAGGGGTATCTCACTTCTGTGTATTGTTGGAAAAGTATTTACCAGAAATGTTTTGCGCAGACTTCAAATCCTAGGAGATCAAGTCTACCCCGAATCACAGTGTGGCTTTAGACAGAGCCGGTCTACCATTGATATGATATTCTCATTGCGACAAATGCAAGAGTAATCAGTGAACAGAATCAACCACTGTTTATTGCCTTTATCGACCTCACAAAGGCATTTGATTTGGTCAGTCGTGAGGGTTTGTTCAAGGCACTAAAGAAGATTGGCTGCCCACCAACTCTTCTGTCTATTGTGGAATCGTTCCACACAGGCATGAAGGGTATAATCAAGTTTGATGGTGCAACTTCTGAAGAGTTTGAAATCAAGAGTGGAGTTAAGCAAGGTTGTGTACTAGCTCCCACCCTCTTTGGAATATACTTTTCACTTCTACTGAAATATGCCTTTCGTGATCAGGATGGTGGTATATAAATTCATTCACGCTCAGATGGCGGCCTCTACAATGCTCGGAGACTGAAGGCCAAGACCAAATTTAGGAGGGTACTGATCAGAGAGTTGCTTTTTTCAGATGATGCTGCAGTTACGACCCATTCTGAGGAAGAATTGCAATGTCTACTATCTGCATTCTCCAATGCTTGTTCTGAATTTGGTTTAACAATTAGCAAAAAAAAAGACACAGATTATGTCACAAGGTGCACATGGGGTACCATCAATCTTTATTGACGACGCCGAACTAGAGATGGTAGACCATTTTACATATCTAGGATCAGTGGTAAATAGCAAATTATCCCTAGATCAGGAAATCAACATCCGGATTGGTAAGGCAGCAAAAACAATTAACAGGTTAAGAAAAAGAGTCTGGGAGAACAGGCAGCTTACTGCCAAAACAAAAGTCCTTGTCTATCAAGCCTGTGTCCTTAGTACTCATCTTTATGGCAGTGAAACCTGGACAACTTACTCACACCAAGAGAAACGTTTAAACAGCTTTCTTATGCTGTGTCTGCGAAGAATTCTTCGTAGACTTAGATGGGTAGGATATCTTAGGAGGATGGATGATGGTAGAATACCAAAGGACATCTTTATTGGTGAATTACAGATGGGTAAGAGATCTCAGGGCCGGCCTCTACTACGATACAAAGATTATGTAAGCGAGGCATGATTGATACGGGCATTGATAATGCACAGTGGGAGCAAGTCGCAAGTGTTGCATGGAGGGCAAAGATCAGAAATGGAATAAAGACAAAGGAGAAAATTATTGCAGATAAGTCACATACCGAGCGTGTGAGACGTAAGATCGTGCATGATGGTGGAAATGACCACGTGTTCACATGCACCCACTGTGAACGAACATTTACAGCGCGAATTGGCCTTATCTGTCACATTCGCTACCGTCATAGGTAAAAGTTATTATGCCTTTTTAAAGCACAAACTATCGTCTGTCAAGACGGCATGGTGCCAATGAAATGATGAACTTTTTGCATTAAAATCTCCATTATTATTTTTATTTCTTGTGATCCAATTTGAGCCATCGCCATTTCTATTTCGTCGTAAAAGTGTTGTATTTCTTCATCACTACTGCTAGTTGTTGGTGCATATACTTGTATAATATTTATATCTATTGGTTTGCCTTTGATTTTGACCAAAATAACTCTATCTGAAATATACCAGTATCCATTAAGCAACTTGGCTGTTTTTTCGTCAAGTATTATTCCTACACATTTTTCATGTGTATCCCCTCCAGAATAAATTATTGTGTGGTTGTCAGCTATAATTTTGCCCGATCCCTTCCATCTCATCTCACTAACGCCTAGTATATTCATTTTCATGCTATCCATTTCTCTTAGAACATTGTTCAACTTTCCTAGCTCATTTAATGTCCTAACATTCCATGTTCCTACTCTAAATTTATTTATTTTATTTATGATTTTGCCATCAGTAGCTGGTTGACGGTCTGGTGTCACCTGTGGCTCATGGCTGTTCCTACCGGACGAGGATGTCCCAAGACAGCCATTAACGTCATTCACTAACTCTGATATATGTTTTGTCATGAAGTCTTGGGAAGATAATGTGGTAGTTTTCCCCCTGCCTTCCACATCCACATGGTGGTCTTTTACCTCTACCTTTGACAGCCATTTCCGACTGTGAGGACAAGAGAGTGCCCTGCTCCGCCAGTCATTAAATATACACCCTGTATATTCAACACTACTGTATGGATGGCACATCAAACCTGGACACTGAACAAGCAATTGGAAAGTCTAGAACTAGAAGCCCTGGAGATGTGGACATACAAAATGATGTCATCATCATCATCATCATCATCATCATCATCATCATCATCATCATCATCATCATCATCATCATCATCAACTTCTGCCGTCAAACGACGTCGGGAGGAATAATTTGCGTTCCAGAGCGCGGTGGGCGGCACTGGATAGTCTCATTCCGTGTGGTTGTACAATGTCTTTGATGTCGTCAATCCATTTTATTCTTGGACGTCCTCTTGGTCTCGTCGCAGATAATCTTTGATGTAAGGCCAGTGATGGTAGATGCTGGTGTTGCATTCTAACGACGTGGCCAAACCACTTGATCTTCTGTCTTTCAATAAATGTGGCACAAGGAATTGATCCCACTGTCTGTCTGATAACAACATTTCTTACTCGGTCTCGGATTGTTAAGTTGCCAGCTCTCCTCAGGCATCTCATCTCGCAGGTGTTGATTTTACGAAAGTGTGATTTGGATAAAGTCCAGGTGTGAGATTGGTAGCATAGGGTTGGTGTGAATGCTGTTTATTATCTGTCGTTTTGCGGATATTGGTGTATTTGGATGTTTCAGTAAGGGTGATAGTTGATATATAAGTGTACTAGCTTTTTGAGATCTGATTTCGATTTCTCTGTCCAATCTGCCATCTTCTATGATCATACTTCCAAGATATTTGAATTCTTTAACTTGTTTCAGAGTTGTGCTATGTATATGTATACTTAGTGGGCCTGGCGATCTGCTAACTTGCATTACTTCGGTTGCGGCTGTGTTTATACTCACATTGTGTCTGCTGCAGGTTGAACTCAGATTATTAATATGATTTTGTAGTCTGCCCTCATCGCTATAAAACAGGCACTGATCATCTGCAAATAGAAGTTCATTTATTTCCTGTGGATCAGTTGTTTCATCTGGAGTAGAGAGTTCTAAATTTTTTGAATCTGTTCTGTCGAGACTTGCTTCTTTAGATATTCTGTCCATGTAGACATTAAATAGCAGAGAGAGCACACATTCCTGTCTCACTCCTGTATTGACTCTGACCATATCTGATATACCTTCTTGTGTTCTTACTGCATTTCGGCTCGAGTGGTACATTTTTTTTGGTTGCCCCTTTCAGGAGGTTGCAGTCAACACCAGCATTTTTCAGTTGCTGTTGATGTACTAGGCAAGATTACGCTCAGTAGTTTGCCATTGCTTTCTGAGCTACCGGCTCACATACCCCTAAGTTACCGACTCGGCGAGAACCGCTACCAATTCTCGCGCTCATCACGTCACTCACGAGAGTATACGGGATTATGGAGAAAGACGCTAAATCCTAGGCCAGGGAGACCTACGAGTGGTACATGGCTATGTCATAATCATGCAAAAAAAATAAATAAATAAATAAAATACATAAATAAATAAGAAAACAGAGGTTCCAAGGAAGCTGACAGGGGAAAAAATGTGGGCATCAGAGGACAAGCTAAACACCAACCTTAAAAAGATTTCGTGTACAGAATGGTTTGCTATTACGAATAATTTTGTTTCTCTCGCTTTCTCTCGCCAGGTAGACCTACGAGTGGTACATGGCTATGTCATAATCATGCAAAATAAATAAATAAATAAATAAAATACATAAATAAATAAGAAAACAGAGGTTCCAAGGAAGCTAACAGGGGAAAAAATGTGGGCATCAGAGGACAAGCTAAACACCAACCTTAAAAAGATTTCGTGTACAGAATGGTTTGCTATTACGAATAATTTTGTTTCTCTCGCTTCGCGGCGAAGGAGTTGCGGACGCAATTCGTAATCCCGCATACCCGCGTTCGAAACACAGCTGCAGACGATTTGGCAGCAAACCGTCTTGCGTTGGTTTTTTTACGAAATGGTATGGATGACGTCGTTTAGAAAGAAATGGAAAACTACTGAAGGTAAACTTGCCAAGATACCACAATAGCAAAACATTCTTGTGTTGACTGCAACGCCCTGTAAATGTTATGTAACTATTTTTATTTATTTTAATACAAGGGAAATAATTGCATCTAGGTTGAAGTCATATTACGGTTTTAGCTATCAAGGGCAACAATTATAGATTTCACTATATTTGTACTTACAGCTATTTTGCAAGAGAAGTATATATTTATTCCTGTAACAATTTCATACATATACTGGAAAATATGAATTGAATGTTACCATCATAAAAGCTATATATAGTTTTGAATATTATTTGAAATTTTAGGCACCAAATTGTTGTATAATAAATATTGTATAATAAATTATTTATTCCTTTATTTGCTAGGCCGCGTCTGTCTCAACAACAGTGTAGTCACTGTGGTTTCTCTTCACAACGTATAAATATTTCGCAAATTGATATTTTCCATTGGCTGACAATGTTGGTTATATGGAAAAAGAGAAATGTCGCAGTATGGCGCACTCTCTGCGTCCATTAAACACTGAACTACCAGCTCATGCGGTAGATCCTTGAGATGTTGAGGCTTGGTTATCTTTGGTATATTTTATCTCTTCGGTCCTTGTGGGGCTCTGGTTCTGCAAACCTAGCTTTGAAAGAAGGGTCACAGTTTTCGTATGCCTTTGCGGCGTCCACAGGCTTGATAAAGCGAACGGAACCCGATCCTTTATTTTCTTCAGAACTGTGGTCCTTTAACACCATGACGGATTCCAGGTGGCCGTGTTTAGAAAATTCACTTTTGAGGTCCTCTTCTGTGAAAGTTTTTGGGATGACAAGAAAAAGTCGTAAAAGCCGTTCATCCTATTTTTGGTACGTGTGTGGAAGGACATTCTTAAGTTATTTTTTGGGGGGGGGTTCACATCCCATGCATAGGCCTACTATGCAAATACACTTTGCAACTTGATACTGAAACGGACTGCACCAAAACCCCACCCTACCCACGAAGGACTGCCAGCTGATGAAAACATACCAAAGAAGAGGAGTGTCAATTAAGTGACATTAAAAACTACCTTATGGTAGTTTAAGATGTATTTTCATTCTGTCTACTTTTCTCTATTTTAACTCAATGTTGGTAATATTTTTTGATATTGTTGAGAATTTTGACGTTTTCTAATTGTAATTGAGTTTAATAAAGATATTTCAGTAATCATAAAACACAAAAAAAAATTACTACATACTCCACCTTTTGGCTACGATTAGTAAAAAAAAAAAATATTACTACAGAAACACGATTAGGCTGTCAAACAATGACAGGCACATATGCATGTGTTAAAAAAAAAATTTACTAAAGATTTCCGTTGAGAGGAGCAATATAATGAGTCTAAAGACTATTTTTCTAAGCTGTACCCTGTAGGGCACACATCAACAAAGCAGGAATGGTAACGATCTTTGGGAATGTAGTGTACAAACAGTTAGACGCTTCCCTGTCGGCCCAGTAGTCATGGGTTTCGATCCGTATTTCACAAACGCTGGGCTCCCAACCTAAATATCACAATGAAGTGCATTGTCGGCTGGCATGGGCGACGATATGGAACAATTAATGTGTTGATTCCCTTCCGTGCTATGACACAAGACTCACGCATTTTTCTCTCGCTGTCTTCCTCTGTCTCTCTCTTTCCACAAATCTATCCCGTTTTCACATGTTCCAATGTTTGTCGTCTAATAATATGGCCAGCAAATTATGACTGCCTCCTGCTGATGTTTGTGATAAGTTGTCTTTGCGACTTAACGTCCCTCAAAGTGTCTAGATTGCTCATTTTGGCTGTCTCAAGAATTTTCCGAATTCTTTTATAGAATATAAAACCACATCTCCAAAGCCTTTTTCCCTCGATATTTTTAGTTATCACCTCCCCCTCCCCCCTTTCCCCGAATTCGCAGCCGTGTATGTAATACTGGTTCTATGTAACGTGCAAGCAGACTGAAATAAGTACCAGTGACATAAGCCTGGGTCATTGACATTGAGGTGAGTGACCGGGCATGAGGAAGAATGGAGATGAGAGTGGGAGACAGTAAAGTGACTGACCTGGCTATGAGAAAACAGCCAGTCCTGAGAAATAAAATAGTGAGGGTAGAGAAAATCTCCCAGGGGGATGGGGGAAGGACAGTTTAGTTTTGTGTGAAGTCAAGGGACTTCAGGACAGTTGATGTGTAGATGCCGAACTGGTCGGTATTCTAAGGAGAAGCGGAGTTAGAGATCTCCGTGTTGTGTTGTTCTCCTAGTTGTGAAGACAGGCCTAAACCCAGAGTGGGTTGCATAGTTGAGCAGTGGCTCCGACCCAATGTGTGGGTTGTATTGTAGGAGATCCAGCCGTGGATAGTAGCTGGACTAAATGTCTTGTGGATTTGATATGAAGCAGGCTTGAGAAGGCATTAATGTGCGCGTGTTAATATTGTGAGGAGGAGATGGATATTCGATGGATTATATATTATTTTCTGGATATATACATATGTTCCGTGAGTCTGTGTTATTTTTGTAATAAAGGATTATGTGCGCCAACTGAATCTTGTTTAATGACTGGCGAATATGCACTGCGGGGGTGAGTTATATTGCAAGACAGTTAGATAGCTCAATTGACACTCCAGGAGTATCGTTACCTAGACAACGACCATCACACGAAACTTATCATCAAGAACATCGACAGTATCGTCAACATAGAACGACGTGTGACATTCTGGGGTCTCGTCGCTTAGTAAGGAGTACCTGAGGGCTACGTCTAATCAAGAACATTATAGACATTGTTGCCATTCTGAGATATTTGTGGGCTCCTCGCTGAGAGAGGGTGGACAGCGGAGTGTGTCCACCATATAAACACTGAGTTTTTCTCCGTGCGGGAACTGGCTACAGACAGTTCACGTCAAGTCCACTACAGGTGAATTGGAACCAACCATATCGCTGAAGCGAGTGGGGGGTGTCAGAGAATTAACACAGCACAAAAGTCTGCACGGCAAGACGGGCTGGACATTATCGCTGTCGGTGATAAAGACACGCCATACAGACTAACCGGGAGAGTCCATTACGGTGACAGGTAAATTGGATACCAGGCAGTAGTGCTGAAACTAGCAGACGCGGCAATGAAAGACCAGTGTTGAATCCAGAGTGACGAGGGCAGCGTGTGTGTGTGCGAAGGCAAACGCACGGTGTTGGTCGCGGGTCGACAAGTGAACACAACGGGGGAGGACGGTGGAAATTGTGAGTCTCCACGGACAATTCGGGTCAGCGCTGTTTACGAGACCATTGAACTCCCAGGAAGGGGAGAGTTAATGAATGTGTAAGAATACACTGTGAAAATTGACATTACTTTGTTCACAGCCGGGTCGGGGCTGAGAAGTTGTGTGGAAAGTGTTTTTGTATGACGGAAAAGTGTCCGGTCATTTTACAGACAGTCAGTGTGGATTATTGTGACAAAGAAGACTGAGGTACTGACTTGAGGTGTCCGGCAAGGTCAAGGCTGGGGACAGTGGAAAGTTACTGAGATGTTCCATAGTGGAACTGGATAAACAAGCTGTTTTTGTGTGAAACAAGACTTTATGTTCGGCTTTGTTAAAAGCCCTTTGTGTTCATTACCTTATAATCAGCAAACATTTTGTCATCGATTGATGACATGGCATCTCCGCGAACATAGTTGCACACAGTAGCAAAAAAAAGAAAAAGAACTGACTGTACAAAATTAAAATGTTGAACATTTCCTGCCATCATTTTGGTCTTTTCTCTTGGTGAATCTACAACATATAGGATACTTCTTCTTCGTTCATCCGGAGTTTTTTTTCGGATGTGATTGCGTTGTGCCTGTTTACAGCAGAGCTGCGTTCTTGCGCCGTTAGGCCGACACATCCGACTTCTGCGGGCATTTGTTGACCGGGTTAACCTTCCCGGGGGTTTCTTAGGACGTTTGACTCTCACTGTTGTGGTGTTATCCCCCATCCCAGCTGGTCCATATAGAACAGCCAAAGATCCTGATCAGCCCTCAAGGGAAGGCAGGGGCAGACCATGGGCATTCCCCGCCATCCAAGGAGGCTTCCATACTTGCAGAGCCGATACATAGCGCTCTGGTACTGGGCTCACCCAAGGAATCGTCACGTCCTGCACATGGCTGCTTAGCCTCACTTCCGTATATTGGGCCTTCCGTTCACCATAGGCTGTTCTTCCGGAAACCAGAAGTATGCAGTCTGCAGATGACATCCACACAGTGAGCTTTCGATTCGGACTTTCCACGTAATGGATTTGCTATCCAAGGAATATTCCATTTCATGCCACTAGGACACTTTTCCACCTTTTATGAAGCCCACACAATGGGCTTTTGATTCGGACTTTCCACGTAATGGATTTGCTATCCAAGCAATATTCCATTTCGTGCCACTAGGACACTTTTCCACCTTTTATGAAGCCCACACAGCGAGCTTTCGATTTGGACTTTCCACATAATGGATTTGCTATCCAAGCAATATTCCATTTCATGCCTCTGGGTCTTCATGCACCTTTAAATGTCAACCTGTATGTAGTTAAAGTAAGCTGCGGTCAACTTGAGCTTGTTGATATCTCCATAGAGCTTGTCCTCAAATGAAGCAGGTGTGGGCCAAAATATCTTTCTCTGTTCTGCATACGTTGGGCAATCCTGCAGCAAATGTTTTGCTGTCATTTTTCCAGTTCTACAATTACATTCATCAGTATCTCCTATCTTTAGTTTATTGAACAAGTGGTATTTCAGCCTGTTATGTCCTGTGCGGAGTCTGAAGATTGCTACTTGTTCTCTTCGGTCGAGTTTGTAATATGCATCATCCTTCTGATGGCCTGGATGCTCAGATTCCCATTTGGTTCTATAAGTGCTTTTTATCAACCTCTTTGCCTCATTATAGGTTATGTCTATGTCAGGCTGTGGTAGTCGTCCGCCCTCTTTTGCCAGTCTGTCAGCCTCTTCGTTTCCAGGTATACTGCAATGTGATGGGATCCACTGTATTACAACTTTTTTTGGATTTCTGGCATAGACCATGGAGTGCTGCTCTTAGGTCAGTTAGTTCTGTGCTGTTATTGCTCTTGAGTATTGAGACAGCTGACTTTGCATCTGTGAAGATAGCTATTTGCTTCTCTTTATTTTCCTCCATCAGGAGCATTTCTGCTGCAGTTTTCAAAGCCTCTACCTCCGCTTTGAAGTTACTTGAAAATTTTCCAGTTGCCATTGAATGTGTTTTTTTCACTCCATTTTTTAAATTTAGGAGAATTCCTCCTCCTCCATTCTCTATTGAATTTTTGGCTGATCCATCTGTATATGCATGGGTCCAATTCCTGCTTGGGTAATGTTCTTTTATGTAGTTTAGGGTTATTTCTCTTCTTTCGGTTTCATGCTGAGTGTTCTTTTTCTCAATACCAGGAATGTTTTCTATCATCTCAGGCAGTTGCTGCTGTCTCCAAGCTGGGAAGTTGTGTGCATTGTGTATGGGCTTGACTGTTGATATGTTAAGTATAGGATCTGCCCTAATCCTTCGTTTTGCAGTTTCTACAAAGTTGCTACGCTTCAGTCTTCCCTTTCCAAAACCATTAAATCTGTTGTACATAGGGTGGTCTGTCAATCTTCTAAATTTTTCTGCTTGTTGCTGGGCTTTGCTATCTCTTCTATCCTGCATCGGTTGTAAACAAGTGATCTTTTCTAGTTCATTAATAGGCGTTGTCTTCAGGCTTCCAGTTATGATTCGCATTCCTTGGTTTTGGACTCTACTTATTTTGTTAAAGTTTGACTTAGCTGCTGTTGCCCAAGCTGCAATGCCATATTCCAGTACTGGCCTCACCCGTCCAGTATATAACTTCTTGAGAACTTTCTCATCTGCTCCCCACGTTGTACCAGCAAGCTTTTTCATGATTGCCATTCTCTGCCTTGCTCTTGTTCGATTTTTCTCAACCTGTGTCTTCCATGTCAGGCGACGATCAAAGGTGACTCCTAGATAGTTTGGATTTTCTTCATGGCGCAATATTTTTCCATTCAATACCAGCTTAGGTTGCTGAGTTTTATTTGAGAGGGAGAACACTGTGCATGTTGTTTTCTCCTCACTTATCTTCACTAGCCATGATTTTGACCAGTCCTCTAGCGCTAATAAGGCTTGCTGTATTCTGCTGTTAGCTGTACTAATATATTCTTCAGATGTCCATATGGCTAGGTCATCTGCAAAGGAGGATGTGTGTACTCTGGCTGGAAAATTTTCTGTGATGTCATTTATATATGCTAGGAATAATGTTGGTGAAAGAACTCCTCCTTGGGGGACACCTTGCTCCAGCAGCATCATTTTGCTTGTTTGTCCTTGTACTTTTGTCCTGGCAGTTCTGTTCTCAAGGTAGTGGCTGATCCATTTATACATTTTTCCACAAACATGCATGTTTTGCAGTTTTACTTTCAGTCCTTCCTTCCATACTTTATCAAATGCTTTTTCTAAATCTATCCAGACTGCTAGTGTGTGCTTTTTCTCTTGGAAGGCATCCTCTATTTCCTGAGCTATATAGGTTATTTGATCTTCAGTGGATCTGTATTTTCTGAATCCTGCTTGGTGTGGTGTTAAGAGTTTGTTTTCTTCCAGATGCCATGTTAGCCTGCCATTGATAATGCGTTCCATTAATTTTCCTACACAGCTAAGTAGACTGATAGGTCGATAGCCATTTGGTTCTTCCAGGTCTTTTCCTTTCTTTGGGACTGGTATTAGTATAGCTTCCTTCCATGCCTGTGGGACTATTCCTCTCTTCCAGCTGTTATTTAGGACTGCTAGTAGTTTCTTCTTTGCCTTGGTGCCTAGTTCTATTAGCATTTCATTTGTGATTCCATCCTTTCCTGGTGATTTCTTCTTTTTTAGGGTATTCATTGCCTGTTCCATTTCTTCCATTGTTAGATTTGCCATCATATATTCTGCTGCTGTCTCTGTATTTCTATGATGTATCTGTTTGTCTTTGATTGCTTTCTTCTGTTCGGTTGTAATATCAATGTGGTTTGCATTTGCATAGTGTTCCATTAGTGCATTTGCAGCCTTTTTGCCTGTAAGCAAGGCATTTCCTTGTTTAATTGTTATTTGTTTGTTTCTAGGTCCTTCATTGTTCATGGCTTTCACTAGTTTCCATAGTTTGTTTCCATCCCTGTCAAAATTCAGGTTTTCTGTTTTTTCCCTCCAACAATCTCTTGTTGTTTGATTTACTGTTCTTTTATATTTTGCTGAGATGGCTTTGAGAGAGATGTTTGCTTCAATTGTTTGTTCTCTCTCTGCTGTCTTCCTGGCATCTTCAACTTTGTCCTCCAAACTTTGTAGTTCTTCAGTCCAGTATGGTTTGTAATTTTTCCTCGCTCCTCTTGGAATGGACTCAGTGGCTGCCTGTATTATCGCTCTGTTTAGACTTTCCACCATTTGCTTTATGTTGCCATATCGTGTATTTATGTTTTCACAATATTTGTCTGTTAGTATGGCAAATCTGTCCCAATCTGCTCGTTTGTAATTCCAGCGGGGCAAGGGCTTTTGCTCCTGTGGAACATACTCCATATTCATTTCAAGCTTGATTGGTCTGTGGTCACTACCTGCTAATTGGTCCAGCACATGGCGATCGATTTTGTGGAGGATGTCTCCTGTGCAGAAAGCTAAGTCTGGAGTAGAAGTGGTAAGCCATCTTCTGGAGTAGAAGCTCGGTGTGTCATCCGCTTTGTTGAGTAGATGGAGATTTGAGTCTATTTCCCAGTCCTCCAATTCATCTCCTCTTTTGTCAGTATCTGGGTATCCCCATCTTTCTGAACGGCTATTAAAGTCTCCGACAATAATGCAGTTTGTGTCAGTTATTTTCATGTTTGAGAGTGTAAGGTCCTTATCTGCTGGGCTATACAGATTGTAGATTCTTATTTTCACGTCCTTTATCATTATATCAACACCTATAATTTCTGTTTGGTTGTCAGAGATCACAGATACTTCGCTGCAAGGTATTGTATTTCGTGTAAGTATTAGAACTCCTCCTTTGTGTCCTTCGCGGTCGAAACGTGTGGCCTGATATCCTCTGACTGAGAATTTGTGATTGGCGTTGAGGTGTGTCTCTTGAATGCATGCCACATCTATTCTATCTTTATGAAGACGCTGTGTTAGGGAGTCTTTCTTCTTGTAAACTCCTTCGGCATTCCAATGTAGTATGTTGAGTGTCCGGGGTATTTGGTCAATAGCTCTTAACCTACTCCTCTGTGCCTTGACTCCACAGCACAGGGGAAGGTGACCACCAGTAGTCATGGGTGGACCCCCTCGAGGCAGGGGGCCCGGCACTATCACCGCCTGATGGGACTTCACGGGATTAGCACCATATCGATTAATTTATATAGGATACAAATAGAACCATTTCAGCAACTAAGCTAAAAAGAACATTTTGGATTATTACTTTTGTGTTACCACGTACAGAGAAAATAAATAACGTTACGGACTGTGTCAAGGCAGAACATGTTGGATAATCACTATCATCTTCAGCTTTGTCGACAGTTGGAACTTGTGATTTAAACGTGCAATTCAGTAACCAATCAACGAATCAATAAGTCGTTTTGGAATCTAGTGTCGTAGACATTCCCAGCGGTTTGCGAATAACTATTAAAACGAACAAAAACTTTAGTGACTGAATAAAAAGAACTTGTGGCGACGGATTAATAGGCACATATTTGTCGGCCAACGAGTTGGACATTTTGTTTGCTGCTCATTGTCTTATAAATATTGTTTTCGGTTGTTAAGCTATTACTTGTATGTGGTCCGGTGTTTGTCAGGTGTAGGGAATTTTGGGGGTGTTTCTCGAGAGTCGGGATACAGCACAATAATTTATGTTTCTTTCTGATGCTTACGATATTTTTGTAAGGAAAACGTTAATGAGTTAACGTGTCGTGCAGTGGCATTGGAATAGTCCTAACCAATGTCTAGAGCCGAGTTGTTTCACGTCAGATTTGTGTATATTGTTACGCTATAATTTTTCTTTTCTCTTTCTTCTTTTCGTTATATTTACATATGATATTTGTTGTGTTCGGATATATATTATTATTGTGATCTTTCGTCGTATCTGCTGTCTAGTGGTCTTTGTCAGTTTATATTTATATATTACGCGCACTGTGGATGTCCCTACACAAGCTTGTGGTTGTTACTGTAGTTTATTTCTTTGTGATCACCGTCTCCGTGTACTTGGCTTGTGAGTCTAACGTTTAAAAAAAAAAAATAGAAAACACTTATTGTTATCATCCATTTGTTTGCATTTGTATTTATATGTACGTTTAACAATATTTCCAGAAATGTTATACAACTATGTGTTATAGATATATGCCAAGGAGCATAGGTGATATTTTCCCTCACTACCTAGTGCTTATAGAGTGACTGGGTGAGTACAGAGGGATATTTTAGCACTACGAATTTACATACACCGGGAGTGCTGGTGTACTTAGGGAAGTGACACAAAGACTAACAGCAGAGTCTTCACATTTATAGTTGGCTGACAGACAGCAACGTGTCCACAAGTACAAGATGCCTACTTTAATGGAATATATTGAAGCAGGTGAACGAATAGGCCTGAAGGGTAAGGAGTTACAGGAGTATGCAGAAGCAAAAGAACAGAAACAGACGGAAAGAGAGGAGAGGCATAATGAACGCGAAGCCAAGCGTCTACAGGAAGAGAGAGAGAGAGAGAGAGAGACAAATGAAAATGGAAATTGAGAAAGAGAAGATTAAGTGTCAGATGCAAACTGAAATTGAGTTGAAAGAACTAGAACCATCTTCGAAGGGTCAAGGTGAGGAAAACAGAAGACCTTCACATCCCTCACAGCGATTGAAACTGCCATACTTTACTGACCGGGATTGTCTTGAGGCCTATCTTTCGAGATTCGAATCATCTGTGAAAACTCTAGGGATCCCGGAAGCAGAATATGGGATGCGACTTGGCGAGTTCTTACGGGCAAGGCACTAGACACCATGTTCAATTTACCTGTAGAAGAAAGAAACAACTACACTATCTTACGTCAACGTTTGCTGACAAAGTTCCAACTCACTGAGCATAAATATAGGACAAAGTTTAGACAGTTAGTGCCAGAGACAAACCAAGATTTCACAGATTTTGTTAACACTGTAAAGAATACATTTAACAAATGGATGGAGCTTGCAGAAGTAGGGAAAGATTTTAATAAATTAGTAGATCTAATGTTAAGAGACAAGATAGTATCTGCATGCAATTCTAATTTAGTGGCGTTCTATGAGGAACGTAAGCCAAAGGACATAGACACAATGCCTCAGTTAGGGCAAAACTACATGACTGCACATCCTAACGTATCTATTGGGAAACTAATGAGTGAGGAAATAGTCTGTACAGCGTACACTAAACAGGACCAGAATCCAGTCATCAGACCAAAGGCGAAAAGTGTGGATTCAGCACAGAAAGGTGAGCAGCAAGAACTTCAAGATAATGGTGTCCGAGGAAACAATGTTGGTAGAGCAGGACGGTACCCATATAGAAGAGGGAACTTCCAGAGACGTCCAAATTATGCCGGATGTTGGAAATGTGGGAGCTGGAGACACAAGGCAGCGGAGTGTGACGTGCAGCCAGCCAGTGAGCCAACAAGTTACGCAAGGAAGGAGATCACTTGTTTCAAATGTGGAAGGAAGGGGCATATCAGCCATCAATGTAGGATGAGAGAAACAGAGCACTAAAATGCAGCGCAAGTAATTGAGACGCTGAACAATGAAGATTGTAGTGGGTGCAAACCTCTTATTGAAAAAGACAGTCAGCCAGTCCTAATATGTGGTCACACAGTTAAAGCAGGATCAGCAGTACATGAAGGAGGAAGTCTGAAGATGCATCATATGTTTGTTAATGATAGGCCAGCGTTAACAATTAGGGATTCCGGATGTACGTCCATCGGGGTGAGAAAGAGTTTAGTGCATCCCTCGGATTATACAGGGAACAATATTAGATCCATAACATTTAATGGGACAGTAGAGTTCTACCCATTAGCCATAATAACAGTAAAAACACCATATATCACTGGAAGAGTGACAGCGTGTGTTTTGGACTCACCAGTGGCTGATTTGATCATAGGAAATGTTACAGGAGTTAAAGATTGTACAGAAGAGGAAGTAGTTTATTGGGACCAAAAATATAGTGTAAGCAGTAATGAGGTAGTTACCACAAGAGAACCTAAATTAGAGAGTATAGCTGAGGTAGAAGAGGCATTTGAAGTAGACACAGGAACTCAGGACAAGGATAGTACAGCTGAGCAGATGAGAATGGATCCCAAATATAGTGCTAGTGGCTCCCAGAGACAATACTACTCTGAACAAATGTTTTCAAGGGTGTAGTAGAGTAGAAAATAGTCAGTCAGGGAAGGGTAGATGGTGCTTCGAGAGGAAGAACAATGTTCTCACTCGCAGGTTTTCAGATAGCAGAACGGCACGTGGGCAAGTAGCAGTACCTTTAGCACACAGAGACCGATATACTAGAACAGCTCAGGATAGTGCATGTGCAGGGCACATAGGCATAAGGCGTATGCAGCAGAAAGCAAGGTGCCAGGTATATGGGTCAAGATTGAATAAAGAGTTCAGACTAAACAGAGACTCAAGTGTAACGGTGCAATATACAGACAGGAAAGTTGAGTCAGGTCAAAAGAGTTTTCGCGACATTACTGACCCAGGGCTAGGGATAGCAAACAGATGTTGTAATTGTAGAGGTACCATGAGTCATGGGTACATGAAAGGTAGACACAGCATCGACAGGAATCAGAGGTGGGTTAATGCAAGAACAGAACCACCTGATATAGGGTCGGTACACAAATAGTATTGTGTGGTCGTGAAGTAGTAAGAGACTTGTGGGTACATAAGTATAATGCTTTTCTATGATGTATTATTATTATTATGTGATGTATTAGTTCATGCATTGATACACAAGATAGAAAGTTGTTGTATTTATGTGTGGGGAATATGGGAGTGTACTATGAGCATTTGATGTACTATGTAGGGTGGTAGCTGAAGTGAGGTGGAGCCATACTTAGGTCTACCCAGGCAATATGTCTGGGTCACATGTTTAGTAAATTTTAGTCTCCCAATATTTGAAAACGAAGTTTTCTTTTAAGAGGGGGGTGATGACATAAGCCTGGGTCATTGACATTGAGGAGAGTGACCGGGCATGAGGAAGAATGGAGATGAGAGTGGGAGACAGTAAAGTGACTGACCTGGCTATGAGAAAACAGCCAGTCCTGAGAAATAAAATAGTGAGGGTAGAGAAAATCTCCCAGGGGGATGGGGGAAGGACAGTTTAGTTTTGTGTGAAGTCAAGGGACTTCAGGACAGTTAATGTGTAGATGCCGAACTGGTCGGTATTCTAAGGAGAAGCAGAGTTAGAGATCGCCGTGTTGTGTTGTTCTCCTAGTTGTGAAGACAGGCCTAAACCCAGAGTGGGTTGCATAGTTGAGCAGTGGCTCCGACCCAATGTGTGGGTTGTATTGTAGGAGATCCAGCCGTGGATAGTAGCTGGACTAAATGTCTTGTGGATTTGATATGAAGCAGGCTTGAGAAGGCATTGATGTGCGCGTGTTAATATTGTGAGGAGGAGATGGATATTCGATGGATTATATATTATTTTCTGGATATATACATATGTTCCGTGAGTCTGTGTTACTTTTGTAATAAAGGATTATGTGCGCCAACTGAATCTTGTTTAATGACTGGCGAATATGCACTGCGGGGGTGAGTTTATTGCAAGACAGATAGCTCAATTGACACTCCAGGAGTATCGTTACCTAGACAACGACCATCACACGAAACTTATCATCAAGAACATCGACAGTATCGTCAACATAGAACGATGTTTGACAACCAGGAAATGTCTTAGTCAACGGGGATTGGGTAACACTAATATTACCAGTCACGGACCAAAGTTCAATCCACCACACAGGTAGCCAGTAACCGCAAGGAATATTCTATCCAGTTAGGCGAGCCACACAGCAACCGTCACTGGGGCAAAAGAATCAGCACATTTCTATATTTGTCACCAGGGATTGGAAAAATTTACCACTGTCAGGGACAAAGTTCATTAAGCTACCCAGCATAAAGGGAGGCAATACCTCAAAGGACAATGGACTTTGGACCCTTTGTCAGCCAGGAAGTGGAAAGTATGAGCATAGTTAGTTAGTTAGGTAGTTAGTTAGTCGACAGATCATCCTCGTTGCACATCGAACCATTCAGTCCATAAGTGCTCGGATCCCCTCCTCAGCAAATCCCGCAGCGTGTAGCGGCTAACGACGCCAGTTCTGTGTTGGTTTATCAATCTTCTTTGGCTTCCTGCGTAGTGTTCTTGTTTGGCCACCCCTCTTTTAATTTGCTGCTCTCGCAGTCTGGCCATTGTTGTAGATTCACAGTCATCACTTGGTTCTTGCAAAAGTCTTACTTCTCGTAGAGCATTCAGAATGTCAGCCTGGTCCATGGCGCGTCCGCCCTCCACAGTAGCCTCACCTGCGAGCTTGTCAGCCCGCTCATTTCCTTGTACTCCCGCATGCCCTGGCACGAAGATGAAACTAATCTTTGCCAGCCGAGACCGCTCCAGAGGCAGCAACCATTCTCTTCGGATCGACCCCTCCTCTATCCTCTTGATCATGTTCATTGAGTCGCTAAGGAAACATGCCCTAGTGAATGTCTGTGTCTCGAGCCATGTTATTGCTTTACTTACTGCCATGACTTCCATGGTCAGGCTACTTGTGGTTTCAGTGAAAGCACCAGAGTCCTCCTTCACAATTCTCCCTCCGGCCCGAGCTGTAAAGGCCCATGAGCTTCTCACATGTCGGACGACCGACCCATCTGTGTAGATGACCGCATCACCGTCTAGCGAATTCTCGAAAATCAACGCTTGTACTTCAGCCTCCATAGCAGCCGGATTTTCTTGTCTGCATGTTCTATCTAGTTGGATGCAAACTGAAAAGGATGTGCAGAAATCTGTTGGCACTTGCACCCACTCCTCGCCAGGTTCTAAGTCCTCAAGTGAACACACCTGTTGAAGAATGTCTTCGGCTTGACCCATCCACGACCGTCCTCTTTTTAACCTGCTGCCCTTCACCTTCATAATTTCACTATGCAGTGGATGTTGTGTGTTTGCGTTAACTCTGAGGTAGGCGCGTGCCCTGCAAACTTGTATTCTCTCTTCAATGGTTGGAAAATCAAGAAGGTAGCGCATCGCCCTGCATGCTGTATCTCTTGTACATCCAAGAATAATGCGCATAGCTTCATTCTGTATCTTTTCCATCCTTTCTATCTGCTTACGGCTGAGAGTCAGGATTGCCATTGCATACTCCAAAACAGACATGACCAGCCCCTCGTACAGAAGACATAGATGGCGCTGCTCACAGTTTGCTGCCGCCATCACCCGCATCGCAGCCAAACCCCGCTTGGCCTTTGTTATCACCTGGTCTATGTGCTCATTATAAGCAAGGCTTCGATCAAACCGTATCCCCAGGTAATTCATTGCCTGCGTTCTTTCCACCGTCTCTGAACACAGCATTACAGTTGGTGTTGGAGTGTTGACAATATGATTATTCAACGAGAACCAAGTCACTGTTGCCTTTGTTGGGTTGACCATTGCCCCAGCTTCATCACACCAAGTACTTATGCGATTGAGTTCGGTTTGTAGTTCCACAGCAACCTGCTCTCTATCCTTACCCTGACGATACACTAAAACATCATCGGCATATGACAATGTCCTGCCAGGTCCAGTGATCTGCTCACTGGTGATTCTCACTGTGTAGGCGTTGAACAGTACCGGAGATAATGGTGATCCCTGTGGTAGGCCAGGATATATTGTTGTTGGTTCCGAAGTCCAACTGCCACATCTAAAAACTACTTTCCGTTGGAAGAGGGCTGCAGCGATCCAACTAAGGAGGAATGGACTTACTTTTAGTTCAAGAAGCTGAAGCATTAAAAAATCCAATGGTACTCTGTTGTATGCGTCCTCAAGATCAATCGCTGCAGCAAAGGTTTCAATGCCTGAGTGGAAACCTTCATAGACATCATGGGCAAAGACTGCTGCATTGGTCCAGGTTTCTCTTTTTGGACGGTACCCACCCAGGGTAGGTGGGAAAACACCTTGCCTCTCTAGCTGGCTTGATATTTTCCTGGCAATTACCTTCTCCAGCAGCTTGCCTATTGTATTCTGCATGGTTATAATTCGATATCCCTGAATTTTTGTGTGGTCTTTGTCAGGCTTCGGCAAGGGAATCAGATAGCTGTGTAACCACTCCTCCTTGATGCTAGCACTCCCTATACTGTTGTTGTACATGTCTGCTAGTTTCTCTAGCTCATTGTCGGTACACCTATTGATGTCGTCGTATCTTATGCCATCAGGCCCTGGAGCGCTGTTTTTTGATCGTCGAAGTACAGCCTTGATTTCTTTCACTGTCACTGTGTCTTCATCCGAAGTGTTCTGGGCCTTGCACCTGTCTGAGGTGACCTCCTTGGCCAGATTTCGGCCTCCCATGTCTGTCTGGTTGCTCTGCTCTAGATAGCGTTCAAAGAGGGCTTTGCCCTTGTCCTCGTCAGTCCTCTGCCAGATGAGGTCAGCACCTTGGAAGTCAGAAATGCTCTTATTCTTGACTACACCACTCATGCTTTTATGTAGTCGCCAGAACAATTTCAGTGACTTGTCTGTGCTTACTCTTTGACACATCTCTGCCCATTTTTCTCTTTTAACCACCTTGACCAGTTTTTTGAAATAGCTTACTTTTATGTGCATCTCTCTTTCTAAGTGCATGCAGGGGCTGGGATTGCCAGCTCTGTTCTTCGTGGCATTTTGTCATCTCCTTACAGCACTATGCTTATCCACCCAAGCCTTCTCCACCTCGAAATTCCACCAAGGTGGCTGCTCCCAGCTTTTTTTCCTGCCCTGAAGCTTTCTGCGCTTGTCACGTCTTATTTTACTCTGTACTGCCATACTGGAAAGTCTTTACCTTTAGCTTGTGCTGCCTGGTTCTGTCTTTCTCCACCAATATGCTGCAAGGGTGGTGGTCGCTGCCGTGGTGTCCTAGGACACCCCATCTACACACTGTAGTGAGTGAAAGTGAAACCAGTGCCAGATCAATAGCACTGTCCTCATCGCCTGGACGGCTTGCTGTCCTGGTGACACAGCGCCACTGTTGATACAAACCAGGTCAATGGTTTCAAGTGCAATCTCGAGCTCCTCCCCCTGTGTATTGGAGGAAATGTTTCCCCATGATCTGCCTTTAGCGTTGAAGTCGTCACAGAAAATAACATTTCTCTCGTGACCTAATATACCACTTAAGCACTGCCACTTCTGGGCGTCCATACTCGCATTGCGGGCATAAACATTAACCAACACGAATGATATACTGGAATGAACTCAACGCCTATATTTGTATATCGTCTCTGTCCCAACTGGACATGTCTAGCTCTGACGCCACCATGCTGTCGCGAACGAGAATCGCCATTCTCAGATGTCGTCTGTTGTAGAAACATTTGAAGCCGGCAATTCGAAGTAGCTGATCGCCCAGTCTCGTCTCCTGGAGTGCTACAATGTCGTTCCTCCGGAGAGTGAAGACGTGTTTTTGTATCTCTTACTTCTCGGATTATTATTACTGCAAGCTGAATCACTTATCATGGATTTTTATATCAATGTGCTCGTTGTGATTCTGAGGATGTGGTGAAATAGTTTTTAGATTAATACAAGTGTTTATTATCGCAAAAATGTGGGTTATATCTAATATTCATTTCGAGTGATAGTTGAACACTATTAAATTTCAACCAATCAAGTGCACGAGGCGTGTCAGATACAACCACGGGACCTCAAATTGCCCGCGGCGTGGCTAGATAACAATGCGATTGCTGCGTTCTTCAAGTTTAGTTAGTCGTAATATTATGCAATAATGTCAGGGGAAGGAGAGTGCTCCGTATTGGAAGTGAATGGTGAAAGGACTCGCTCAGGTTTACGATCGGCTGTCAATAAAACTTACACACTAAACAAAGAGAGGGCCGTGAAGAATAAGCTATCCAAGTGCATAAATCCCAACGGCCTAGTCGTCAAACACACCAACTCAGGACAGTGTGTTACTATTTCCTTCAACAACACACTCTATTATGAGGCATTCCGAACTTGCCTACTCAACTACTACAGGCTTGAACTAATTGAACACAGGCAAGATAAGCACGGGGCCCACGTTGAGGATCTGATTACGACGCCAGTGATTACGATACATTTGTACCGCAGTAAAAATAAACTCATGACACAGGGCAGTAATGAAAACATTAATTCCTGGCTAAAAGTAGATTTTGTTGAACTTGAAAACTCGACACAGACATTCACCGAATCTACTCATACGATGAGTGTACATGACAACATCAACACGAGGCCTGCCAACCCACCAGCGCTCTTGGCTATTGAATACCCAATGGAGCGTATCCAAAACAACATAGAACCCAATGTTGACATTGTTTAAGAAGTACCTGCCTCAGATAACAATAGCATCTTAACTATCAATGGACATTCGTGCGACTCTAAACAGCGCATTGAGGAACTAGAACAATCACTAAAGGCGCTCATTGTCACTGTTTCAACCAACATTGAAGCAAACAACAAGATAAGCAGTGATTACAATGCTCTCAAGACAGAAGTCGCACTCCTGCGAGACGAAAATTTGCTGCTGAGAAATACAGTTCAAATCTTACAGAATGCGTCCTCTACAAACCAAACCGAAGAAGCATGTAATTCTCAAGCAACCGCTTCATCCTTGGGAAATCTTGGGGAAGCTCAATCCCACCCAGAACAGATAATCACTATGAAAACAACTCAACGCGCAGAGGAAGATAAAAAACAACAAACACCTCAATGTGCAGACGAAGATAAACAACAACAAGCAGTCTACCCCATTGACGTCAAAATAAGCAATAGGTTTGAAGTACTTCAAGAAAAGTCACCAGAAAACTTACAGTGCTTTAACATGCTGCAAATGGGCAAGACAAGCCAACAAGATACATCGGGAGAACCACATGGAGACATAAAGACTGCTGATAATCGGAAATGGATGAAACAACGGTCGAGACGTGCTGACAACCAACATGTACAGACAGCACGACCTGACTGTACACATATACTAGGCGATTCCTTAATGAAAGGTTTATACAGCGACAGGATGGCCACATCAGACAAAGACATTGTTTCAATAATCCCACTGCCTGGGGCTGGTGTAGACCGGCTAACAGACAAGATTAGCAGGTTGGCTGTAAATCATAGCGTCAGAAGGGCAAGCGTACATATTGGCATCACCGACACCATGAACAACCAACAAATCACAGGGTCTCAACTGCTGGCACTCTTGAACGGATTACGTCACACTTTTCCTAACTCATCCATTTTCTTCTCCTCCATCATATCACCGAGTTATGGACACCAGCGCCGTCTAGCTGACATAAATAACAACATGTTACAGAAGTTCTGTTCTCAAAACAAGATACAATTCATCAACAATACAGCATCATTCACTTCACAGGCTGGTGCACCAAAAAAGAGTCTTTACAAGTATCAAATACATTTATCTACATTGGGCACCAGTTTTCTCGCCAAGAATTTAAAATATCCAGAACGGACATACCATACATCCAATACGGGATCGCGCCGGACACTTTTAGCTACTCCTGAAACTCAAGCCAGACGACATACTCCCGTCACATCAAGTACCAATAGGACAGAAGTGTGCAGAACACTCATAACCACTGCACCTGAAATCCAAGCCAGACGGGACACTACCACAACACCAAGTCCGTTAAATACGTCGTCTTTCACACAGGAGGGTAATAATTACGAAGATATGATTCCTATTCTCCCCAGAAAGGATCCGACTCTCAGCAACAACGACGTGCCAGCACAACCTCCTGTTAGCCACCAACCAGAGGCTCTAGTTGGTAGTCATTACATACCCATGAGACATCATCTAGTACCCATTTAATTGTAATCCAGAATGGTTGCACCTCACACGGTATAGCCCAGCTACACTTCGTCAAGCACTTATAATGTCGCTATACCAACAACCAACACAACCTGGTATTTACTAGCAACTTAGGACAAAGCTTCACCGGATCTCGGTACAAGAAAGAGCCTCTCCTTAAACGTTTATCTGCATATTTGGTTATAACTTGATCTAGTAACGTATTAGGTTATAAGTTATTACAAACATTGACTGGTTTTGACTTTATATTAATTGATAGTACTTAGCTGTATAGCTTTTATAATAATTCTAATTGTGTTTTCACGGTGAGTGAGGGGGTCTTCACTGCTCTTCCTTACGGATCTGTGTACGTATTTTTATATATTTACAGAGATATTACTGTTTCTCTGTACTTTAGAGTGTGTTTTGTAATAAGGGACGTAAGTTGTATTCACTTTGTGTGTGTGTGTTTTGCTTTTAAACTTGTGATTACGCATTGTTGAAATGTCTAATAAGTACGAACACTGGCTCAGGAATAATGGGCTCAGAATCGGGCATGTAAACATATGCCATCTATTAGGGAAGCTGCCCGAACTATCACTTATACTTAATCAAAATTTTCACATGTTTGGCGTTAGCGAAAGTCGATTAAATGGCACCATCTCAGATGATGACATCGCTATCAGAGGTTTTAAAACCATTAGAAGAGATCCCTATCAGAAACAAGAGACGGGTATTGCAGTTTATATTTCCAACTCGCTTAACGCCCACCGCAGGCTAGACTTTGAAACCTGTGAGATTGAGTGTGTATGGATAGAGGTTAAACTTCAAAATTGCATACCGCTAGTTGGCTATCTTTATCGAAACCCCAGTGCAGGAAATATATGGTATGAAAAATTCACCACTATGATGGATGTAGTCTTTAGTAATGCTAGGGAAATAATATTGCTAGGTGACTTCAACATAGACGCTAACAAATCAAACAAAACATGGGAAAACATAATAGAGTCATATAATTTCCAACAGTTAGTCAAACAAGCCACTAGAATCACTAAATCATCTGCAACACTTATAGATCATATTTATACTACGTGTGCTGATAACATCACAGAATGTAGTGTACCTATCAATGCAATGAGCGATCACTATCCAGTATGTTGCACGTGGTCGAAAAGGGGCACCAAAACTCCCAAACACAAACATATAAGCATAAAATATAGAAATTAAAAAGATTTCAATCGAGACGTCTTCTTACAAGATTTGGTCAACTCATCTCTAGATTATGTTTACCAGCTTCCTGACCCAGACGATGCTCTGGACCACTGGCTAAAGACCTTTCTAAGTATATTTGATAAACATGTTCCATTTAAGGAAGTTCGTGTTAAACATCACACAAAGCCCCCGTGGATCACACAGGAGGTAGTTGAACTTATGAGAGATCGCAACAGGGCTCACAAAAATAGAGATCTAACTATGTACCGTAGTCTGAGAAACAAAGTTCAATATGTTATTCGTAAGGAAAAGAAAAACTATTTTAAGAACATAGTAATAGATAAAACCAACACTAAAGATATATGGAAAGCAATTAATACATTGACAAACAAACACAAATCATCACAATCATTACCATCAAATCAGGTTACATGTGATCAATTCAGTAGATACTTTCAGTCCGACATAAACCAACTGAAGGCTGCAATACCAGATGCGCCTCATGACATATCTTTATTATCATCATTCTGTGAGAACAAATGCTATGGACACATTTCCTCCAACATACCGCTAATGACGACAACTGAAGTACTTACTCATCTCCGTAATCTAAAAAACAATAACTCATCAGGACTAGATGGAATTAGTAGTCGGATCCTTCGCCATGCTGCACCGGCGATCTGTGAGTCACTAACTTTTATATATAATCAATGTCTAACCAGAGGTCACTTCCCATCAGCCTTTAAAATCGCTAAAGTGTATCCTCATTTAAAAGCTGGTCCTCTAGACGATCGTCTCATGAGTAATTATAGACCAATTTCCATATTATCCTCATTATCCAAACCGCTAGAAAAGCACATCCACAAAACAACACTAGATCACTTAGTTCGCCATAAACTGATGGTTGACAGTCAGTCAGGATTTCGGCCAAAATATTCTTGCCATACGGCACTAACAAACATGATAGAAAACTGGCATCAAAATATTAACAACTATACTCTATGTGGAGCGGTGTTTATAGACTTTAGGAAAGCATTCGATATGATAGATCATACTATTCTAATTAAAAAACTAGAAACAATGAAAGTAAGTTGTAATATAGTGACATTAATAAAATCATTCTTATTAGACAGAAAGAAAGTAGTATCACACAATAAAGTTTTATCTCAAGCCATTACCATTAATATTGGAGTACCTCAGGGGTCTATTCTTGGCCCTCTATTATTTGCCATTTATATAAATGATCTTCCATTAAATCTGTCGTCGTCCTGAGATCTATTTGCTGATGACTGCACAGTATATACAAACGCTGTTGATCGTAATGTGCTAGAATTATCCTTGCAACAGGAAATAAATAGTGTAGTTAACTGGAGTCATGCAAACCGCATGCAAATTAACATTACTAAAACAAAGTCTATGTTAATAGGAACCAGGCAAAGACTTCACACTCTAAACTCGCAGAGAACTCTTCAGCTGCACATTGGCAGCACGCCTGTAGAAAGTGTCACCGAGCACAAGACACTGGGTGTTATCATAGATCAAAATCTAACTTTTAACTCACATGTTCATGCTCTAGTTAAACAAATAGCCAAAAAAGTATACCAACTTGCCAAAATTAAAAATTTCCTTGACGAAAACACAAGAAAGATATTCTATACTTCTCATATACAAACACATATTGATTACTGCTCCACAGTCTGGGATGGATGCTCCAAATCAATAACAAAACGCCTATATTCACTCCAGAAAAGGGCAGTGCGTTTAATTAATGGTGAAAAGCTTACCGACAATTCTAACCTATATAAACGTCTCCGGTTACTGCCACTCCACAAGCGCCTGCTTTTTAATAAGACCAAACTAATTCACAAAATCCTATTTCAAAATGCTCCAAGCTACCTTTGGCCATTGTTTAAATATAACGCTAGACATAGCGAACGACTAAATATACTTCATGTCCCTAAACCTAGGATAGACTTATATAAAACAAGCTTAGCATACTCTGCCGCTCAGTTGTGGAACAATCTTCCACAAGAAATCAAAGACCCCACCAATCATGATACATACATTCGCAACCTGTTTGAACACTACCTTAGTACAGACTACATGCCCCCATAACAAACAACACAAAAAAGACAATAATGGTAACTTATCTCAAACGACAACTAGCCAAAAAACATTCCCTTATGTATGGCACGTTACACCCTCCTTAGGTATTTATAATGCCCATGTTAAACACTGCCTCAGTGAGTCATTTGTTATTGATTATTTTTCATGCGTTTTAATGTTCTTTTGTTGTCAAAAGTTGCTTCATAAGTGATGTTGAATGAAAGAATGTATGAGAGGAAATAGAGAAGAAGGGCAGAATGTCAGACGGGCCTGCGTGCCCAATTCTTAACCCTTTGAAAATAAAGACTTATTATTATTATTATTATTCCTGTAAACCAGAGTTTCTAAAATAGAGCCCCGTTGTTTTACGCTGGCGCAGTTCCAATACAGAATACGGATATTCCTGAGTCCTAGACGGTGACACTTGATTCTAAAACGTCTTAAACCACCACGCTTACCTTGCCTCATTCTGCCTGCCCGGCGTCCACGCCACCTCGTTAGGTTGACTGCTGACTGTTCGGAGAACACACGTTGTTTCGCCATGTTGAAAAACCGAAAACACATAAACCACACACGAAAAGTATGAGCATAGCCAAGGCCAAAGTTCATTTACCCCCCACCCCCAAATAAATCCCGTGATGACGTTACTACCCATTGCGGCTAACTCAACAGGAAGTCTTTGTCCGTTTCGTCTCTCTCTCTCTCTCTCTCTCTCTCTCTCTCTCTCTCTCTCTCTCTCTCTCTCTCTCTCTCTCTCTCTCTCTCTCTCTCTCTCTCTCTCTCTCTCTCTCTCTCTCTCTCTCTCTCTCTCTCTCTCTCTCTCTCTCTCTCTCTCTTCCGGTCGCCAACATGGCGGTTAGGCGTATATCCCCCTCTCTCCCCCCTCCTATTACCTTTATTAATTGATTCAGTGCCCAAAGATAATATATCCCCAAACGTGACCTTCCATTTGAACAGAAGGACGTTATATCGCTACACTAGAGTCATCAATGCTCACTGAACGAAGATTTACAGTACAATACTTGTTCATTTGATTGTGTACAATGTTTGGTCCAAACCTACTTTTGTTTGGTGCTGTATCAGTTAAACTTGTTTAAATCCGATCATTTCTAGGTTTCATAATGTTAAATGTTAAGAACAATCTTTTGTTGTAATTTAATGTTAATAGTTCAATCTCTATATGATCTCGGTGTGAATGAGAACACTTGGAATCAATCAATCAATCAATCAATCAATCAATCAATCAATCAATTAATCAATCAATCAATCAATCAATCAATCATGTGCCGTGCCGGAAAACGTGGGCGGTCATGACTCATGAAAGTTCTATTGAAAATTGTAGTATGCCCGGGAGATGTGTAGGTAATTTCACCATGTCAATCAATCAATCAATCATGTGTCATGCCGGAAAGAGTGAGCGGTCATGACTCGCCATTTCACTCGATCACCAGAGTCGTGGATCAGCTCAGTGTTCCTGTCTCGTCCATGCCATGTGGCCAAGCCATCCATGTATTTTCCTCTCGGTCTCCCTCTTGGTCTGTTCCCTTCGATCTTGCCAGTTATCACTACTTTCTCCAATCCATTTCTTCTCATAACATGTCCAAAAAATATTTTGACTGTTTACGTCTAATTTCTCTAATCAGTTTACGATTGTCATTTGTCTCCTGAAGTACTTGGTCATTGGTTTTTCTGTCTGTCCGTGGTATTCCTTGCATTTTCCTCAGAAACCACATTTCTGCAGCCATCTGATGTTTTTCAGCTTGACTGCTCATTGTCCAAGTTTCACATCCATACAAAAACATAGGCTCTATGTATCCCCCCGACACTCTTTTTTCTCGTTTCAATAGACAACGTTTTATTGGTCAGAATGTTTTTCATCTTGCTTAAGGCTACTTTCGCCATGGCGATTCTTGTTCTAATCTCTTCAAGGCATCTCCCATCAGATGTTATGACTGTTCCGAGATAATTGTATCGATTCACTTGTTGAAGAATATTTCCATTTACTTGTATATTACATTGTGGCACTTCTTTCTTCCTAGTGACGACCATAACCTGAGTCTTTTTACAATTTAATTCTAACCCCAGCGGCTCACTATGTACAACAACAGCATTTACTAATTGTTGCAGATCCTGCGCATTGTCTGCAATCAATACTGTATCATCTGCATATCTAATGTTATTGATGTTTCGTCCTCCAATGCTGATTCCATTTATATCTTCTACATTCCTGAAAATATTTTCAGTGAATAGGGAAAAAAGATCTGGAGACATTACACATCCCTGCATAACACCTCTCTTAATAGGCTGATATTGTCCCACTTCATTATCAATCCTTATGGCAGCTTATTGCTTCCAACATATGTTTTTGATAAGCCTAATGTCTTTCCCATCAATTTGTAAATCTGCAAGCATATCCACAATGTTGACATGTCTAACTATCAACAACCTTTGTGTAGTTAATAAAGCAAAGATGAATATCTTTGTTTACTTCTATAGCACGTTCAATAACTGTTCGCAGCATATACACAGCATTTACTGTACCCTTTCATTCTACAAACCCACATTGTTCTTCCCCTATTTCAGGTTGTATCTTCTTCCTCATTCTTTGCATGATAATTCGTAGCAAAATCTTTGTGATGTGACTTATTATACTATTTGTTCTATGTTGATCACATTCCAAGGTTCCTGATTTCTTTGGGATTGCAATAAACTCAGAGTTACATAATTCAGAAGGTATATCTCCAGTATCATATAATCATATGGCACCATGCCATGAATGTAATTTATATTAATGCATTTGTTGTATTCGGAATTTTAAAGGAAAACATGAATTGCAAGTTATGAATACACTGGTTTGTATGGAATAAAAGTGTTAAAAAATTTACTAAAGGTTTCCATATAGAGGAGTAATATAATGAGTCTAACAGCTATTTTTAGCAAACTGACAAAATTTATCAAACCTATAATTTAAAAATTTGGTGACACATTATGCAGTTTCCAACATGGTAAGTACGAAACTTCTCCTGGAGAGTGGGTGTGGTACTTTTACAACGAGCTATGTATAATTGAAGGTTTATACAGCACTTCTCAATCACCAGCTTCGTCAGCTTTCTGGATGTAATTTAAACATTAATAATGAAGACAGATAAAGATGTGTCGTAAGTTTAAACAAATATAAACAAATATTTATAAACAATACTAATTTTATTATAATATCAGAAGACAGAGAGCAGTGTAGAATCCTGATCACCAATGCCTGCTGCAGAATAGGCTTGGGAAGATGAGGAGAGAAGGTTGTCTACCTTTTCCTTTTGTTGTTGCTTGCTGTAGATATAATTTAAATATTAACAGATTCATTGCCAAACAAAAAGTAGGATTTGACCAAATATGGTACATAATGAAATGAACAAGTATTAGAATATACATTTCCATTCACTGTGCAATGAAATTGTGGAAGATACCACAAAACAAAATAAATAACACGATGACCCTAGTACGGCGATATATCGTCCTTCTGTACAAATGGCAAGTCACATTTAACGATATATTTATTATTCTTCTGCACTGAATCAGGTAATATTAATAATGAGAGCACTAAGGAGAGAAAGATAGACAGATCCAAGTTTTCCTTTGATTTTCTGTCACCACTCCATTTCCGACTTCTCTACAGCAGAAGGTGTTAGGGACCCCGACCTGTCGATCTTGACTTCTTCCTTTGGTGGGGCCATGGTATGCTTGCCAAGTAAAATCTATTTGGAATAGAAACAGTTAAACAAGCAACTACTTTGGACTGTAATTAACAGTCTTGGTCCATTCCAAAAAGGTGTATACTTACACCCCTGTAAAGTTCATGCAACATAGTAGGTAAATACAAAACTTGGACCGGCAATATTCTGAAACACTGCACTGTCATTAAAAATACACCCTGTATCAAAATACAAAATATATCCTTTATACGTGCATCTGGTCTGCAGTGCTTAACAATTAATTCTTGTCCTGAACCTGCCGGTACTGTTCCCACCTTATTGGCAATCTCCATCGGCCTCGGCCTGGTCCCCTCATTGTTCTCCTTCATTCTGGCTACATCCGCGATGACCGCCAACTCAGTAAGGACTTTGTTGTGCCGCCACGTAAATCGCCCTTGGGTCAGGGCGACATTACATGTTCCGCTGTCTGTACCTTTTGAACCTTTGTACAGAGGGGACAGAATGGGTCGGTGACTTTTCCCCACTTGACCAAATTGGCAGCTGATGGCAAGGCATCGTAGAGGGATCGGACGACGAAACTTAGGTGCAGTGGTGCCATTCGCCATATCTCATTCCAGGTAAGAGATGTCTCCACTATCTCTTCCCATGACATCCACTCTGCCTGCTGCGTCTGTTGGGCAACCGTCCGGACTCTTTTGTCATCCTTCCCCTCGAGGATCTCCTTAAACACCAGTTCCCTGCATTCCTTGGTCGTCGACTTGGACGACATCGAATCTTTGTTTGGTAGCCGAACCCTTTTCTGTCCGACTGGGTTTGGCCCATGACCTCCTTCAGCTAGAGTGTTGCCTGGGCTTCTTCGACCATGCTGACGACTTTCTACTTCCTTCCCATTCTCAGGGAGGGAACTGAGGCACTAGCCGTTACATCTGGAGACTCGCGCAGCGTCATCGAGAGTCTGGTTTTTCCGGCTTTGAACTCTTCCAGTAACGGGAACGGGAGGACGAGCTTACTCTGCTTGCAATACAGTGCGACAGTCGTGAGGCATGTTGGTACTCCAAGCCACTTTCTTATATACCTGCTTATCTTCCCCTCCGTGACGCTCACTGTGGTCGTGATTATATCATATATCAGCAGCGGCCAGAGGAGTTTCGGAATAAGCATGAATTAGAGTCACCAGATTTTGAATTTGCCGACGACATAGTGCTTTTGAGTTCAACACTCCCAGATGCCCAAGAGAAAATAAACCATCTCCAAAATGTTTCAGGACAAATTGTTCTCCAAATTAACACCACAAAAACAAAAACTATCGATCTTACCAACAGTTCAGACGACACCAAATTAAACATCTACGTTCTTGAAACAGTCAACATCTTCACATACCTAGGAAGCAAAATGATATCTACAGGGGACTCAACACCAGAAATATCATCTAGAATCTCACTGGCATCTAGTGCCTTCAATAAACCGTCAAACATCTGGAAGTCAAAGACACTCAGCAAACACACGAAACTTAAAATCGTCAACTCTTGTGTGATTCCAGTGTTAACGTATGGATGGGAAAGTTGGAAATCAACGATAGCTTTAGATAAAAAATTAGATAATTTTGAGAACAAATGTCTTAGAAGAATTCTAAACATTCACTGGACAGACTTCAGAACCTATATGCAAATAAGACAAGAGACTAAGCAAGACACAGTATCCAATTTCATAAGAAGACGCCGTTGGAACTACATCGGCCATGTACTCAGAATGGACAAGACAAGACTCCCCTACCAAGCCATCTAATGGTCACGGGTAGGGAAAAGAAAACGGGGAAGACCAAGAGAGACCCTGCGTAGAACCATCATCCGAGAAGGCTCATTCAACGGCCAAGTAAACATCCAAGATCTACAACAGGTAGCAGCGAACCGCCCAGCATGGAGTGCCATGATTTCTGCCCTATGCGCAGCCTTGGGCTCAAGAGGAAAGACTAACTAACTAACTAACTAACTAACTAACTAACTATCAGCCTCGTTTTATCGATAGTACCCAGATCGTTCGTCAGCATTTCTTGTATCTCTACCACCGCATTATTGTCCGTCAGGGTTGAATCATACATACAACCGAGACTCTTTACGGGTTCCCCTGACACCATGGGAATCACTTGTTCGGCAACCACGAACAACCTTTCCGCCCCTTTACCCTTCACAATCAACAGGCTTCTCGATTTCTTAGGTTTTAAGCTCATCCTGCACCAGCGAACCAGATCGTCTAGTTTGAGGATGAGGATGAAGCTGCGAGCATCCCTTTCCTTCAGTGTCAGGATTGTCGTATCGTCCATGAAGGCTTTCAGCGGTGGAATGTTCTTCCCCCGGCTGAGGTTTGGACCGTGTGCGTAGCCGGATGCCGCACCCAGGATGACCTGCATGGCCATGACAAATAATAAGGACGAAATCGTACATCCGATGGCAATACCAATCTGCAGGTAGATTCATCTGGTCGTGAACGTTTTGGTCAAGAAACGAAGAGAGAAGCCCGAGAAGTACTGCATTATTCCCTGATGATCTCGGGCACTTGAAAAGCCTTGAGTGCATGTTACAACAGCTGGTGGGGCACTGACCCATATGCATTGGCCAGATCAAACCATATCACGTGGAGTTCACCTCCTTCTTCATCTTCGCTCTCTGGATACCTTCCCAGATATTGGTGCCGTGTTCGAGCCAACCGGGGACGCCGGGTATTCCCCCTCTTTGAACCGTTGTCTCTACGTACCTGTTACCCATCAAGTACTTCGTGATATGGCTGGCCATGATCGTGAAGAATATTTTCCCCTCGACATTCAGGAGAGAGATAGGCCTGAATTTGGCAATGCCTGCTGAGTTTTGCTCTTTGGGAAAGTAGATTCCGTCGGCTGTCTTCCACTCCATGCTGACATGCTTGTGTTTCCACGCAGATCTCAGTATCCTGTGTAGCTTCTTAAGGACATTTGGGCACCTTTTATAGACTGTGTAAGGCACACCATTGGGCCCCGGTACCGACTTACCCCTTGCTTTCTTAACTACCGCAACCACCTCGCTCCACATCGGAGGCTTGGCATTGAACGCCACGGTTGGTTCTTCCGGGCATTTGAGCCCTTCAATTTCTCTGAGTTGGACGTTTTTGCTGACATCGAGGACACCGGATTGCCGCTGCTTGAACAAGTCCCATGCAAACTTGTATGGTTCCCGGAAGAATCTCTCACGTTCCTTCCGGGTTTTCCGCCTGCTCTTGCAGAACCTTTCCGCTCGGGATAGGGCATTGTGACTGGCTTTCAGATGTTGCCACACCTTGTGCAAGCCCTCGTTCTCATTCTCTGGTGCTTTTGTAAACCGTTTCCGAGCGGCATTCGTCTCTTTCCTTACTTCCTGCAGCAGTTTCTGCCGCCTGTTCTTCTGTGGAGTTGCTTCTTCCTTCTTCTCGCTGCAACCAAACAGAATCAGCGATTGAAGGCAGACAATATCACCGAACTTTAACATCTTCTCATCAAGGGATTTGTGTTTTAGTTCTTCGTCTAAAACACAGGACAACGTGTCATCTAATAGTGCCCACTCTGCGTTCCTGCTGGCATTAGAGAACTTGATCTTCGCCTTTAGACTCGGAAGGTTGCTCGGGTGCGTCACAGGTTACCTCGATTTGAGTCTTCTCATAATTGTGGGGTTCTCCCTAGCTGAGGTCCTCTTGTGTCTTATCTTATTCCCATGAGTACTGCCGTGCCTCCTGTGACGCACTATCGCACTTCTTACGTCCAGCGTGACTTCTCATTTCCCGGAAGGTGGCTAAGCTTTTACCACAGACGCATGGCAATCCCGACCGTTGGGCTGAAATCATGGTCGATTGGACGGATAGAGTCGTCACCGTGTGGTCGCCAATGGATCCTTCATGCTTCCCCCTTCATAGGATCCTGGGGGAATCTTTTTCATTTTACTTTATTTAGACGCAACAAGAATATTATACAACATTAGGGGTTGTTAGCCCGGTCTGCTGTCGGCCCCATCGTTTCACTAGTGGAGCCAGTTCCATCACTGCACTCCAGCAGCGCTCTGTTTTCCCAGAGTGCCCATCTGTCTCTCCCGATCATCTGATGGACTGGCCATACGTTAGTCATAAAAGCTCCGCCACGGAGCAAACATGGCAGGGGGCTTCTGGTCGTCAGAGGCGTACCATTTTCCCCAAGTGTTTCGGCCAATTATACCCTTGACACTCTCTAGGGGTAGGCCCGTCCGGGTCATGACTTCGGGTGTTTTTCCCTGCCGTGGAGACGTTCGGTCGTTGTCCTTGTTGTTGTGCTTGTTCCTTTACTGTTACCATTTTCATTCTCAAGGCCACCCTCCGTAAGTGAGGAGAATCCGTGCAGCCTGTGCATGCCCCTTAGCACGTGTGGTCGTGGGGAGCCAGCTTCTTCCCCAGCCACGGCCTCTATCGCCTCCATTCGTCTCCGTTGCCGTGTTCCTTCCTCGTGCCCTGTTCACTGCGCCGCACTCTACTAGGAAGCCGGTTCTTCCTTTACGTTTCTGGACCCACCTCTTGGTCTTTGCAGATGGGTGAATGCGACCTACGGACGATTACCGCTATGTTATGGGGGTTGACTTCAGCCGACATTGCATGGTTTGACTGCACTCAGATTTACCACCCACGCTCGGAGGAACAGCTAAAGTGCTGACACGAGACGTTGCAAGTTCGTGGTCTTGGTTGAGAGAACGTTAGTAGTTCTGGAGTTACCGCTTCTAACCATACTAGTTCTGAGACTCGCCCTGCTTCAGTTTCTGACAATTCCATAATCAGCACGAGGCCTTTTCGGCCGCCTCACAAAGTCTTTTTGGGCCCGAGGTCTTGCTTGTCCTTTAATGCCCATTCGTTTTAGCAGATCAAACACAGAGTGGGAGACTAGACATCTGGCGCCTACCTCAATGGTGAATTGCCTGACGGCGGATTCTTCTAGCTTAAGACTCGCGACCATGTCTTCGTAGGTCATTTTGTATGTATGCTGCTACTCAATGTTTGACTCATATGGGACGGTCAGCTAAATCAGCGTTAGCTGCTTGGCTGACGAGGAGCTAAGTACGATGTCAGGTTGCAAGACAAACTTTCGGATCACCTCGGGGTATTTGCCACAGCCCTTTAGATCCACGGTCAGTTCCCAGTCCCTCACACCATCAAAAATGGTCGCAACATCAATTCGTCAGTGCCTTCGTTGTCTCTACTTTGCTGCCCGACTCAGATGAAGGAAATCTCCATCGGCTACATCCACTATGGCCACCAACTCAGTAAGGACTTTGTTGTGCCACCACGTAAATAGGCCTTGGGTCATGGCAAACTTACATGCGGATAGTACGTGTTCACTGTCTGAACCTTTTTAACCTTTGTACAGAGGGGACAGAACGGGTCGGTGGCTTTCCCCACTTGACCACGTTGGCAGTTGATGGCAAGACACTGTAGATGTATACGGGTATATTGTTATACAAAACCGGAAGCAGTTACGTATCCTACGGCATGCGATTTGAAAATCCATCTCATTAAGGCTTGCTGAGACGTCACATAAGCGCATATAAGAAATTATTTCGAGTTCAGGGACGCTCCTCAGATATTATGCACCATGTGTTCCTACCATACTACTACACACTACTTACTATGACACACGCATTTTCGCCGCCAGCTAATTAACTGTGACCTGGCCATGCAGTTATTCTTCGCTACTTATAGACACACAGTCATTAGGAGGATATATACTGACATCACATCACTGTCACCCATAGAAGAATACACAGAAAACTACCATTCATATATACAGATATACACAGACACTCAGACATAGAGATACACAGATACATAGACGGATAGCTAGACAGCCAGATAGATAGCTATATAGAAGGATATAATCAAACAGACAGTCACGCACGATCACACACACACACACACACACACACACACACATACACACACACACACACACACAGAGTCAATAGTCAGACAATTACTGATAACACCACAATGTCACACAAGAGCAAAAAACTCAGAGAGAGAGAGAGAGAGAGAGAGAGAGAGAGAGAGAGAGAGAGAGAGAGAGAGAGAGAGAGAGAGAGAGAGAGAGAGAGAGAGAGAGAGAACCATACATAATATACTTGTCATAGTCACTGCCACGCCTACCACTGGGTCGTACACTCAGCCATGGCGACCACTGTGTCATACCCTTTGTCACGCCGACCATCGGCAACACTTATCGAGCCTTTCCTCCACTCACTCACCCCTTATCAACGAATGGAAACATTTATTTATCCACTATACCACCTCATCCCTTAACACGGAACGGACGTATTAATCTAGCGACTCCACCACTCTCCCACCCCTTAACAATGATCGGCAGCACTTATCTCGCCTTTCCTTTACTCACCCACCCTTTAACAACGAATGGGAGTCTTTACCTAGCAACTCGTCTGTCTCTTAATAAGGATCGGTCGTATTTATCTAGCTACTCCACCAGTCGTCCATCCAAACGATCGGAAGCACTTATGTAGCTACTTCTTCCACTCATCCACCCCTTAACAATGATTGACACTATGCCATACCCACTACAACTAATAATATCGGCCATCTTTACTATTTAAAGGTTTTCATTTAACGATCTGAAACCGTCTGATGATAGTGTTTAAACCCCGTCCACTAAAGACAACTAATAACTGCTATCTTTTATTTTCAATTGAAAAATTAAAAAAAAAATGTAAAAAAATCTCGTATATAATTTAACTTCTAGTTCTTAAATTTTAACGTTTTAAACACCAAAAACAGGAATTAGTTAAGTACGAAAGCGCGCGAGATTTGAAAATGTGTTTGTGACGTCACGAGTTGTTCGGTATAGCCCACATATAACAAATGTCGTGACCTGGAAGGTTGCCAACCCGAAATACTAACCGTTTCGTGAATTTCCTACTACTCATATGATGATGATGATACTGCCGATGTTTAACTACCATATACAGTTTTGGTTCTAAGTAATACTTCAAAACTTTCTCATCACAATTGACACCCTTTATTGTATGTCAGTTTTCCATCTTGCAAGGGCTATATTTTTTAACATTTTGAAAAAAAAAATTAAAAAACCTGCATGATCATTTATTGTCACAGTGTGTGAAGACTAACATCGACGCGGAGGCGACAGAAGCAATGGCCAGGGAAGAAGCTGGCTTCCCACGGCCACAGGTGCCAGGATTTGTGAGGGCACGAAACTTCTAGTGCCCAAGGCTCTCCTCCCTGAGCGAGGGTGGCTTGGGGGCAGACATTTCGCAGGTGCAAAACACGGCACAAAGCAAAAGACCGAAGGCACCGTATGGGAAAGCCACCCAGAGTCATGGCCCGAGCGGGCACTCCAGTATAAGAAGGTAAAGGGTCGAAACATACTGGGAAGGGAGACTGACTAGCAGAATCCCCCTGTCGTGCTTGCTCCCCGGCGGTTTTTATCACTGAACACTGATTTGGATTTCATGAAAATTGTTTATTGCATGACTTCTGAACAACGAACACAAATGTTTAACTACCTTTATACACAAACTTAATAGCTTAGCTTTTTTACAAGCCACATTTACCCTTGCATAAACAAATACATGCTTCCTTGACAAAGCATTGTCCCGTCCTCTTCACTCTCTTGTCTAACAAGTGTTTGCTTTTTATTTTCATTCCCTTTTTTCTTTTTGTGGCAAATTTATTACAAAAAGTGTTATAGTATAATACTTAATAATAGCACTTAAAAAGGGAAAACAATATAAGGCACTTTCATATTAAACAAACATGTAGTTGAGAGGGTGTTCGGGCTTACTACAGCCGAATGCCAATGCGGACAAGATGGCACTTCTGATGACGATGAATACATATAGCATGCAATAGCTGAAAGAACAATTTCATGAAAATAGTAGTGAAACCATCTGTACAATTACAAAACATTACACACACACATATATATATATATATATATATATATATATATATATATATATATATATATATATATATATATATATATATATATATATATATATATAAGTGTGTGTGTGTGTGTGTGTGTGTGTGTGTGTGTTGCGCCCGCACTGCACACAGTGTGTACTGAACACACTGCCGCCCCACATTGTTAAAAAATATCCTTAAGGAAGGCATCTTTCCCTTTCCATGCTAACCGCCGGCACCGTAATCGCAAGGACGTGCAGAGTCTCATTCAGACACGTTGGATTGATTTAGAGTAGACCATAGTGTAAGATCAATCCATGTGTTCTTCAGAATCCAAGGGTCACATTTCTTATGTCATTTAAGCCACATTTGCAAAGGATGTGGTGTGAAATACCGTCAAATACGTCAACAATAACGTAGACACATGCAATGAGCGCAATTTTCTCAAGACTACTGAGGGTTCGTCGCTAGAGCTACGGGGTTCGTACTTTGTGTGCCGCTTTGGGCTCGCCGCCAAGCAGAAAGAGACAGCCATATGGAATAAAACCCGCTACGATGAATTCAATCATTTCGACTTTAATTACGTTAAAAAAGTGATGCCGATAAAATACTACATATTTCAGTAGTTCTGACCATGGTCGCGCCATGTCACAACTTGCATATTTCGTGAACGATAACGAAAGTTTGGGATCCCTCATATTGTTTTTAATTTTCCCCATACACCCTCATGGTCCAACATTTACACATTGTAAATTATTATGAAAAAAAATTTCTCTCCTATCCAATCACACACACTCCTTTCCTCCACAGTGTTAAAATCATTCCCACTTATCTATATATATATAAAAGACAATGTGTGTGTGTGTGTGTGTGTGTGTGTGTGTGTGTGTGTGTGTGTGAGAGCGTGTGTGCGTGTGTGTGTCTTTTATGCATTTCCGAACGGTCCATCCGATTGAGATGCAATTTTGTACAGATGTTTTCTCACTCCCGCGGATCCAACTGACATAGTTAGTTAGTTTAAAATTAACTATTTTTCCCCAAGAACGAAAGAAAAAGGCACACGCTTTAGAAAAACAGACGAAGAAATGTCCCGCCATCTTGCTCCAAGGGAACTCACTCTCTGATTAAACCAGAAATTAGTTATGAACAGTTGTTGTTCTCAACTGAAATAGTTAGTTTAAAATCGATTTTTAATTTTTGGGAACGGGAACGGGATAATCAGAAAGAGACATGCACGGGAACAGACGGGAACGGGAGCAGGGGCCGAACGCAACGGGAAATGAATGTGAATGTATAATGACTATTTATATGAATTACATGTGACGCTCCCCGCTAGGGACTGGGCGAAGCTGGGCCGGGTCGTCTAAATTAGTTATGAACAGTTATTGTTCTAAACTGAAATTGTTAGTTAGTTTAAAATCAATTTTTAATTTTTGGGAACGGGAACGGGATCATCAAAAACATACGAGCACGGGAACGAGAGCAGGGGCCAAACGCAACGGGAAATGTATTTGAATGTATAATGACTACTTATATGAATTAAATGAGACGCTCCCCGCCAGGAGCTGGGCGAAGCCGGGCCGGGTCGTCTATTCTATATATATATATATGAAAGACGATGTATGTAGGGATGTATAGGGATGTATTTGATGCGTTTGATAACGGTCCATCCGATTGAGATGAAATTTTCTACATGTTTTCTTTTCATTCCCGTGCAGCCAACTGTCATAGTTTGTTAGTGTACAATCAGCTATTTACTTACTAAAATTTAATATTTTAATTTACATGATCATTTATATATAGCAAGGGGACTTAACTTAAGAAAAGTTATTTCAAGGGGCATAACTTTTAGTAGCATTGCTATATATTTTATATATAGATTGTTGCATTGTTTTCAAAGATTTATAAACTCTTTGTCTACAGTTATTTACAGGTATATGAATTATAATAATAATGATATAATCTTTAAGGCATTTTCAAAGTTTTCATAAAAATAATGCATCTATTTAAATAGTGAAAATTTTCTAACTCATCTTTTTATTTTTCGTCAACATCACATATAATTTTTTTTAAAACATTCTCATATGTATGGCGCGTTACACCCACATTGGGTATATATGATGCCCATGTTAAACATTGCCTCAACGATTTACTTTTCATGCGTTTTAATGCTTATTGTTCTTTTGTTGTCAAAGAATTGCTTCATAAGAGATGTTGAATGAAAGCATGTATGAGAGAAAATAGAGAAGAAGGGCAGAATGTAGGACGGGCCTGCGTGTCCAATTCTTAACCCTTTGAAAATAAAGATTTTCGTTCGTTAAAAAAAAAGTAATTTTTTGTGAGAGAAAGTTAGTTGCATATCCTTTGCAGTACTCTGCAGTCAACCCACCGCCCACCATTTATTGGCTGTTCGTGATATCTTGGTAAGTTTACTTTAGGTAGATCTCTTCCAATCATATTTTCTACTATCAATCTATCTATTCTTCTATCTTATCTATATTTTTAACGGGAAGTGGCCGAACATAGACAGACAGACAGACAGACAGACAGACAGACAGACAGACAGACAGACAGACAGTCGGGAACGGAAGCTTATATGACTACTTATACGAATTAAATGAGATTCTCTCCACCAGGGCCTGGGCGAAGTCGGGCCGGGTCAAACAGACAGACAGACAGACAGACAGATAGACAGACAGACAGATAGTCGGGAACGGGAGCTTATATGATTACTTATATGAATTAAATGAGATGCTCCCCACCAGAGGCTGGCGGAGCCGGGCCGAGTCAGACAGACAGACAGACAGACACACACTCACAGACAGACAGACAGACAGACAGACAGACAGACAGACAGACAGACAGATAGTCGGGAACGGGAACGGGGGCTTATATGACTACTTATATGAATTAAATGAGATGCTCCCCACCAGAGGCTGGCGGAGCCGGGCCGGGTCAGACAGACAGACAGACAGACAGACAGACAGACAGACAGACAGACAGACAGACAGATAGTCGGGAACTGGAGCTTATATGACTACTTATATGAATTAAATGAGATGCTCCCCACCAGGGACTGGGTGAAGCTGGGCCGGGTCAGACAGACAGATAGAAAGACATACAGAGAGTCGGGAACGGGAACGGGAGCTTATATGACTACTTATACGAATTAAATGAGATGCTCCCCACCAGGAGCTGGGCGAAGCCGGGCCGGGTCAGACAGACAGACAGACAGACAAGCAGACAGACATACAGACAGACAGACAGACAGACAGACAGATAGATAGATAGATAGATAGATAGATAGACAGACAGATAGATAGATAGATAGATAAACAGACAGATAGATAGATAGATAGATAGATCCCCGCCAGGGCCTGGGCGAAGCCGGGCCTTGTCAGCTAGTCTATTTATTAATAATAATATACTGGCATCTTGCCGTCATGACATTATGCTTAAAAAAAAATAAAACGACATAATAACTACAACCCATAGCGGGGACCAGGGATGGCGTTATTTATACCTCTCCACAGCACAAAGCCTGGGCTGAATTTTATAGAGATCATGAGTTGCCCATATAACATGATTCATCTCTCGGCCAGAATAGCCTACTCCGAGGAAAGTTAAGACCAATACATCTGAAACAAGACACGCTGCCGGATCAGCAAAGCAATGAAGTTACTGTCCGCCTGTCGGAGCTTAGATGGCTGCTCTACCATGACATTAAGTCTTTAAGCTACATTTCCTCGCACTAGGAGACAGCTTGTGTCCTCCCAGTTGCGCTCCTCCGTCCGAATCCGCTAGCACAATGTGGAGTATCGGGTTTGGTGAGCACCGCCCTCTGTTTGTATACCTTCAGAGTCAGGAAGCACTAGAGGCAATCTTAACCTGCGCCTCTGATTTTTCCAGATTCCATGCAGCATCATGTTCTGTCAGTTCAGTCCCAATTCCTCATAAATTGTGCAGTGATATTTTTTATTGTAAACATCTTTTTTGTCTTAATGTTATAACTCCCTCACCACTACCTTTAAACACTCGCTATATAAAACTTAAGTGAGGAGAACGGTTATTATCCATTCTTCTAATATCCACCAGCTAGAGTAGAATTCTGACGCTGAGTAGATTTCTCTGTGGTATTTACCATGATCTCTCACTAAAGTCACTGCCTTGCTGTCTGGCGTGGGTGATTATGCTTCCCACATCTTGCGATATCCAACAGCATGTATCAATTCATGCAGTTAACACTTTTCTGTGCCATGACAAAGTTGTCTCTCGCTGTCTTGTCACAATACATGTCACAATATGTTCTAGTTCTCTGCTCAAAACGTGTCCAAAAATGACGAAATCCTCTTTCTTGTGTTTGTGATAGGTTGTCATGTCTGACCCTTTTTCAAACCACATACTTATTTCGGCCGTCCAAGAAGCATTCAGAATTCTGTAGAACAACATCTCTGAAGCTTCTATGAACTTGTTTGTTTGTTTACTGAGTGTCCAGAGTTCAGAGCCACAAGTTAAAACTCATTCTATGTAACCCCTAACACGAGGAGATGCGGAGCAATCATTATGAAAGTTAAATGTAGTTTTGTGGTAGGTACCGTAGTTGGGCTATGAAACGTTTGGCCTCCACATAATCTGGGACATGACTAATGAGATAGGGATTAAAGAAAACATGACTGAAAGGTGCTTAAAACATAAAAATAAACAACTTCTTGTTAAAGAATGTGCTGGAGAGGAACCATGACAGTTGAAGACGCTTTAGTGACATCTAGAAATGGACTAGAAACTTACACTAATGCGCCATTAAGTTGCAGAACAGTGTTGGAGACTCATTACAGTCGTTCTTCAGAGCCAAGATAAGTTAGCGTGGCAGGATCCTCCCCAGACAGGTCACTGAAAATTGCTTTATACTTAATCTATCTTGTGTATCTCCCAATAGAGAAAATGTCCTCAAACACCTCATGCCCTCTGTAGACTTCAGGCTTGGTTAGATTTTGCAGCACAGGATGTACTTTCACATAAACTCCCCTTAGTCACCTCTTTCGACTTGCATCGTAGATTAGTGTTAATGTTTTGTTAGTCTTATAGGCAGATAATTGTCTAGTACCCATTTGATTAACCTGGGTTGACCTCAGAACTGTACTGGTAGAAAACAATAATTCTGCTACTGCTGGTGTTTGAACTTGATCCATTGTCACTACGGCTCCATATACCACTTTAGGGACCATGATAAATAATCCACTGCACACAACAAAATTTAGTTTTAACCAAACATGGTGTACAATCAAATTAACAAGATTATAATGTAAATTTCCATTCACTGATCAATAAGATTGCGGAAGATACCGTGAAATAAAACAATTAACATAACGACCCTGGTATGGCGACATATCGTCCTTCTGTCCAAATGGAAGGTCACATGTGACGATAAATATATCATTCAGCACTGAATCATATAATACTCTAGCTTCATTAACAAAATATATACTGAAAGAAATCACCAAATAGGACTAATTGCTCACTATACAAATGCAACATGCTAAAGAATAGTATGTAATATGAAAGTAAGAATCATCCTTGCATTCAGGACATCCCCACATGTTCACTACCCCTGTCTTCAGTAGCCAACAGAGTTCCAATGCCGATGGTACCAATGACAGCCTGACTGAACATCCGTCTGCATTTTCCTTTATGAGTTGAGTGTCATCCAAACCCTCTGCTCACGTCCCACTGATCAACCTCCAAACGTGGATCTTTTGTTTTGTTGCATTTTTCATTTAAGTCCAGAGATCCGTTGCCACTTTGTTGTTGTCATAAAGACTGGTATATGACTTAATTGACCCTTAAATGAATATATGATGAGTTGTTTGGTTTAAAATGAGTTAAAATTCATTGATGGATTAAGCATCTGCATGAAAATCTAAATGATAATAATAAAAATTAACATACACACATGTAATAGGGTTACTTATGAGAATTTTAAAAGAATGTAACACATCCGATAATGAGCAACAGTGCTATAGATTGTGACTGAAATGTCTAAAAATTCAACAGATGTTACTTTTGGTCAATCAGCAGGAAGGGATAGTTCACAGTGAAACACTAGCAAGATGACAATACGAGCAGTTAATAATTGCATATATACAAGCACTGCATATGTGGGTTGTAAACTGTACATATACCTTTTTTTTTTAAAGTCTTAAAAGTCGAGAGGATCGACTTCATTGCGCCGGGTTTTATCCCATATGGCTTGGTCTCTTTTGGCAGGACGGCCTGCCGAAAACGTCGCACTAAGCACGAACTCTGTAGCTCCAGCGACGACCCCCACTAGTCTAAGAGAAAAATGCACTTGAGAACCGAAAGACGTAGCCCGGTATCAAACCGACAACCTTTGAAGTGCGAGGCAGACGGCTTGACCACTTAGCCACGGAGACTTCCAGAGACATATGCGATAACCATTACATAAATACTGTCTAAACATATGATGTTTCAGAATTCAGTTTCATAAGTTTGAAAGTTTCAGCAGAGTTTTAGACATAGGAATGTCCACTGGTCGTTCAATGTGCCGATAAGGGAACACAGAGATATGGTCCAGGAAGATCAAGTGGAAGATGACAAGTTAGTGCAAAAGTTCCAAGTGGGTGGCATGGGATGGAGCCTCACAAGGGTTCGTGACCAGGATTGACATAAAGCACTCTTAGAACTAAGTTTCTTTGTCAGATAGTTTAACATTTTCTACCACCAACTGCTAACTTGAAAAGTCTGACAATACAACTTGTTCCGTATATAGAGAGACGCAAACTCTCAAACATACATTGAGTAGGCTCAGTGACAGAAGCTTTTCTATTTCTTAGTTGCTGAGCACTGCATCTCTAATGACTATCAAATCTGAGATACCCTGCCAGCCCAGTTTAAGCCTATACTGGCTATTTATCTGTGGTCTATGGTGAGGTTGTACGCCAGAAGTATTGCATGGTGTTCCATAAAGCCTGTACAGAACCTGGAGGTACCTAAGGCAAAGTTTAGGATATCCCGTTATATGCAATGCAATGACATGTGGCTTAAATCATGACACCACACTAGAATAAAGTGATGCAGTACTGTGGCTCTGTCCTCAGTGTGCATCCTAAGTCAGGCTCTCACAGTCTAACAAATTTTTGTGCATGCATTCGCTCGTTTTGAAATCAAGCGTAGTCCATACATGCTACTTCTTGTAGCTCTAGACTGAATTTTGCCTGTGGATTAGATTTCCCTATTACCAGTGTCCCTCGCACTCAGGCGAAACCTTTCTGGCCAGAGGTACAGACAGCCTGGGCAGAGTAGCTAGCTTTCCCTGGCTAATTCAAAGATGCACGTAGCACTAGGTGGATGACGAGTGCAGGGTGGCTGACAGGTAGGAACAAATTTGTAAGACAAATGCAGGAAGCGGTGAACATATATCTTACATTTACTTACATGATGCAGATGCACTTCAGGAGAAAGACAGCTGGGAGTTATGACTCAGTGGGTCCACCCCATGAGAGTGTAAAGAAGATACCAAAACATTCATAGAATGGCGATTAGAAGAAGTCTCCTGTCATCTGAAAAACATTCCGGATGAACGAAAAAAAGAAGAAGAAGAAACAAACAAAAAGTCAGATTTAAAAGAAACTTTTGAATTAACATGTTTCATCTGAAACTTTTCTTCTAAAACTTAACTTATAATCTATATTGAATATAAATAATATATCGTTAGTGTCTATTTATACTGGGAGACATGGCTGAATTATGGTAAATTGGTATATGAGTTCGATTACCAACTGACTGGTCTGATAGTTTAATCCCCAATGGCATACCTGCCAAACCTCACTCAGTTTCCAGAGATCAAAACCTGTATGCTACACTATTAAAAGCCAAACACAACTCAATTTAAAAAAAAACCTTAAGCAGTGCAGACCTGATATAGGCGTTCTCACTGGAACACAAGAACTAGTTCTTCTTATCAGAAATTCCTTATATAAGAGACAAGAGACAAAGAAGGGGATTAACAAATTGTTCTTCACAACAGAAATTCGCCGAGATCGCCTTAAGAGGTATGCACTGTATCATGAAATTTAATTTAACATTTGCTGCATTATCCACATATGAAGTGCATTCACCTATTGGAATCTCGATATATGAAGCCCATAAACGGGCACTCTCCCACTGTTTAAGTTTCACCTCGACACCACAAGTTACAAGAGGAACAAGATGAGATGAGATAAGATGAACATGTCAATGGATGATTTCAAGTTTGTGCGGCGTCAATATGTACTTTACACTGCAGAAATTCTGCCAGCTTATTATATTTTGTTGCTTTTCTAGACTATGTGCATTTATTTTCATCAGCCTGAATATATCAAACTTTCCCGTTCAGGTCCACATGGCCGAAGGGGTAAGAACCCCTCTGACGTGTCTCCACCTGGTCGTGGTAGAGGGGTTTGCATGTCCCAATTACCCCAAGAGCTATGCCGACGACGGGAGCACAACTACATGTCGGACAAGTCTTGGGATAGGGACGAGACCAAGAGAAACACAACCTGCTGCCTTGCAGGTAGCCTGAGGATAGGCAGTCAAAGTCCGAATCAGGTGCACTGTCATAAAAAACAACAACTGTCATTTACTGCCTATAGTACCTTACGGTGAAGGACAGGGGGGTCTCGAGCCTGGGGATTTAAGGCCGCATAGCTACTGCAGTCGCCACGGACTGTGCAGGTTAGAGTTTTCTTTTTGCCCCGGACAGAAAAAAATCCACACCTTACGCAGGATTCGAACCCGGGTCTGCCGAAGGAGAGTCCGGCATTCTAACCACTCGGCCAGCCGCTCCCCAGGTGCACGATGCCACTAATTCTTGGTCCAGACACATACTCAAAGGCTCTGTGCTGAGGGATATGGTTGAACGCCTCTAAGCCTTATAAGTCCCTTAAAAGTGGACAACTTACTCACACTAAAAGAAACGTTTAAACAGCTTTCATATGCGGTGCCTGCGAAGAATAATTGGTATTAAGTCAAAAAGTCAAAAGTCGATACTGTCGACTTTATTGCACCGTTTTAAAAAAAATAATCCCACATGGCTCAGTCTCTTTCCGCAGCACAGAAAGCGTCGCACAAAGCACGAACTTCCTAGCTCCAGCGATGACCCACAGGAGTTGTGACGAAACGCGATTATCTGTCTGTTGTCGTCAGGATCCCGCACTATTTTGGCGAGTCATCGGGGGACTTTCCCAGCTATAAATAGACTGAGGGAAGCCGATGGAGGAATTACCGTCTAGAATCTTCTCGGAGCACCTGAATTTGAGTGACGCTGGGTATAGCACTAAATTCTCGTGCAGAGAGATCTAGAAATTCTAGGCCGGGAATGAATGTTTCCCGAGAAGTTGTCTTTTCCCAGGAAGCACTAGCTCCTCGTGCGCATGAGTTGGCACGAGTGGGGAAATGCGGCTAAACCATTCATTCACTTCATGACTCTCGAAGAGAGCAGACGCAGGCCTGTGTTGCGCCTTTTTGTGTTGCGTCTCACCTCAACTATGTTTCGGCTGACTGTTATAGAAAGGAGGCTGAGGAGCCCTTGAACAGTTCTGAAAGCTGACTGGAGTCTGGTTCTAGATATTCAGGTACTTGTTTGTTTAAGTCATTTAACTGTGTAATTGTTCACCAAACGCAAACGTTCTAACCTCATTACATATGCGGATGTCTTTGCATTACTAATAAGCAAACCGATCGATAACGCTGCTGAAGGCTAGGTCGTGTGTTTGTTTACCAACGTGTGTTCGCGAATCAGCTGGTGGGAATGCAGGCATGCGATGTGGGCGATTTGGGTTCAAGTTGTATTTACCATGTATCGCAAATCGTTGCATCTATTAGGTTGCTGTGTTAGAATAGAACATAGTTAATAGTGCCTGATAGAAACTAGATTTATGTCAGTCAGTTGCTGAAGCAAGGAGACCTGTTAGCTAACCAGGTAAGTTGGTAGGTGGAGATTCAGACAAAACTGTGCTTAGTTACTAAGTAAAGAAAGAACTTAGTTCTGTGCCACCAGGAATGCGATTTGAAAGCAAGTTATGAAAGTATAGGGTTGGCAGACCAGGCCAACTATGAAGTTCGGTCCCGGCCAAGGCTAAACCACTTGGGAGGGCTGAACCGGAACATCACCCTTGGAACATGTGGGGAACATGTATTATCAAGAAGGCTTCTTGACTCTAAGGAAGAGTCTGATAAGAAGAGTTTGCTATAGCGTGGGCAGGTGGTCCCACCAGCAAACAGGCATGTGTACATATTAGATGTGATCATGTACTATTCCTATATCCCGAGGGATGGTATATTGATCAGTATTATGTTTATTAATGAACATTGATAATGTGAGGAACGAGTCCAGGGACTCTTTACCTTAATGTTTAGTTCGATTAATTTTAGAACTATGATAACAGCGTACTATCACTAGTGACGTTAGCGACAACAGGTAGATGATTAGGGATAGGTGAGACCCACGATCAGACTCGTCATTCTGATTTCTTGCTCTGTTTGACGGGCTGTTCTTTGAGGCCAGCTGACATTAACGAATCCATGCTTTACTACTCTCCAGATAGAGATAATGCTTTAGTTATATGCATAACTAAGTAGCATGACTGAGGGTTGAGTAGTCATTGGTAGGATGCATGTGGACTAATGTTTGGGCCAGTATACTCTCACCGGTCGCTCTTCCTTTTCAGGAGTTTGCCTGTTGAGGAACCAGTCAACTATACTTGTCGTTGGCCGGAAACCTCTTCGTGTAACACAGCGAGGGGTCCAATTCTTTACTTACCTCGCCAGACTCAACCACACCATGTGCCCAGTGTGATTCATCCTGCGTGAAGGTTTGCATCCAGTGATTCCGGTGCCCTGAAGGTGCACGTGTGGGACATGATGGTTTGTGTTGTTTTTCTGCATTAGAAGATACTCTATTTCAGCAAGGAACATTTCAGCAACTTGAGCAATCATGCTCACAGAAAGGAAACACCTGACCGTATACTATTACGGTGGTTCCGCCTAAACGCGGAAAGAATTTAGTTAGACACTTGAATGGTTCCTACGACAGCTTAAGTGGCAGGTCTTGAGGAAACCTACCTCAGATTACGAATAGTAACTTGTGGCAAGTGTTACCAGGTGGAAGGGACGATGGATTATCGTCCAACCTGAATAGTTTCCCTTGGAAGTAGATGTCTGGTTCTAATAGTGTACTGCAAGAGTATGAAGATTTTGAACTGTGTTCGTGTAGGACTCAGTGACATATCAGTTGCCTTATCTGATTACCCAATCAGTGTTACTGTGTTATGAGTGCGGGACCATTGAATTGGTCATTGACTTATTCTACGACCAGTGTTACTGTGTTATGAGTGCGGGACTAGTGAATTGGTCAATTGACTTGTTATCCAACTATGGGTAATGTACTACTGAGGGACCATTAGATTGGTCAGTGGCTATTTAGATTCATTGAAGTCACGAAGACTTGAGGTCAAATCCAGGAGGATTGTCTCCCAGCCAGTGTTGATAGAGAACTGTGTATTAACAGTGACTTAGTAGGAGTGATGAAGAGGCAGTTGGTCCAGTTGAGTGAGGTCCAGCGGTGACCCTATTGTTGTTGATCCACGCTCTGGGGACGGAGCGGTCTCCAAGGTTCTAGTCATCTCACTGGAAGGAAGCCGGGTGAGTGGCGGACCGACTGGACGGGACATCTACATCCAATCTACTTCTCAACCTGATGATGACAACTATATCTCTGATTCTGTCTCTACCCTATCCTCTATTTGTGTAAATAGATTATTCTATCAGGATGTTCAGTTCAGTTCTATATTCTCAAGGGTAGAATAAACTTTATGTAAGTTGACTTGCTCTTTGTATACTGATTGAGTGTGGTCTCGGACGATGCCTAAGTGTTCATTGTTCCACAGGAGTAGGTAGTTAGTGGGGGTCTAGAATCTGGAGGGGCTTGTAGACAAATGTAACTAATATGAGATCATCCACAGAGCAAAAATGTGTATCTGCCTATCCAACCCCTGTGGCTAGAATACACGGGAGTGCTAGAGACACCTCGGGTGTGGTTCACTCTCACTACCCAAGGCGATCTTGCCACAGGAGTATCCAAAATAAATGCACTCGTGAACCGAAGGACACGGCCCGGATTCGAACCCACAACCTTAAGAACCCGAGGCAGACGGCTTGATCACTTCGCCACGGAGACTCCCCCTAAGCCATTAACCCTCGGATGTGAAAGCCGGGCCAATACTCACCCACTGCAAAATGGAGGTGAGATACTGAGCATGCTACATGCTTGGTCCAGACACTTGTTCGAAGGCTCTCAGCCGAGGGATATGAGGGATCCCCTGGATGAGAGGGCCTGGCCGTTACTCGCTCTCTGATACATGGAGGTAAGGTGCTGAGCCAGCAGCGTATGTTGCCTACCTCGTGAGCGTTACTAAAAGTGGAAAAAGCGACCCAGTTGCAAGCAATGGTTACAATGAAAGTCTGTATCTATACTCATAGTGTGAGCGTAGTCAAAGATGGAAAAACGTCTCATTAACACGGAATGGAACGCTTGGCTAGCGAATCCATTAAGTGGAAATCAGAAGCGAAAGCTTGCTGAGTGGATGTCGTCTGCAGACTGACCGCTCCTGGTCTATGCGGGCAGCGGCCAGTGGCGAACAAAATTCTCAATACATGGAAGTGAGATATTACAGCAGCCATGAGCAGGACGTGGGGATTCCTTGGGTGAGCACAGTCTCAGGGCGCTATGTGCCGACTCTGCAAGCCTTCTTGAAAAGCGGGGAGTGCCTATGGTCTGCCCCTGCCTTCCCTTGAGGGTAGACCGTGATGTCTTTGATCGTTCTAACTTGACCAGCTGAGATGTAGACGATACCACTACAGCAAGAGTCTAATGTCCCTCGAAATCCCGGGAAGGCAAACCCGTAAAAACTCCCGCAGAAGTCGAATGTGCCGGCCTAAAGGTTGCAAACAAACAGGCATTGGTCTCTCGTGTCCAGAACAGCTCTGACTATCTAGTTTTCCGGCCGGAACAGCTCTGATTATCTAGTTTTCCGGGCGTAGCGTCCATACACGTCCGAACCGAAAGCTCGCCGAGTGGAAGTCGTCTGCAGACTGATCGTTCCTGGTTTGTGCAGGAGCGGCCTGTCATGAACGAAATGCCCAATACACGGAAGTGACGAATTAAAGCAGCCATGTGTAGGATTTGGTGATTCCTTGGGCCCAGCACCAGAGCGCTATGTGTCGGCTCTGCAATTATGGAAGCCTCCTTGGATGGCGGAAAATGCCATGGACTGCCCCTGCCTTCCCTTGAATGCTGACCGTGAAGTCTTTGGCCATTCTAACTTGACCAGCTGGGATATGGACGTCACCACAACAGTGAGAGTCCTCCAGAAATGCTAACCTGATTAAAAAAGCACACTAAAGTCGGATGTGTTGGTCTAAGGATCTCGGCCAAAGGGTGCCTAACCAGACACACCGCTATTACGTCTGAAAAAATACTCCGGATGAACGCAGAAGAAGAAGAAGAATGAGTAAGAATGCATGCTCTTAAACATCTGTTGTGCTGATGCCGAGGTAAGCGCCTCACACCCTACACTGAACAGCCATGTGTTCAATTACTTATCATCATCATCCACTTCTGCCATCAAGCCAGCAATGGTACACAACCTGTGGTGCTACTGACAGATGCAAAATCAGTATTCGAGGCGCTCCTGTCAGGGAAATGTCCAGTACTAAGGCCACTACATTCTGAACTTAGCAGTCAGCATATGGTCATTATACAGTGGATACCATCCCACAGTGGAGTACCCGGAAATGACAGAGCTGACCACTTGGCTAAGGAAGGAGCCAAAGAAGAACAGCCTGATGTGCCCGTTACATACCACCAAAAGAAAAGAATGATCAAATCAGTCAGATAGCCACCAAAACCTGCTCAAGATGATTACCACGTTATGGACAGATCAGAACAAGTCATTATTCTGCGCCTCAGAACAGGACACAATAGATTACGCAACCACATGTATACAAAATTCAAGATTGGTGAAACAGCCGTGTACACATGTGGATTGGCGTCGCTGACAGCAGAGCACATACTCAAAGACTGCCCAAAATATAACATATCTAGGCAAACCTTCTGGCCTAGAGAGACGAAAGTGGAAGATAAACTCTATGGACCACTGTGTGACAGGGTGACCAGATTGGCTTCTTAAAGCCAAATTTGACAAATTTGGCTTTCTAAACAGGTTTGGCGTCAGAAAATCAGTTTGGCTTTTTGGCTTTCTTTTGGCTTTTTTACATCTTGTAATGGTATATGCCTCTTTTTTGAATTTTTCAAGTTACTTGTTGTCTTGTGTTACTATTTGTAAGCAAAAACAAATGCAAAATGATAAGCTTATCTGGCCATGTTCTATGCGCACTGAAGCACTGTGCAGCTTACTGTTTAGTAGTTAAGTTTTCAAATTAGCAACTCGCAAGTATTTCTTATTAATATTATTGACTGAACCTATTATCATGCCAAAGTGGAAACCATCTTATGATACTAATCGGAAATATAATGATCAAAGGGAAAAGACATTTGTGTGGCTCAAGAAATCCACTGACGGTTCTGAACAGGCATATTGCAAACTGTGCCATTGTAATATTGTTCCAAGATTTTCAAATCTCGCAAATCATGCAACAACAGAAAAACACAAGCGGAGCGCGCCATCTTCTTCACAAAAAACACTTTCAGTGGTGACAATAAGCAAGAAAATTGATGACAAAGTTAAATTAGCTGAAAATTAGGATGAAATTGAAAAATGTGATCAATCATTAAAAAATTGCATTGGTTTTGCATCCGATGGTGCTTCCAGTATGGTTGGATGCAACAATTCAGTTTGGTCCAGAATGACAGATGTATCTCCTTCATGTGTTCAGTATAAGTGTGTTTGCCATTCATTAGCATTGTGCATCAAATATACAGTGTCAAAACTACCTTAAAACATTGGACTTTGGCTGACAGAAATACCAAATTGGTTTAGACATAGCAATCTAAGACGAGAAACATTTAAAGATTTATTCAAAATTATGAACTCATCGACAGAATTTCAGCAAGCTAGAACTGCATCACTTCCTTTGAGAAAATTTCTTCTATTCGCTGGCTTGTCCGGGGAAAAGTAATGTTCAACATTCTAATAAATTGGGAAGAACTCAAGGCTTATTTTATTTCTGCTGAATTAGCAAATTATTACACTAAATTTAAGTCACGACTTATAAAGGAAATGCTTCTAGATCAAAGAAACTACCTTTATTTTCATTTCGCAACCCCTATTGTGCAGGAATTCGAAAGGTTAAATAGCCTTTTTTCAGAAAAGTAAGGCAGATCCTCACGAATTACATGAAGAACTATTTTTGCATTATAAGCGTCGAAATTGCCCTTTTTGAATTTGGCTGAAGAAAACCACACTATTATTGAAGAACAATACAGAAAATTTTATAGATTGGAAGGAAGAAGAACAATTTAAAGAAAATGGACAGCCTAAAAATGCAGAGCAGTTCTGGCAAGGAGTCATGAAACATCCCCAATTTAAAGAGCTTGCTTCTTTTGTTCTTACTTGCTTAATAACACTTATTAGCAATACCGCAGTGGAGAGGATGTTCTCTCTTTTAACATGCATAAAAACCAAAGCAAGGAATAGACTTCAGCTGTCTCTCTTAGAAGCAATTATTAGAATTAGAGCAGAACCATTATCTTCAAACAAGTGCTGAAATGAATTTGTACCTTCATCCAAAATGTTGAATGATTTCAAAGCTGGAATAGTATATTCTAATGAATCCTGTACTGAATTTCAACAATGAAGAGGAATACTTATTTGAAGAAGAGGTCTTCATGTGATATAAGTATATTTTTAATATATCTTTTTACTAGGCAATGTTTGGCTTTTTTCTTGGCTTTTTCATTTTGTACTGGACAGTGTTTGGCTTTATTTTGGCTTTTTTATTTCGTAACTTGGCTTCTTTTGATCACGGCGATCTGGTCACCCTGCTGTGTGAACTTAAAAAGACAGTTAAATTCATACAAGAGACAACATTGCAGATATAGACATATTTCAAGCGAACGAAAGAAGAAAGGAGAAGAAGTATGGATAAGAATGCATGCTCTTAAACATCTGTTGTGCTGATGCCGAGGTAAGCGGTTCACGCTATACACTGAACAGCCATGTGCTCAATTACTTATCATCATCATCCACTAATGCCATCAAGCGTTGGGGGAGGAATGGCTGACATTCCAGCACCCACTGGATAGGTTATTCGGTGTTTACTGTACAATTCTTGCTCTCGTATCAGATTTGATTTGGTGTAGCGCCAGTGTTGTTAACTGATGGTGTTGCATTCTAAGAAGGGGCCACACCATTTGATCTTGTGCCTTTCAATATATATGGCATAATGTCTTGATACCACTGTTTGTCTGATGACATAATTTCTTACTCAGATGATCAAGCAGGCAGCTCTTCCCAATGTCCGATGATAATTTCTCACAATCTGTAAGGTGTGTTGTTTTTGTTTTATTAGTTCCTTTTAAAATATTTTTATGTCAAAATTGTATTAAACCTTCTTTTCCCGGAAAACAAGAATCATTCAAGTTCCACTACCACTAACATGTAAAGCAATGTCCTTGCACATGTCCAACCAGGTTACTAGTGTTGATTCAACCATGGGAAAGTTCCCCCCCCCCCCCCCCCCCCCGCTCACTCGCTTTGAATACAAGCATTGTCCATACACACTATTTATAGTAGTAATGGACAGAATTTTGCGTGTGGATTAACTTTCCCTATTAACAGTGTCCCTTGCCATCAGGCGAACCCACTCCGACTTCAGAGGTACTTGTAATTTACGTCCCCAAGTCAAGGATGTCAGGTCAAAATTTTAGTCCAGCTGTCCAGTGTAGGGGTTGAACCGCTCATCTCGGCTTCAGCACAACGGATGTTTAAGAATACGCATTATTACTCATTCGGCCATGTGGACCAGCGTTAAGTGAATAGATACTGAATATTATATGGCCAATAAGACTAAGTGGCGGGAAGGTTAACCCTTCCAACAAATGCTCGCAGAAGTCGGATGTGTCGGCCTAACGGCGCAAGAACGCAGTTTAGTTTAGTTTAGTCGATGGATCAACATCACGGCACACGGGCGTAACCCATAAGTGCTCCGTTCTCCTCCTAACTCAAACCTGATTCTGGAGAAACTCAGCTCAGTGCATGAACTCCGTAGCACCGGCGAGGATCCTGAAATACTTTGGTTAGATTTTTAACTCGAAATTTTGCCCGGGCAGCGCTGTTAGGCTACTCTTTTTTCAATGTCCAACTACCAAGGGATGTTTTACGTGCGCAACATTACACACGGGCGTCCGATCTCACTACCCAGGGACCAGGGTACATTTTATTACCAGAAGTCCACATGAAATAAATCCCGGGCCTCACCGGGGCTTGAACCCGGGACCTCCAGCACTCGTGGCAGACACCATACCTCGAGACCACGCAAGAACGCAGCTCTGCTGTAAATGGGCACAACACAATCACGTCCGAAAAAATTCTCCGGATGAACGCAGAAGAAGAAGACTAAGTAAAGCTAAATGAAATAGAATAGTTTAGAAAAATACTATAAAACTTTTCTCATCTCATCTCATCATGTTCCTCTTGTACCTTGCGGTGTCGAGGTGAAGTATAAACTTCGTGAGAGTGCCCGATTATGGGATTCATACATCGACATTCCAATGGATTCTGCTATTCCCTCCGTCCAACGTTTACGCGGTCGGCCTCTTCCTCTGTTTCCATCTGGTCTGTACATCATTGCTTGTTGTGGCATGCTGTTGACTGGTAACCTACTTGCATGGCCAAACCATTTGACTTGCTGCTTTCTAATAAAATCTAGTGCTGCTTTAACCCCCACTTTAGTCCTGATTTCTTCATTTCTGATCTTATCTCTTCTTGATACGTTGAGTATTCTTCTCAGGAACCTCATTTCTGTTGTTGTGATGTTTCTTTTCTCTTTTTCTGTCATTGTCCAGGTTTGGCATTGGTAGCACAGAGTTGGTAGGAAGATTGTGTTGTAAAGTGCTTTCTTAGTAGTTATTGATACATGTTTGTTCTTTAGTATTGTGCCATTTGTCCAATGAGTTGATTTGCCTTATTGCACCTATTTTCGATCTCGTCTTCTGATCTGCCATTTGATGATATTATACTTCCTAGGTACTTGAAACTCTTTACTTGTTTCAAGGGATGTTCGTTTAGGTGAATTGTTGTTGTTTGTTCTTCTTTAGTTATAGTCATTATCTCTGTTTTGCTTGTGCTAATTTTCATGTTATGTTCCCTACACATTTCGTTTAGACTATTCATGTGGTCTTGTAATTCAGCTTCTGATTTTGCTATTAGTGCTTGGTCGTCCGCAAACAGGAGTTCTCTAATGGATAGATTTGCAGATGGTTCTTCTTCTGTGTTCTCGTCATGTGGTATTCTTGCTGTCTCTGCTTGGCTGGTTTCTTTACTTATGTTGTCTATATATGTTATGAACAAGAGAGGGGATAGGACACAACCTAGTATAAAACTTGTAATTTTGGAAAATCAAAACAATGTTTTCCAGCAGTGTATTTGAATAACGAAGACACAAACCAGGCAATAAATCGTACTATATATGGTTTGTGTCTTCGTTATTCAAATTTAATTTTAGCTTGTAACAGGCAAGCTTATTTCACTGCCCTCTAAATCTAGGCTATTTTTAATATTGTGTGAGTTTTCTAGCTAATCAAATTAATGCTATGCATTAAGATGTTATTGTAGAGCTCTTTAGAGTACTAGTATTTCATTTTGTTGATAAAACAAGTAAATACAGCGACATTGCAGCTAATTGTGTTCTAATTCATCGTCTTGTTTTCATATGCTGACCTGATTGACTTTAAATGCTATTTTCTCATCATGTTTTCCAAATACTCGCCATGACAACATATTTAAACTATTAAATGTACCCTTGTTCTTAAATTGTTTCATCAAGTTGTTTAAAAAAAAAAAAAACTGTTATTCTTCATCATGTTTCCTTCTAGTTATGCTGCACTACTGATCACAAGATGGTAATATGTATTCATCTTAAATAAATTTTAAAGAAACAAAATACCATCTAACCTGCTCTGACTGGTATCTTGCTGATTTTTCCTTTGCCAGTTTGGTCTTCACTGGACTCTTTCTGTTTCTCATCTTCTTGTGGGCTTTCATCTGTTAATACAGTTCCTGTAGCTGATTGCTGTGTATCTTGTTCTATGGCTTCATCTTGTTCTATGGCTATTGGTTTAGCACCTTGAGCAACTGATGCTGGCATAGTCTTGATGACTTCATTTGCATCACTTTGAGAATTTATTTGTTCTTTGCTATCTGAGACAAGAGTCAAACTTTCAGATTGTTCTTGAGAAGCAAAATCTGCCTCACCTTCTTCACTTACACTCTTGGTTGTATTACCTCTGCTGATTTCAGTAGTAGTGTCCTCATCACTCATATTGTATGTAATGGGTTTTTCTGAGGATTTTGTCATAACTGAAATTTTTACTGTTTCTGGCTTGTCATCGTTAGTCCCACTCATGGTACATTCAGTGATAAAACCCTCTCTTGATATTGTAACAGTGTCAGTTGCGATAGACAAAATGTCTGACCCTGTACTGTCTAAAGGCTTCTCTACTTCAGTGATTGTGGAAGTTTCATCTGAGGTCTTCAAAATGGTCTGCAAACAGGAACTTGTTTCTTCAGGAACACCTATATCTGTAGTATTTAGCGCCTTCTGGGATACTGCACACTTGAAACTAATGACTGCAGGATCCAGACTACTCTCATTCTCAGCAGATTCACTGACGCTAACAGAAATAGCTCTCATGAGCATCTTTATGTTTGGTCACTGGGGCATTAGCAGATGTCCTAGCATTGTTGGAACTCGCCCGTGCACTGGCTTTTGGGCTTGGCTTGGGGCTCACTTTAGGTCTTTGGGGTGACAGTATGGGTGAGTTTTGGCGGTGATGCTAAACTTATTGGTGCAGATTCTGTTTTAATCTCAGAAGAGATAAGTGCCTGAGATGTACTGCTTATTGTGTTTTCAGACACCACAAAATCACCAGCATACGGCTCAGGATTAATGTCAGTAACAGTCTTTTCCCCATGATTGTCGACACTGACTTCTGGAACAGGTTTTGTGGTACCAGTTTTATGTTCAGGTGGTGCACTATCTACTGGCTGTACGACTTCTGACTCATCAGACATGTACAGTGCAGCTAAAGTCTGCTCAATGTCGGCAAGCATGGAAGAACGTGCCTCTCGAGGTGATTTTGGTTTGTCTTCTGAATGTGAGCGCAACATTGAACTGTCAGCATCATCCGTAAGAGGCAATGTTCTCTTTGTCAGAAATATTCTCATTTTTTAAATCCTCTTCACTGAGTTCCTGAGAAGAAAGAATAAGTAAAATTAAATCTATGAAAATATGTTTCCACTGGTTAAACTTCAATCTCTCTGCCTTCTTCACATCTCTGAAAATGGGTAGATACACTAACTCTTTCGGACGCAAAAGACTTCACAACACATAACCAATGAGTAAAACAGTCACAATAAAATACATTATTTTCAAAGAGTATACATCATCAAGGTATGTATATTATCATCATCATAAAATGTCTTGCCAACTGGTGTGGGCGATCATGCCTCTCCTATAGCATGTATTAATTTTTGCATTGATACCATTCCCTGCCACAATGCAAGGCTATTAAGCATTTTCTCTCATTGTCTCCCCTATCTCTTTTTCAATAAATCGTCACAATATGTTCTAGATTTTGTGATAAATTGTCTTTCTGTCTTAGCATCGTTTAAAACATTTATATTACTCATTTTGCTTGTACAAGAAATTTTCAGCATTCTTCTGTAAAAGCACATCTCTGAAGCTTCTAGGGTTGTTTTTTGGCTTGTTTACTAATTCTCCAGAATTCACAACCACATGTTCAAACATGTTCTATGTAACATGCAAATATTATTTTTCTAACCTCGAAAGACAATGATTTATTGCAAAGATATTCTTCATTCCATTAAAAGACAGTGTTTGTTTATGCTATTCTGTTTTTATCTCTTTGTTGCATCTTTAATCTAGTGTTATATATAAACCTTGCATAAAACATATAGTATTGCGTTTTAACATAAGTAGCAATGTGTTCTTAACCATGATCAGACCATATGTGAAAATTGTTAGGCATATGCTGAGAATAGCTAATCTCATATAGTGCATTGCTTGGGGCACAAAGAGTTAACCGGTGAAAGGACATTAAGGACTACAAAACATAAGGAAATTGAATGATGTTGATACTACAAATCAACATAACAAGGAAAGAAAAGCAGTAGTGATCAGTTTAAAAAAAAAGGAAATGCTGAAGTTAAATACATTAAAAGAAGCTATGTACTGGAAGTCTGTACCAGGAAAGAAAATTATAATTTCTTACAATTTCCAGATGACAAAGAAAATAAAAGCTGAATGCGAAAGATTGGCTTTGTTTAAATATAGTATAGTGAAATCAGCCTTAAACAATATGTGGAGCTATAATAGTAAATTAAAGTGAAAATAAAGTCTGGTGGAATGAAGATGCTAAAAACAGAAGTCAAGGGGTAAAAAAAAGGATCTGAAGGAGAAAACAAAGTAAAACAAACTTTTTCAGAAGTTTCTTGTTTAATTTTTGAAATCTGAGTTTGGAATTACTTCATGTTCATGTCAGAATTTTGTTTTTGTTTCCCTGCTTACTGCAGAATTCACATAACATAAACTAAAGCAAAAAGATAAAACCCATAAGGATGGGTCAAGCCGAAGACATTCTTCAACAGGTGTGTTCACTTGAGGACTTAGAGCCTAGCGAGGAGTGGGTACAAGTGCCAACAGATTTCTGCACATCCTTTTCAGTTTGCATCCAACTAGATAGAAAATGCAGACAAGAAAATCCGGCTGCTGTGGAGGCTGAAGTACAAGCGTTGATTTTCGAGAATTCGCTAGACTGTGATGCTGTCATCTACACAGATGGGTTGGTCGTCCGACATGTGAGAAGCTCATGGGCCTTTACGGCGCGAGCCGGAGGGAGAATTGTGAAGGAGGACTCTGGTGCTTTTGTTGAGACCACAAGTAGCCTGACTATGGAAGTCATGGCAGTAAGTAAAGCAATAGCATGGCTCGAGACACAGACATTCACTAGGGCATGTTTCCTTAGCGACTCAATGAGCATGCTCAAGAGGATAGAGGTGGGGTGGATCCGAAGAGAATGGTTGCTGTCTCTGGAGTGGTCTCGGCTGGCAAAGATTAGTTTCATCTTCGTGCCAGGGCATGCGGGAGTACAAGGAAATGAGCGGGCTGACAAGCTCGCAGGTAAGGCTACTGTGGAGGGCGGACGCGCCATGGACCAGGCTGACATTCTGAATGCTCTACGAGAAGTAAGACTTTTGCGAGAACCAAGTGATGACTGTGAATCTACAACCATGGCCAGACTGCGAGAACAGCAAATTAAAAGAGGGGTGGCCAAACAAGAACACTACGCAGGAAGCCAAAGAAGATAAACCAACACAGAACAAGCGTCGTTAGCCGCTACACGCTGCGAGATTTGCTGAGGAGGGGATCCGAGCACTTATGGACTGAATGGTTCGATGTGCAATGAGGATGATCTGCCGACTAACTAACTAACTAACTAAAAAGATAAAACCCGTCAAGCTGAAATACGCAACACACACATATTCACACAGTGTGAATATGTGTGTTGTTTATTTCAACTTGAAGGATTTATCTCTTTGCTTTAGTTCATGTGTGAATCCTACGATATGTACATGAGAAGGCAACAAAATATTCCAGGCTATAAATGGTAAAATTTATTTTGTGTGTCTTCATTGTGTAAATTCACAATGAGAAGACATTGTTTGGAGGTCAGCATGCCCGATAGGATATGAACGCGTGTTCTTAAACACCCGGTGTGCTGATGCCGAGGTAAGGGGTTCAACCCCTACACCGGACAGTTGGACTAAAATGTTGACCTCTCATCCTTGACTTGAGGGCATAAATTACAAGTACCTCTGAAGTTGGAGTGGGTTCACTTGATGGTGAGGAATACTGTTAACAGGGAAAGCTAATCCACATGCAAAGTTCAGTCCAGCACTACTAGAAGAAGTGTGTATAGACTACCCTTGAGCGCAAAAAAAACAAAACAAATGCTAGGCTATAAAATGTACAATTTATTGTTTCGTGTCTTTATTGTATACATTCACTATGGGAAGACATTGTTTTGAGTTCCTTGATTACTCTTGGAATTTCTTTCTAGCTATCTTATATTCAATATAGTTTTGTTCTTATTTGTTGTTAAATTCATGCTTTGTACCAAAATAGCTTTCTCATTCACTACTTTTGCTGTTTCTACCATCTACATTCCGTCAGACATGTTCTCTTATTATTAAAGCACAGCTTCAAGAGGTATAAATGGGGTACACATTTTAATAGACCAATCAGCACTTGATGGGTACTGTGATCAATATCGCGCTACCATCTTTACTTTCCAGATCTTTTTTACAGTTTTTACAGTACCATAAATATTTTTTTTTATAAAGGCAACTGTGCATAACCAAACACTTTCTAGTGCATATAAAGACTAGGATGGTCATGCACTAATAGAAACTTCAAAGAATATCTACAACTACAAGTACACTGTTTGAAGGCATATGTAGAAATTATGCTATTGAATCAATGATGAAAAGACAATGACAATCATGCAAAACAAAAGAAATAAAAATAAAATCTATACTGAAAATATCAGCTAAAGCAAGTAATGGAAGGACTTCACATGTCTGAAAAACATAATTCCATGAGATGAAACAATTAGACCTGAAACTGAACATATGCAACAAAGCCAGATCATTGGGCAGATGTCACCAATGTTACAGAACAAACAGGGGATTAAAAACACCGACACCTATAATTTTCTTTCCTACTTCATTCTATCTGTGGCCATCAACGTCGTCATTCGCACTGCGAGCGCTAACAAGTCAAGTCGCCTTATCCTGTCAAGAAGCCTGATACACGGGAATATGCCACGTGGCAAGTCCAACAACAAGAAACACGCTGCAGCCAAGATGTGCAGCGTGGGATTGATTGATTGATTGATTTAGGAATCGACATCACAGCATTCGGGGCATTCCCATAAGCGCTCCGTCCCTGTCCTCAACAGCCAACGAAGAGTTCCAACACTAATAGTACCAGTAGCAATCTATTTATATATCCATCTCGCCTTTCCTCTGAGCGTTGAGCGTCGGCCAGATCCCCTCGTCACTCATTCTTGCCAGACCATGGTGATCCATTTGCTCCTCCGAGGTGTGCACGTGCTCCCACAAGACCGCAACCACGTCTGCCTTGTCATGTATCAATACTCCACCAAGTGCTGCAGAGAAAGCCAATCTGTCCGCCTGTTCATTTCCCAGCACACCGGCATGCCCCGGAGAAAAGATCCAGGTGATGCTTGTCACCCGTGACCTCCGAAGCGAAGCAAGCCACTCGGCACGAAGCCTGCCCGTCCTCACCCTCGTCAGCAGCGTGGGAGCCGACAACAAGAAGAAGAACGTGAGAGCCTACCTGCTAGCTGCATCAAAGAGCCTGATACTACAGCTATTACTGAAGCTACTACGAGGGAGAAGATCGACAGCCCAACACAGTCAAGAACCAAGACAGCAGAGAAGAAGGAGGAGAAAGACACCAGAGCCGGGAACACCGACTCAAAAACAGTCCGATGGGTTGTCAAGCGGATCCAAGTGGAGCTGACAGATAAAGAAATCCTGAAGCAGCTACGAGAAGAGAATCTTCACATCCGATTCTTGAAGGCGGAGTGGCTCCTCACCTACTCAAAGATACCTACAACCTTGGCAGTGGTAACATCGGAGGGCAGCGAAATGCCGACCACAGTATCAATCAGCAAGAAAATACAACAGCCAGAGAGATTCATCCCAAGAGTCAATCAATGTTCAAGATGCCAGAGGGCCGGCCACAGCAGAGCAACATATCGCAGTAAGACGGAAATCTGTCGATACTGCCCTGATCACCGCGCCTTCAAGGAGTGTCCGCTGGCCAAGCTGGTCACGGACTTCTGACAACAACAAAAGAAAGTGCGCTAACTGCCTGGGCAAACATGGAGCAAGATACCTGGGCTGTCCGTACCTGCAAAGACACAGAGACGTCTTAAAGATTGCCATCACCACAAAGACACCATACAACGAAGCTATGCGGAAGTGCGAGACAGCAACATGCATCTCACAAGCCAAGAAAGAGCAACTGCAAAGCCAGACTGAGGAGCTAAAAAAGTCAAGCTATTGCAAACATCGGCACCAACCAGCGACAATGGAAAACCTCTAGCCGAAATAAAGGAGATCCAGCAGGACATCAAACAAGAGGTGGAGAACATGAGACAGATGACAAAGATAAATGAAGAGATTCTGCGAGACATCAAAGCGGTAAGAGAAATTCTAACAACTGAAAAGGAGCCGACCCAAAACAAACCAGCACAAGAAACAGAAAAGCACACAGAGAAACCGCAAGATGACATCCAACAAGAGGACGAGCCGGAACCGCTAGACAAAGCCAACAACCCAGCCACGACAATATCCCGCCAGACATCCGAAGAAAACCAAGACGAGCACTTTGAGGACGACACGGAGAGGCCCCGGTGGCCTACCTTGGAGGAGCTACGAGAGTCGGCAAGGTTTGAGAAACTCAGACACGAAGAATTCAAAAGGTGCTGGATTGAAAGAGAAAAGAAGACACCAAAGAAACTCAGGAGACCGGTAGAATACCCAACTAGAATCTTGGAACAGGATACCGACTACTCGTACTACATAGAAGACGGAAAGAGAAAACCATGGCTGAGCGCGGAGGAAAAACTCGATTGGCAGAAGCTAAAACTCGAAGATGAAAAAAAGTACAAGAAGGAAAATAGAAACGTCGAAAAGCTCCTACATACAATACACAAAAAAGGAGACTAAAAGACCTAATAAAAAGTCCTTATAAGGACTACAGTCAGTCAAGCCAGACGAGCCAGGAGCCTACACCAACAAAGAATACCACAAGAACAGACGAGCACAAAGGATAGCCACCGACCGATCTCCCAGCTGACGTCATAGACACAAACCAACATAATCAGTCCGAGGACTCACAAGGCAAGAATTAGGATGAATAAACCCACAAAAACCATGGACCTCAACAAAAAACGACGCTGAGGAAGCAGGTTGAACGAGGCCAAATTTGGAACTTTTGTTTTGAAAATTGGAATTGGAATTCTATCAGTGTCAGTCAGACCTTGACATTAACATGTAAGGGAAACATACAGTCTGTAATAACATTGATGTAATAACTACACATAATGCTTAACATCAATATCAGACAACAAACTGCAGCAGTGTTGTGCTGGACTTTATAAAAAGTAGCAAGTTTAATTATTTGGCTACATATCACCAATATCACCTGCTAATTATCCACAGAAAGCAATGCTGTTTTGATACAAAGGGAAAAAAGAGGATATTTTTGCAATAGATGGATAAAAACAAAACTGAGACATTAAATACTACGGTGGCTGAAGCACATAACGGAACATATTCCAGAACACTCTTCATATTCTGGATACTGAGGGACTTAAAAAGATCAAAGAGAAGAATAAGAAAGAAGACAAATTAAATGTTTCAAAGCCAATTAACAATTCATGAAAGAAATTCAATATGCCAGGTGTTTATCAGCAGTAAATATATTTTAAATAACCCCATAAATTATTCTATAATCAAACAAAAGCATTTTCAATACTGCTATTGTCAACATTCATGCTACACACAATCATGTGTACTTACTGTAAAGATATCTGAGGATTCATTGCCATTCTTCATGTGTCTTGGTGCTCTCGTCTGCTTTGCTCTGTGCTTTGGAGGTGGAGGTTTGCGATACTAAAAATAATATTTAAAAAACAAAGCACCATGAGTGATATTTGTCTTATGGTGTTTTTCTACCTCACCGTCACAGACTTTCTAGATTTATTTACATTATATTTATTTCAAGCAGTGCCTGCAACATTCTTTCTACAATTTGTGCCACTATTCTTACTGCCTGTTTTTCAAGATTATTAATAAGTAATGAGCATTTGTCATACAGTTATATTACTATTATTACAGAAGCATGGACTCTCATACCAAGATATCACATGTAAAAAGACATAAGTTCTGCTTAAAATAATATTGACAAATACTTGAAAATATGAAGAATAGCAGTGTTCAAAGAAAAGAATGGTAATCAACATTCAAAGTAAGTGTATATATATATATATATATATATATATATATATATATATATATATATATATATATATATATATATATATATATATATATATATATATATATATATATATATATATATATATATATATATATATATATATATATATATATATTATAAGTCTGATTCGCATCTGATTTCCTGTGTATGGCAGGAGAAGAATGTTGCCAGCAGAGTGCAGATCCAAGAATTGTCACACCCTGCAGATAGTAGCTGCTTAGTCTCACTTTCACATATTGACCCACAGTTCATCACAGTCCGTGTCATTAAAAATCTTTAGAGATTAAACAGTATAGCCTATGCCATTGTCAAAGACTGAAGTATAGAAGACCACCCTGAAGGAGTGGTCTACCTCAAGTAGAATAGAGGTAACTCAGTGCCCCTACATGAGGGCAGGGTAGGTGATAGGGAGGGGAACTATTAACTAGTTCTCCCATGAGACACGGAGGTGTCAACCACAGAGAGTAAGCACTCTGATCACGGCAGAATCATGCCTACGTGATAGCCGCGGAGAAGTGGAATCCCACTCAAGAGTAAACGGCTACTCTAAGCGTGCTGAGTGTTGCAGCACGCAAAAAGCCGAAGGACGCCCAAGGTCCTTCCGCGGGCTGTGTAGCCACGCGAGTAGAATAGTGAGACGGGGACTGACTTTCATAGTGAGCGCATCGATTAGTGTTGATGCGCGTTTCCTTAGCCAAGTAGATAGAGTTAGCTGTAGGGATAGGATATGACTGGATAGGGAATTCTGTGTCTTTATATGTGATTTAATAGCGACCGTTTTTGTGCAGTAATCTATTGTTAAAGAGCCAGTGACAATAAAATGCATCATCCATACCTCTCGTACGACTTGCAATATTTTTGTGTGGTACGGGAGAAGTTGATCCTGTAATGCCTTACGTATCGGTTGCTGACAGGGTAGGATTAAAGTGGTGTCAGAAGTGTGGCTTGGACAATTGTTCAAGCTAAAACACTCACCCACGGCTCTGGAATAGTATTATTGTTATTTAATCACGGGGGTTAATTTGTGTTAGTGTGATAATGACGTGTGCAGACTAGGTCGAGTTGCGAGCTGTGCTGTGGCTATCGTGACCAAATATTTATTTCTGCTTAACCAAATATTTTGTGCTTATAATCATGTGTTCTTCGAAGTTGTAAGTATTGATATTATTGTTTTCTATCATTTATTTATGTAATTACTTATTTGTTTATGAATATGTGTCAAATATGATTCATGGCGGAGCGATACACAAAACGAAATGAGCCGAGAACATTATTGATTTTCCAATCTAAAAATAGCGCTGCGCCTCTGACGTATTGCGGCTGACGAACAGCTGTATTACGCCATTTGCAATCGGCGACGGATTGTTGACAAATCGCAAAGCGGCTGCTCGCCTGAATCACTGGCTTATACCAAACATTATTTGTTCAAATACGTTATTTATTGAATATATTTATTTATTTAAACATTATTATTACCTTTATATTTATTTCAAAGCATTTATTTAATTATTTATATACCTATTCTAATTTGTTACCGTCACGATGGCACTACTTTTGCGAAGCAAATAAGACGTGGCCTGCACAACACTTCCATAGATTAAACTAGAATAGGAAAGCAAGGCATACGACGTTAGAACGAAGACAGGACATTGACATTTAATATTAATTAGACTACATTGTACTGTTCTGGGGGAATGTGATGTGATTGTACCAAATTGTCTAAAGTCATATATCATTTACAAGTTGTTAATTATTACTGCGCCTGTAAACCAGGCAGAACAACAGCTGTTTGGAAGAAGAGCACAAGGTGTATGTCATAGTGCCTAACGATTTGACCTGAGGTGCCAAACGATTGTACCTGATTGATCTGGAATATTAAGATGAGTATACCCAAACTATTTTCAATGCAATATTATTAATAATGCATCTCTTTTTCAGGGTGTGATCTATTAGAATATTTTTTTTTGTGTCATCCATTTTTCAAGGTGTAATCTAAAAATATATCACTGGTGCACAGTGTGGTAAATTACTTCATATTCCGAATATAAATAAGTGAGTAAATATTGAAGTGCCTGTCAACGCTAGCTAATAACCCAACAACATGGCAACTTTAACTTTAGCTAATTTCATAAAAATAGGCAAAGAATTACAATACACAGGAAAGGAGCTAGAGCAATATGCTGACCAAAAATTTAAGGAAGCAAAAGATGCTGAGAGAGATGAACGTGCACGAGAAAGACAACATCAGAAGGAAAAGGAAGAGCGGGATAGACAACATCAGAAGGAGATTGCAGAACTAGCTGAGATAACAAAACAGAAGCAGTTAGAACATGATAAGGAGATTAAACAAAAAGAACTAGAATTTAAGCAAAAGCAACTAGATCAGGAGAAAGAACTAAAGCAAAAAGAGATAGATGAAATGGCAAGAGTTAAGGAAAAACAAATACAAGTGGAATCAGAGACACAGTTAAAGATGAAAGGGATGGATGTAGATTCACACTTAGAGATCTCCGCTACTAAACTAAAGAGTCAGCAGGAAGAAAATAAATTTAATAAGTATAAGAATATTATTAAACCATTCTGTAAAGAAGACTCGATATCAGCCTGGACAGAAAATGTCGAATATCAGTTTAAGTACCACCAAGTACCAATCGAGATGTGGGCTATGATTTACATGAAGAACCTTAGTGGGGAGCCCCTTAAAGTGATAGAATCAATACCAACTGAGCTTAGATCTAACTATCAGTACATCCATGATAGGATAATGCAACATTTCTTACTTGATGCCCCTGGGTATCAAGTACAGTTTTCCAACCTGAAACCAAAACCCAGTGAGACTTTCATTGATTACGTCTCAAATGTCCAGAGCGTATTAAATAGATGGCTTAATGCTGCAAACATAGGGAAAGATTTTGAAAAACTTAAACATTTAATAGCCATGGATAAAGTCATATCCACAATACCATCTCCTTTCGCTAAATGTCTTCAGCAGTCAGACATTGAGACCATAGAACAATTTGAAAAAAAGGCTCAGCTTATTTTTCCTCCAATAGGGAGATTTTTAAAACATCTAATAGCGACTCTGAAATAGTTTCTTTTGTTAAGGACCAACCTAAAAGCTATCGGAGTAATAAAAAACCATTTCAGAGAGTCGACAAAAAAGACCATAAATTACCCAAATGTGTGTATTGCCAACTTTTTTATGATACTTATTCTATGTGTGATAAATCGCCTAACTATCCGGCACATCTTGAAAATGTCATTAAGAAGCAACAAAACAAGAGAACTGCATACAGGCGTGCAGTCAAATGCTTCTTCTGTTCCAGCTACGGCCATTATTCAAATAAGTGCCTGGGCCGCCAACGTATGAAAGCAAACAATGCAGTGTTAATTGATACATCATCTGATAGTGGTAGTGAGACTGAGTGTGATGTCGAAAATCAGTTACCTTTTAACCAGTCTGAAGATGTGTGTTGTGTAAATGATGTATTGAGCTTTGACAGTTGTGAACGATGTCACCAATTTCATGCAGACGGTAAACTTACATGTGGGCATATTGTAACATCCTCCTTGGAGAATGCGAATGCAGCTATAGCCTCCAGAGGCAATCTAGTGTTTCACCCTGCATTGGTCAATGATAAGCCATGCCGATGTTTGCTTGACAGTGGGAGCTCTATTATTGGTGTAAAAAAGGAACTTATTAATCCAAGGGATTATACTGGTGACTCTGTAAAATGCCGTACTTTTTCGGGTAATATAGAAACCTATCCTTTGGCAAGAGCCCGTATAAACACCCCGTTCCTTTCTGGTACCTTTACATGTGCAATATTAGACAGCCCTTGTACTGATTTAATTCTTGGGTGCCTACCCCAGCTAAGGCACTGTACGAATGAAGAAATATCTGTCTGGGAGGAGAAGAATGGATTCACTCCAGTGAACAGTTCAGATATCCTCGAACATCACAGTCCTAACAAAAGTGCTAGACCCATAATACTTGAAACTGATCAAGACGTAATGGTGCTACTACCGGACAAGCATAATAATATGGTAACTTCATAGCAAGGGCCTTTCAAGGTGATAAAAAAAATTTCAGATGTCGACTATGAAATATCAATAAACGGACACTTAAAGATATTTCATGTCAACATGTTGAAACCTTACTTTTCACGACAAGAGACAGAATTAGAGACAGACGAACACAATGCATCCACACCGATTGATGAGACGACGGACATACACAACGCAACTACACTAGTTAGCGAGACTGGCAAATCCGACGATATCCATACACCTAGTGAGTTTACAGAAAACGCACTTAGCACCACAACTGTACTGAATCAGTTAGACGACGACGGGATGGAACTACCTGTTCCAATTGTCAAGACTGCGACATTAGATTCTATACGAGTAGAACAGGGACTAACAGACGAGCAACGACGACAGATAATAGAGTTAGTAACGGAATATAAGGACATATTTTCCGACATTCCAGGTAGGATGGACAGAATCGAACACTCCATCCTTCTTTCGGACTCTAAGCCTATCAAATGCAGGCCGTACTCTATCCCACTCAGCTATAGAGAAAGTCTAAATAAGGAAATTCTTAATTTAGAAGCTAGTGGGATCATTCAGAAATCTACATCTGAGTACTCCTTTCCAATCGTCCTTGTCAAGAAAAAAGACTCCACCATTCGTCTTTGGGTGGACTATAGAAAGCTCAATAATGTCACGAAGATCGACGCAGAACCAAATCCTTCCTGCGAAGATTTTATTCTGGACATGTCCACTTCCAAAATCTTCTCTAAATTAGACCTTACTAAGGGATATTGGCAGGTCCTTATGCAGACTGAATCTATCCATCTTACTGCTTTCTCAACACCTTTAGGTCTCTACGAGTGGCGTTTTCTTCCTTTCGGACTGCGCAACGCTCCTGCCACTTTCGTACGCTTAACTAGAGATTTACTTCATGGAGTGACGAATACAGTGACATATATAGATGATATTTGTGTCCATACAGATGACTGGACAACACACTTACTGAAACTCAGACATGTCTTCGATAGGTTGCGACTCTTCGGTCTCACTGTCAAACCGAGCAAAGTCGAATTGGGCCTACAAGAAATTGATTTTTTGGGTCATGTCATTTCACAAGGACAACTAAAAACTGACAATAGAATTATTACTAAAATTATGAACCTGACCATGCCTACAACGAAAAAGCAGGTCAGGAGTCTTTTGGGTTTAGTAAATTACTATAATAAGTTCATACCGAACTTAGCTGAAATTACACGTGTATTTTCAAATGTGTTAAAAGCATCAGTCAAATTAGATGTCAAAGATGCATTATTAATTTCTGCATTGTCAAAATTGAAACTCCTATTTAGTAATGTACCAATCCTCCATTTGCCTAATCCTAGGCTCGTTTATTATCTTAGGACAGATGCCAGCAGGATTTCCATCGCTGCAGTACTAGGCCAGTTTTATGATGGCATCTTCCATCCAATTTGCTACGTGAGCCGCAAGATCACACCTGCTGAGTCCAGATATTCCATATCAGAGTTGGAAGCCCTAAGCGTCATCTATGCGGTGAGGAAATTGCATCGATTTCTAGCGGGTGTTCACTTTGTGGTCCATACTGACAACTCCCCGATCACGGTCATACAAAGTGGGGTACATCGCAATGACCGCATCTACAGGTGGTCATTGATATTACAGAATTATACTTTTAGTATAGAACATATTAAGGGTAGGGATAACATTCTTGCTGATACCCTGAGTCGACCATCTGAGGTAGAAATACCTGATATTCCACACGAGTAGTTAGTATAAGAAAGGTTAATTAGTACTCTTAGAGGATCCTGTGTAAAATATCCTATTTATTACATAGACATGATTTTCAGGACTGTGTGCTAAGAACATTGAACTACCATGTGTCCGTAGACAGCAAAATAAGAACTATGCTCCAGGAACAAGTGTATCACCGTGTGTACATAGACAGCTCGTTACTTACTATGCTCCATTTGTGTTCCGGTGAATCACCTGTGTTAATCATGGAAGAACAGTGTCAGAACATTGCATAAATAACAGACACAAATTTACTGGTCTACGTCACGTGCGGAATCTACGAGCGAAATAAGACCCATAGGACACAAGTATGACTGTGTAGTGTATTTCTTCTTCTTCTTCGTTCATCCGGAGTTTTTTTCCGGACGTGATTGCGTTGTGCCTGTTTACAGCAGAGCTGCGTTCTTGCGCCGTTAGGCCGACACATCCGACTTCTGCGGGCATTTGTTGACCGGGTTAACCTTCCCGGGGGGTTTCTTAGGACGTTCTCTCACTGTTGCGGTGTTATCTCCCATCCCAGCTGGCCCATATAGAACAGCCAGAGGCATCCTGGTCGGCCCTCAAGGGAAGGCAGGGGCAGACCATGGGCATTCCCCGCCATCCAAGGAGGCTTCCATAATTGCAGAGCCAACACACAGCGCTCTGATACTGGGCTCACCCAAGGAATCGTCACGTCCTGCACATGGCTGCTTAGCCTCACTTCCGTATATTGGGCCTTCCGTTCACCATAGGCTGTTCTTCCAGAAGCCAGAAGAATGCTGTTTGCAGATGACATCCACGCAGTGAGCTTTCGATTCGGACTTTCCACGTAATGGATTTGCTATCCAAGCAATATTCCATTTTGTGCATCTAGGACACTTTTTCCACCTTTTATGAAGCCCACACAGTGAGCTTTCTATTCGGACTTTCCACGTAATGGATTTGCTATCCAAGCAATATTCCATTTGATGCCTCTGGGAGGCTTGTGTAACCGACATGCCTGTGGTATGAAGTGTGGCAGTCTAAATACTTCTTAATGTAAATTTAAATGTCAACCTGAATACAGTTAAAGTAAGCTGCAGTCGACTTGAGCTTGTTGATATCTCCATAGAGCTTGTCCTCGAATGAAGCAGGTGTGGGCCAAAATATATTTCTCTGTTCTGCATATATTGGGCACTCTTGCAGCAAATGTTTAGCTGTCATTTTACCAGTTCCACAATTACATTCATCTGTATCTCCTATCTTTAGTTTGTTGAACAAGTGGTATTTCAGCCTGTTATGTCCTGTGCGGAGTCTGAAGATTGCTACTTGTTCTCTTCGGTCGAGTTTGTAATATGCATCATCCTTCTGGTGGCCTGGATGCTCTGATTCCCATTTGGTTCTATAAGTGCTTTTTATCAACCTCTTTGCCTCATTATAGGTTATGTCTATGTCAGGCTGTGGTAGTCGTCCGCCCTCTTTTGCCAGTCTGTCAGCCTCTTCATTTCCAGGTATACTGCAATGTGATGGGATCCACTGTATTATAACTTTTTTGGATTTCTGGCATAGACCATGGAGTGCTGCTCTTAGGTCAGCTAGTTCTGTGCTGTTTTTGCTCTTCAGTATTGAGACAGCTGACTTTGCATCTGTGAAGATAGCTATTTGCGTCTCTTTATTTTCCTCCATCAAGAGCATTTCTGCTGCAGTTTTCAGAGCCTCTACCTCCGCTTTGAAGTTACTTGAGAACTTTCCAGTTGCCACTGAATGTGTTTTTTTCACTCCATTTTTTAAATTTAGGAGAATTCCTCCTCCTCCATTCTCTACTGAATTTTTGGCTGATCCATCTGTATATGCATGGGTCCAATTGCTGCTTGGGTAATGTTCTTTTATGTAGTTTAGGGTTATTTCTCTTCTTTCGGTTTCATGCTGAGTGTTCTTTTTCTCAATACCAGGAATGTTTTCTATCATCTCAGGCAGTTGCTGCTGTCTCCAAGCTGGGAACTTGTCTGCATTGTAAATGGGTTTAACTGTTGATATGTTAAGTATGGGATCTGCCCTAATCTTTCGTTTTGCAGTTTCTACAAAGTTGCTACGCTTCAGTCTTCCCTTTCCAAAACCACTAAACCTTTTATACATAGGGTGGTCTGTCAATCTTCTAAATTTTTCAGCTTGTTGCTGGGCTCTGCTATCTCTTCTATCCTGCATTGGTTGTAAACAAGTTATCTTTTCTAATTCATTAATAGGCGTTGTCTTCAGGCTTCCAGTTATGATTCGCATTCCTTGGTTTTGGACTCTACTTATTTTGTTAAAGTTTGACTTAGCTGCTGTTGCCCAAGCTGCAATGCCATATTCCAGTGCTGGCCTCACCCGTCCAGTATATAACTTCTTGAGAACTTTCTCATCTGCTCCCCACGTTGTACCAGCAAGCTTTTTCATGATTGCCATTCTTTGCCTTGCTCTTGTTCGATTTTTCTCAACCTGTGTCTTCCATGTCAGGCGACGATCAAAGGTGACTCCTAGATAGTTTGGATTTTCTTCATGGCGCAATATTTTTCCATTCAATACCAGCTTAGGTTGCTGAGTTTTAGTTGAGAGGGAGAACACTGTGCATGTTGTTTTCTCCTCACTTATCTTCACTAGCCATGATTTTGACCAGTCCTCTAGCGCTAATAGGGCTTGCTGTATTCTGCTGTTAGCTGTACTAATATATTCTTCAGATGTCCATATGGCTAGGTCATCTGCAAAGGATGATGTGTGTACTCTGGCTGGAAAATTTTCCGTGATGTCGTTTATATATGCTAGGAATAATGTTGGTGAAAGAACTCCTCCTTGGGGGACACCTTGCTCCAACAGCATCATTTTGCTGGTTTGTCCTTGTACTTTTGTCCTGGCAGTTCTGTTCTCAAGGTAGTGGCTGATCCATTTGTACATTTTCCCACAGACATGCATTTTTTGTAGTTTTACTTTCAGTCCTTCCTTCCATACTTTATCAAATGCTTTTTCTAAATCTATCCAGACCGCTACTGTGTGCTTTTTCTCTTGGAAGGCATCCTCTATTTCCTGAGCTATATAGGTTATTTGATCTTCAGTGGATCTGTACTTTCTGAATCCTGCTTGGTGAGGTGTTAAGAGTTGGTTTTCTTCCAGATGCCATGTTAGCCTGCCATTGATAATGCGTTCCATTAATTTTCCTACACAGCTAAGAAGACTGATAGGTCGATAGCCATTTGGTTCTTCCAGGTCTTTTCCTTTCTTTGGGACTGGTATTAGTATAGCTTCCTTCCATGCCTGAGGGACTATTCCCCTCTTCCAGCTGTAATTTAGGACTGCTAGTAGTTTCTTTTTTGCCTTAGTGCCTAGTCCTATTAGCATTTCATTTGTGATTCCATCCTTTCCTGGTGATGTCTTCTTTTTTAGGGTATTCATTGCCTGTTCCATTTCTTCCATTGTTAGATTTGCCATCATATGTTCTGCTGCTGTCTCTGTATATCTATGATGAATCTGTTTATCTTTGATTGCATTCTTCTGTTCGGCTGTAATATCAATGTGGTTTGCACTGGCATAGTGTTCCATTAGTGCATTTGCAGCCTTTTTTCCTGTAAGCAAGGCATTTCCTTGTTTAATTGTTATTTGTTTGTTTCTAGGTCCTTCATTGTTCATGGCTTTCACTAGTTTCCATAGTTTGTTTCCATCCCTGTCAAAATTCAGGTTTTCTGTTTTTTTCCTCCAACAATCTCTTGTTGTTTGATTTACTGTTCTTTTATATTTTGCTGAGATGGCTTTGAGAGAGATGTTCGCTTCAGTTGTTTGTTCTCTCTCTGCGGTCTTCCTAGCATCTTCAACTTTGTCCTCCAAAATTTGTAGTTCTTCAGTCCAGTATGGTTTGTAATTTTTCCTCGCTCCTCTTGGAATAGACTCAGTGGCCGCCTGTATTATTGCTCTGTTTAGACTTTCCACCATTTGCTTCATGTTGCCATATCGTGTATTTATGTTTTCACAATATGTGTCTGTTAGTATGGCAAATCTGTCCCAATCTGCTCGTTTGTAATTCCAACGGGGCAAAGGCTTTAGCTCCTGTGGAACATACTCCATATTTATTACAAGCTTGATTGGTCTGTGGTCACTACCTGCTAATTGGTCAAGCACATGGCGATCGATTTTGTGGAGGATGTCTCCTGTGCAGAAAGCTAAGTCTGGAGTAGAAGTGGTAATCCATCTTCTGGAGTAAAAGCTCGGTGTGTCATCCGCTTTGTTGAGTAGATGGAGATTTGAGTCTATTTCCCAGTCCTCCACTTCATCACCTCTTTTGTCAGTATCTGGGTATCCCCATCTTTCTGAACGGCTATTAAAGTCTCCGACAACAATGCAATTTGTGTCAGTTATTTCCATGTTTGAGAGTGTAAGATCCTTATCTGCCGGGCTATACAGATTGTAAATTCTTATTTTCACGTCCTTTATCATTATATCAACACCTATAATTTCCGTTTGGTTGTCAGAGATCACAGATACTTCGCTGCAAGGTATTGTATTTCGTGTAAGTATTAGAACTCCTCCTTTGTGTCCTTCGCGGTCGAAACGTGTGGCCTGATATCCCTTGACTGAAAATGCGCGATTGGCGTTGAGGTGTGTCTCTTGAATGCATGCCACATCTATTCTATCTTTATGAAGACGCTGTGTTAGGGAGGCTTTCTTGTTATAAACTCCTTCTGCATTCCATTGTAGTATGTTGAGTGTCCGGGGTGTTTGGTCAATAACTCTTAACCTACTCCTCTGTGCCTTGACTCCACAGCACAGGGGAAGGTGACCACCAGTAGTCATGGGTGGACCCCCTCGAGGCAGGGGGCCCGGCACTATCACCGCCTGATGGGACTTCACGGGATTAGCACCATAACGATTTATTTTCATCTGTGGCATCATGAAATGATAAAGTTACGTTGCACTTCTTTGTCAAGCCTGTGGCTCAGTACATCCGATTTCGACAAGCATTTGTTCGGGATGCTTTCCCTAGCCTTTGATTGTCCCCAGTCTACCTACAAGGCAGCAGGTTTGTGCGTCACTTTGTCTGGTCCCTCTCCCTTGACCTGTCCGACATGGGTGACCCTACCAGTAGCTGTGCTACCGTCGGCATAGCTCTTGGGGTCATTGGAACGCTCAAGCCCCTCTACCTCGTCAAGGTGGACGCACGGCAGAGGGGGTGTAGTGTATTTAGTATACCCAGGATAATTATGTATATATAAACTATGCCAACGAAAACAATTTCTGAACATTATGGCAAGCGATAACCTGAGGTAAATAGATACCATGTATATATACCTAATATTGTGATATGTATTATAACAGTTTTAATATAATGATAAGTTATAGTTAGATTACTTACTGTAAGATAGAGTAGATTAGATTTAGTGAATATAAATAGATTTTGTTTTGTAGTTTAAATAAATCATTAATTTACCCACTTACGTAGGATAAAATTAGATTAGAATAGTACCTACACTTAATAACAGCTAATTAAAAAAAAAACTAGGATAGAAAGTTTAGATAGTACCAGTATCATTTAGTGTAAACAGGAATAACACCATTTAGTTCATTTCATGTCACTTTATTTCATTCCATCTTAATGAACACTTCAACAACATCATCATTTAATATTAAATGTAGTTTACACCTTATAGGATTAAAGTATACAAATAACATTCATCAATTACAACATTCAGAATAAATATATCAATCATATATTTGTTTTTTTTTTTGCATTAAAACATTATTTAGAATTTTGTTACATGTCACATCACCCATTTCAGAAAGGTACATAACTCATCTCACATCATTTTCATTTTTTTTTATAAAGTTACATTACTTCTCTTAAATTAGATTCATTTTGTACAAGTTAGAATATATAATTTTAGAATTAATATTATTATTCCATTATAATATAGTGTTTAGTAATATCAGGGTACCATCTATCAACCCTGTTTCATCCATGTACATATTTTGTAAATATATGACTCGTGCAGTAAGTTACGCACAGTCATTAAGCTCAACTTTTTCAAACTGAGCCAAACTTGTACAGTGTCACTTCAAGGTTTTTAAACAGTTGGGAGGATAAAAGATGTGTGACAGAAGTGTGAAAGGGAGAGAAAATGGAAAATATACAAGAGAGAATGAGGACAACCGGCGGATTTTTTCTGCCGCTCAACGCGACTTTTTTATTTTTTGTCTGCGTCAAGCGTTTGCTTTCGATAGTGAAAATGTATTGTCTTCAATGTGGTGTGTATAGTTTAGTATAGATCTTACATAAAGTATTTTAAGTCTCATAAGACGGAAACGTAGTCACGAATTAGTGTTATACACTTGTTTGTGGCCACAGTTAACCGAATTATGGCACTTGAAAACTAACATACATACATATTATAGATAGACACATATGTTAGAAATTAAAGTATATTAATAGTTACATGAAAACACACAAACAACCAGGAAAACAAACAGGTAAATTACATACATTTATTAAAACAAAGAGGGATAACTCCGGGTCAGGGGACACAATAGACAACGAAACACTAACTTAACAGTGAAAGATAACTTTACACGCGGAAGCGAGATAGGTAAAGCCTGTTGCACACAGCTTGTGTAAGGGTTGTTTAATATTATATGGGGGACATGAAGCAATTCATGTGTTGACCCTAAGAAAGTCAACTTTGTATGGGTAGTGAGTTAATTTGCTATTTGAGGGCAGGTCTTATAAGACAATGGTCCGGTTCAGACAAACCTCTAATTAATATAATATTGCGATGAGAAGAGGGCTCACGCCAACCAGACAAGTTTGTGGCGATCCCCAGTAGCCAAGTAAAGTGAGACTACATTGTGACAATAGTCAGTAGGAGTCTATTTAGGTACCCAGAACCAGGTTATCAACAGTCTTTGACAAAAATTAGAGACACTAATTTTTTAGAAACATCTTGCGTCACAACCATGAGTCAAAGTTTGTAACGCAACACAGGAGGGGAGGGTGTGTGTCAAAGACTGAAGTATAGAAGACCACCCTGAAGGAGTGGTCTACCTCAAGTAGAATAGAGGTAACTCAGTGCCCCTACATGAGGGCAGGGTAGGTGATAGGGAGGGGAACTATTAACTAGTTCTCCCATGAGACACGGAGGTGTCAACCACAGAGAGTAAGCACTCTGATCACGGCAGAATCACGCCTACGTGATAGCCGCGGAGAAGTGGAATCCCACTCAAGAGTAAACGGCTACTCTAAGCGTGCTGAGTGTTGCAGCACGCAAAAAGCCGAAGGACGCCCAAGGTCCTTCCGCGGGCTGTGTAGCCACGCGAGTAGAATAGTGAGACGGGGACTGACTTTCATAGTGAGCGCATCGATTAGTGTCGATGCGCGTTTCCTTAGCCAAGTAGATAGAGTTAGCTGTAGGGATAGGATATGACTGGATAGGGAATTCTGTGTCTTTATATGTGATTTAATAGCGACCGTTTTTGTGCAGTAATCTATTGTTAAAGAGCCAGTGACAATAAAATGCATCATCCATACCTCTCGTACGACTTGCAATATTTTTGTGTGGTACGGGAGAAGTTGATCCTGTAATGCCTCACGCATCGGTTGCTGACAGCCATCTACAAACATATTATAACAATTAAACAAAATACTTATTAAATGGTATAGTGTATGATAACTACACACATTTAACAATAAAATAAAATACTCAAATAGCAAATAAGACCATAACAATGTTATGAATTTTGTTTCTGTCTAAAATAATAAAATGACTGTATTAAGAAACTGGCCATACCGATCTTAATATTTCTGTTTCTCTCTGGACAGCAGATAAATCTCCAAGGTCATCGTTTGAATCTGCACAAGCAGTTACGCTGAGTAGTGGAAGTTTCATTTCACCATTTGTGGCACTATAACATAGCAAGGAGGAAGAAATAAGTTACCATAGTACTATGTAAATGAGAACATAGGTTTTTAGATAATACTGAACATAGTTTTTAGATAACACTGCTGCTGAAATATCGTATATTTTCACTGAAGACTGACCACCTATTCCTCTGTGCATGCACTCAGGCCTACAAAATGCGATGGTCCTAAACCTTCACATACCACAGCAGGCTACTGCTACTGGACATGTGATATGTTAACTATGTAGGCCATGGTATGGCAGATTCAATCATGAATGTTTTAATTAAGGATCACTTTCTTTGCACACAGTTATCTCCATAAGTGCTCCAACTTCTCCCATAGATTACATAAAGAGGTTTCTAGCACTGTGCTAAAACTCAGTAGCACCTAGGATCCAGTCAAATGGGTATGAATGGGAAAGGTCTCTGGGGTTACATTTCAAGGCTAATACTTCTGAACATCACAGAAAACTGGGTTATGAGAGGCCAGCATGGCCGAATGGATAACAGCGCTTGTTCTTAAACTTCCAGTGAGCTGATGAAGAGGTAGCGGGTTAGTAGTATTCAATACTCGAAGGAAAAACCAGGAGGACACATAATCAGACTGCAACTGGTATGGAACTCTTTGCTGACTGTTGAAGGTGGGAATGGAGAGCATATGGCGATATGGGAATGTCCTTAGAGCTGTGATGTTGGTTCTTGACTCAATTCACTTACCTGTATTGGGAACAATATCATTACGAAAATAACTGTTTATTACACATACATGTAAACAAAGGAGTACGGCAGGGATACATGTCATGTTGTTCTCAAGCATTTCAGCTTATGCTTATTATACTCTTATACACAGAAATGTGTCTCCTGTCTTGGCGGTGTGATTATAGATCACGGCAGAAGTTTAAACAGAGACCAAGAAGAGAATCAATCAATCAATCATGTGTCATGCCGGAAAGCGTGGGCGGTCATGATTCGCCATTTCACTCGATCACCAGAGTCGTGGATCAGCTCAGTGTTCCTGTCTCGTCCATGCCATGTGGCCAAGCCATCCAGGTATTTTCCTCTCGGTCTTCCTCTTGGTCTGTTCCCTTCGATCTTGCCAGCTGTCACTAAGTTCTCCAGTCCATTTCTTCTCATAACATGTCCAAAAAATTTTGACTGTCTACGTCTAATTTCTCTAATCAATCTACGATTATCATTTGTCTCTTGTAGTACTTGGTCATTGGTTTTTCTATCTGTCCATGGTATTCTTTGCATTTTCCTCAGAAACCACATTTCTGCAGCCATCAGATGTTTTTCAGCTTGACTGCACATTGTCCAAGTTTCACATCCATACAAAAGAACAGGCTCTATGTATCCCCTCAACACTCTTTTTCTCGTTTCAATTGACATCATTTTATTGGTCAGAATGTTTTTCATCTTGCTAAAGGCTACTTTCGCAATGGCGATTCTTGTTCTAATCTCTTCAAGGCAAGAAGAGAATAGGAACAGTAAAAAATATTTTCAACAACATTAAAAATGTGAAGATTTAAACAGACAAATAACACATTCATTAACATGAGAATTGTCAAATGCTATAATTATATAGTAAGTATAGCAGAGTCCACTGGAATCTGGATTCGATATATGAAGCCCACAAACGGGCACTCCCCCGCTGTTTATACTTCATCTAGACACTGCAAGGTTCAAGCGGAACAAGATGGTATTTTATATATACACGCACACGCACAAGCACACAAACACGCGCGATATAACACTACTGTATGGATGGCTCATACACCTGGACAATGAACAAGCAAATGGAAAGTGGAGATGCGGATATACAAAATGATGTTATAATAAATAATATAATCAATTATAATCTGTCAAAAAAACTGTCATTTACTGCCTATAGTACCTTACGGTCTAGGACGGGGGAGGGGGGGGGGGGGGTGTCTTGAGCCTGAGGAATTAAGGCCGCATGGCTAGTGCAGTCACAGCGAACTGTGCAGATTATAGTTTTCTTTTCGCCCCGGACAGAAAATTCCCCCCACATCTTACAGAGGATTCGAACCCGGGTCTCCCGAATGAGAGCCCGGCGTTCTAAGCCACTCGGCCAGCAGCTCCCCTCAATTATAATCATGCAAACAAAAACAATCAAATACAGCAGAGCTTCTAGGGAAGCTTAAAGAGAAATAAATGTGGACATCAGAGGACAAGCTAAACACCAACCTTAAAAAAGATATCGTGAACAGAATGGTTTATTAGTACGAATATTTTTTTTTCTGGCTTCGAGGCGAAGGAGTTACGGGAGCAGTTCCCACATACACGCTTTCGAAACACAGCTGCAGACAATTTGGCAGCAAACTGCCTTGCGTTGTTTTTACGAAATGGCATGGATGCCGGTCGTTCAGAAAGCAATGGAAAACTACTGAACGTAAACTTGCCAAGTGATCACAACAGCATAAAATATTGGTGTTGATGCGACGCCCTGTAAAGGATATGCAACTAATGTTTTTATTCTTTAATACAAGGGAAATAATTTCATCTAGGTTGAAAATCATATTTCTTTCTGATTTAGCAATCAAGGGGAACAATTATAGATTTCACTATACTTGTATCGATAGCTATTTTGCAAGACAAATGTATGTTTATTCCAGTAACAATTGTATTTATATTTTGGATGGTATCAAGTGAATGTTACCATTATAAAAGCTTTACAGACTTTTGATTATTATTTGAAATTTCAGACACTAAATTGTTGTGTAATATATATTGTTTAGTAAATTATTTATTTCTGTATTTGCAAGTCCGCGTCTGTCTAAACAGAAGTTAAGTGTGCTCTGGTTTCTCTTCACAACGTATAAAGGCAATATACATAAGTCGATTAGCTAAAGATAGAAATATACGTGTGTGTGCTCATGTATGTGTGAGTAGTGCACAGCTGGGTAGGAATACATGTACTTAAATCAATGAACACGGATATTTTTAGCTGAATACGGATACCTTTGTCCGATGTATGTACATGTGTACACATGTGGGTGTGCGTATGCGTATGTATATATATGAGTGTATGTATATATGTGTATGTATATGTGTGTATATGTGTATATATGTCTATAGGAAACATATAGCTAGTTTACCTCACATATTTGAATCTACGTTTCAAAACTACAGTGGTTTTTGTTGCACAGTGCCTCTGGGGGAGACATGGCAACTGAGACCCAAGGTAGTTTAAATCCTAGGGGTACATATCCCTACCCCTATTTCAAATGTAAATATGTTGAAATAAATGTTGTAAATATTTGCGCATATGTCACCTACATTTCCACATTCAACGCTCTGTAACAACACGAACAATACATTTTGCAATAACTTTAACACTCAATAAACTTTAAAAAAAAAAAAAAAAAAAAAAAGTCGATTAGCCCTCCAAACCTACATAGTGCATCAAACACTGAAATAAAATAAATATTTTACTAAAGATTTCCGTGGAGAGGAACAATACAATGAGTCTAAAGATTTTTTTTTCTAAGCCCTACCCAGTAGGGCACACATCAACAAAGCATGAATGGTAACAATCTCCAGGTAATTCATTGCATAGTTACTTAGACGGTTTCTTGTCTGCCCAGTAGTCATGGATTTTCTTCCGCATTATACAAACTAACCTGGGCTCCCAGCCTAAATGTCACAATGAAATGCCTTGCCGGCTGGCATGTGCAAATCGTGCTTCTACACATATTACCATCTCCAACGGCATGGACCAATTCATGTGTTGACTCCCTTCCGTGCCAAGACACAAGACTCGCGAATTTTTCTCTCGCTGTCTTACTCTATCTCCCTCTTTCCAAACATCTATCCTGTTTTCACATGTTCCGGTGTTTGTCGTATAATAATGTGGCCAACAAATTATGACTGCCCCCTGCTGATGTTTGTGATAAGTTGTCTTTGCGACTTAGCCTCCCTCAAAGTGTCTAGATTGCTCAATTTGGCTGTCTCATGAATTGTCCCCATTCTTCTATAGACTATAAAACCACATCTCCAAAGCTTTTCTCTATATTTTTTAGTCGCCCCCCCCCCCCCCCCCCCCCCGAATTCGAAGCCGTGTATGTAAAACTGGTTCACGTGTAACGTGCAAACAGACTGAAATAAGCACCAGGAAATGTCTTAGTCAATGGGGAATGCGTAATATTACCAGTCATGTACAAAAGTTCAATCCATCACAAAGGCAGCCTATACCTGCAAGGAATATTCTATCCAGTTAAGCGGTAAGCGAACCACACTGCCACCGTCGTAGGGGCAAATGAATCAGCACATTTCTGTCTTTGTCACCGAGGATTGGGTTCGTTCGTTCATTCGTTCTCTCCCTCTCCCCTATCTCTCTCGCTTCCTCCTCCCCATCTCTCTCCCCCTTCCCGTCTCTCTCGCTATTCCACTGAGTGATAACTTTATTAACTGATTCAGTGCCAAAATATAATATATCCCCAAACGTGACCTTCCATTTGAACAGAAGGACGCTATATCGCCATACTAAGGTCATCAATGCTCAGTGAACATATATTTACATTATAATACTTGTTTTGGTACTCCAGTCAATAGTGTTAGGACATTGATCTGCTACATTACAATATGATTGGTGTGAAACTTCTTCAACCCAAGTACGGGGTTTTCTGACATTGCTAGGTTAGAGACAATGCTTTTATTTGAAGTTCTAGAAACCCAGCAAAGGTTCCAATAGCATTTGAACAAACATTAATCTTGTAGGTGCAAGGATGCATACTTCACTTGGTGATGATCAACAGGGGACACCTCAGGTCAGGGGGTCGCCCCAGCTAGACTGCTGAGAATAGAAGTCATAGTGCTGATACCATTAAGTGACATTTATAAGATCATCTGTGGTGAGATTCCGGTCAAGTCAAAGTGTCTATTTGGCTAATCCCATTTTGTATCACCGGGTACTTGTTCGCGGCCGGGAGAGTCCACAAGTGTCCAGACAACATTGCCTGGAGAGAGCCCGGTGAGTCTCCGAGAACGACTAGACGGATACACACAACAGATCTTCCAGTGCCTGATGATGATAAAGGGATCATCTCCTACTCTTACTCTACTCTACTATGTCATCTAATATATACATAGATATCCTTTCTATCAGTGTCTTCATCATCCTGCTTCGACGCTAGTGTACAATAAACTTCTTGTTTTGTTAACATGTCTTTACTGAAATGTATGTGTGTTGTCTTGGATGAGCCTAGGGTTCAAGGTCCTTAGGTATAGGGTGATAGGATAGCGGGAGTCTGGAATCTATTGGGGGTCCTGTAGACTGAAACAACTTATATTACTTGTGAGGGGGTCAGTACAGGTGGAAGGAGCAAGTGTATCCATCTGTCTAGCCCTAGGGGTCAGTATACACAGTAACAGTGATCCGTCGGTTGGGAAACCACGACGATCCCGTTACACAGATGATGATGATGATGATGATGATATTGCCGACGTTTAACTACCATATATAGTTTTGGTTCTAAGTAATACTTCAAAACCTTCTCATTACAATCGACACCCTTTATTGCATGTCAGTTTTCCATCTTGCAGGGGCTATATTTTTTAACATTTTGAAAAAAAAAACACCTGCATGATCATTTATTGTGACAGTGTGTGAAGACGAACATCGACGCGGAGGCGGCAGAAGCAATGACCAGGGAAGAAGCTGGCTTCCCACGGCCACAGGCACCAGGATTTGTGAGGGCACGAAACATCTAGTACCCAAGGCTCTCCTCCCTGAGCGAGGGTGGCTTGGGGGAGACATTTAGCAGATACAGAAAACGGCACAAAGCAAAAGACCTAAGGCACGATATGGGAAAGCCGCCAGGAGTTATGACCCGAGCGGGCACTCCTCCAGTATAAGAAGGTAAAGGGCCGAAACATACTGGGAAGGGAGACTGACTAGCAGAATCCCCCCGTCGTGCTTGCTCCACGGCGTTTTTGTTACTGAACACTGATTTGGATTTCATGAAAATTGTTTATTGCATCACTTCTCAACAACGAACACAAATGTTTAACTGCCTTTATACACAAACTTAATAGCTTAGCTTTGTTTACAAGCCACATTTACCCTTGCATAAACAAATACATGCTTCCTTGACAAAGCATTGTCTAACAAGTGTTTGCTTTTTAATTTCATTCCCGTTATTTGTGTGTGGCAAATTTATTACAAAAAGTGTTATGGCATAATACTTAATAATAGCACTTAAAGGGAAAACAACATAAGGCACTTTCATATTAAACAAACATGTAGCGGAGAGGGTGTTCGGACTTACTACAGCCGATTGCCATTAATTGCCAAAATGGCACTTCTGATGACGATGAATAAAGACAGCATGCAATAGCTGAAATAACAATTTCATGAAAATAGCAGTGAAACCATCTGTACAATTACAAAACATCACACACACACATACGCGCGCGCGCACACACACACACACACACACGCGTGCGCGTAAACACACACACACACACACATATCTTATATATAAATTAGGTTGTGTGTGGATATGTATGTCTGTATGTCTGTATGTCCTTTATGCGTTCGCGAACGGCCCATCCGATTGAGATGAAATTGTCTACACGCCTTCCTTTCATTCCAGCGCTGCCAACTGTCGTATTTTTTCTTCTTCTTCCTCCTCCTCCCTCCTCTCATTCCCAAAATACGTACGTAAATATATGATGATGATGATGAAAGAATCCCCGAACCAAAATGCTAGGGAAAGGGAAGAAAATGACGTGACTACACAGAATCGTCACACGGCAATCATCATCATCATCAAGTGCCGTGCCGGCTGGCGTAGGCGTTCAATTCTGCTGCTGATATATATGCCTCCATGCCACGGCAATATCAATAACAATTCATCTTTTTATGTGTAAGGAAGTTATCTACAGTCGTGTAGAAGGGAAGAACAATCAATGGAAGGACCGAAATCACAGAACCTAGACGAGTATGAATTCGGAATGGCGAACTCCCTCCTCCTCTCTTCTCCTCCTCCCTCCTCCTCCCTCTACCTCCTCCCCCTCCTCCTCCTCCCTCCTCCTTCTCCCTCTTCCTCTCCCTTCCTCCTCCATCCTCCTCCCTCCTACTCCTTCCTCCTTCTCCCTCCGCCTCCTCCCTCCTCCTCCACCCTCCTCCCTCTCCCTCCTCCTCCTGCCTCCTTCTCCCTCATCCTCCTCCCTCCTCCTCCTCCCTCCTTCTCCCTCTTCCTCCTCCATCCTACTCCCTCCTCCTCCCACTACCTCCTCCTCCTCCCTCCACCCTTCTCCTCTTCCTCCTCCCTTTCCTTCCTCCTCCTCCTCCCTCTACCTCCTCCTCCTCCCTCTACCCTCCTCCTCCTCCCTCCTCCCTCCTCCTCCACCTCCCTTTCCTTCCTCCCCTCCTCATTCTCTATCCTCCTCCCTCCTCCCTCTCCCTCCTCCTTCTTCCACCTTCTCCCTCCGCCTCCTCCCTCCTCCTCCCTCCTCACCTCCTCCCTCCCCCTCCCTTCTCCTACCCCCTCCTTCTCCCTCCTCCTCCTTCTCTCCCCTTCTCCAATTCCTACCGTCTTCCTCTTCCCCTCCCCCTCCTCCCTCTCCCTCCTCTTCCTCTTCCTCCTCCTCCACCTTCCTCCTCCTTCCTCCTCCTCCCTCCTCCTCCTCTCTCCTCCTCCCTCATCACTTTTCCTCCCTCCTTCTCCACCCTCTACCTAATCCCTCCTCCTCCTCCTTCCTCCACATCCCTCCTCCTCCTCTCCCCTCCTCCTCCTACCCTCTTCCTCTTGCCCTCTCCCTCCTCTTCCTCCTCCATCCTCCTCCTCCCTCTTCCTCCTCCTCCTCCCTCTTCCTCCTCCTCCCTCCTCCTTCCTTTTCCTCCTCCTCCTACCTCCTCCCTCCTCCTCTCTCCTCCCTTTTCCTCCCCCTCCCTCTATCTCCTCCATCCTCCTCCCTCCACCTCCCTCTTCCTCCTCCTCCCTCCTCATCATTCCTCCTCCTCCCTCCTCATCATTCCTCCTCCTCCCTCCTCCTTCTCTATCCTCCTTCTACCTCTTCCTTCCTCCAACTCCCTCCTCCTCCTCCTCCCTCCTCCTCCTCCTCCTGCGTTCTCCTCCTCTCTCCTCCTCCTCTCTCTTCCTCCTCCCTCCTCCTCCCCCTCCTCCCTCTCCCTCCTCCATCTCCCTCCTCCTCCCTCCTCCTCCTTCCTCCACATCCCTCCTCCTCTCCCCTCCTCCTCCTACCCTCTTCCTCTTGCCCTCCCCCTCTCCCTCCTCTTCCTCCTATATCCTCCTCCTCCCTCTTCCTCCTCCTCCTCCCTCTTCCTCTTCCTCCCTCATCCTTCCTTTTCCTCCTCCTCCTATCTCCTCCTCTCTCCTCCCTTTTCCTCCCCTCCCTCTATCTCCTCCCTCCTCCTCCCTCTTCCTCCTCCTCCCTCCTCATCATTCCTCCTCCACCTCCCCTCCTTCTCCTCCCTCCTCCTTCTCCCTCCTCCTTCTCCCTCTTCCTCCCTCCTCCCTCCTCCTCCTCTCTCCTCCTCCTCCTCCCTCCCTCTCCCTCCCCCTCCTCCCTCCTCCTCCTCCGTTCTCCTCCTCCCTCCTCCTCCCTCCTCCTCCTACTCCCTCGTCCTCCTCCCTCCTCCTCCTCCCTCTCCCTCCTCCATCCTCCTTCTCCCTCCTCCTAATACCTCCTCCTCTCTCCTCCTCCTCTCTACTCGTCCTCCTCCCTCCTCCTCCTCCCTCCTCCTCCCTCCTCCTCCTTCTCCTCTTTCACCCCTCTTCCTCCTTCCTCCTCCTCCCTCCTCCTTCTTCTCTTTTCCACTCTTCCTCCTCCCTCCTCCTCCCTCCTCCTCCCTCCTCCTCCTACTCTCTCTGCCTATCTCTTCCTCCCTCCTCCTCCTCCTCCCTCCTCCTCCCTCCTCCATCCTCCTCCTCCTGCGTTCTCCTCCTCCATCCTTCTCCTCTCTCTTCCTCCTCCCTCCTCCCCCTCCTCCCTCTCCCTCCTCCATCTCCCTCCTTCTCCCTCCTCCTCCTTCCTCCACATCCCTCCTCCTCTCCCCTCCTCCTCCTACCCTCTTCCTCTTGCCCTACCCCCTCTCCCTCCTCTTCCTCCTCCATCCTCCTCCTCCCTCTTCCTCCTCCTCCTCCCTCTTCCTCTCTCCTCCTTCCTTTCCTCCTCCTCCTATCTCCTCCTCTCTCCTCCCTTTTCCTCCCCTCCCTCTATCTCCTCCCTCCTCCTCCCTCTTCCTCCTCCTCCCTCCTCATCATTCCTCCTCCTCCTCCCACTCCTTCTCCTCCCTCCTCCTTCTCCCTCCTCCTTCTACCTCTTCCTCCCTCCTCCCTCCTCCTCCTCTCTCCTCCTCCTCCCTCCTCCTCCCTCCCTCTCCCTCCTCCCTCCTCCTCCTCCTGCGTTCTCCTCCTCCCTCCTCCTCCCTCCTCCTCCTCCCTCTTTCTCCTCCCTCCTCCTCCCCCTCCTCCCTCTCCCTCCTCCATCCTCCTTCTCCCTCCTCCTAATACCTCCTCCTCTCTCCTCCTCCTCTCTACTCCTCCTCCTTCCTCCTCCTCCTTCCTCCTCCTCCCTCCTCCTCCTTCTCCTCTTTCCCCCCTCTTCCTCCTTCCTCCTCCTCCCTCCTCCTTCTTCTCCTCTTTCCCCCCTCTTCCTCCTCCCTCCTCCTACTCTCTCTGCCTATCTCTTCCTCCCTCCTCCTCCTACCTCCTCCTCCCTCCTCCACCCACTTCCTCCTCCTTTTTCTTCTTCTTCTGCTGCTGCTGCCGCCGCTCCATTTACCCAAGTTAATTGTTGGGGGAATATGTAAAGATCTTTCAAGTGCTCTTTCTAATGATTTTTGTCCGTTTATCTAAGGTTGTTCTAACCGCAACCAATAAATGATTAGACAGACAGACAGACAGACAGACAGACAGACAGACAGACAGACAGACAGACAGACAGAGAGGGAGGGACAGACAGATAGACAGACAGATAGATAGTCGGGAACGGGAACGGGAGCTTATATGACTACTTATATGAATTAAATGAGATGCTCCACACCAGGAGCCAGGCGATGCCGGGCAGGGTCAGACAGACAGACAGACAGACAGATAGACAGACAGACAGACAGACAGACAGATAGTCGGTAACGGGAACGGGAGCTTATATGACTACTTATATGAATTAAATGAGATGCTCCACACCAGGAGCCAGGCGATGCCGGGCAGGGTCAGACAGACAGACAGACAGACAGACAGACAGACAGACAGTCAGGAGCGGGAACGGGAGCTAATATGACTACTTATATTAATTAAATGAGATGCTCCCCACCAGGGACTGGGCGAAGCCGGGCCGGGTCTGCTAGTATATATATATATGCTAACCGCCATCATCATAATCACAAGGACGTGCAGAGCACGTTGGATTGATGTAGAGTAGACCATAGTGTAAGATCAATCCATGTGTTCTTCAGAATCCAATGGTCACATTTCTTATGTCATTTAAGCCACATTTGCAAAGGATTTGGTGTGAATTACTGTCAAATACGTCGACAATAACGTAGACACATGCAATGAGCGCAATTTTCTCAAGACTCCTGTGGGTTCGTGCTTTGTGTGCCGCTTACGGCAGGCCGCCAAGCGGAAAGAGACAGCCGTATGGAATAAAACCCGCTACGATGAATTCAATCATTTTGACTTTAATTACGTCAAAACAGTGATGCCGATAAACCGCTACATATTTCTATAGTTCCGACCATGGTCGCGTTATGTCACACCTTGCATATTTCGTGAACGATAACGAAGGTTAGGGAGCCCTCATATTGTTTCTAATCTTCCCCATACACCCCCTGGTCCAACATTTAACATTACAAATAATTGTGAAAAATAATTTCTCTCTTATGCAATCTCTCATACACACACACACTCTCTCTCTCTCTCCCACACACGCGCGCGCGCACACACTCACATATACACACCTTTTCTCACCGGTGTTCTGTCATTCCCACTTATCTATTTATATAATGGCACCTTGCCTGCCGTATTGAGATTGTGCTTTAAAAAACTAAAACTATAACTAAACTAAATAAATTTAGAGTAGGAACATGGAATGTTAGGACATTAAATGAGCTAGAAAAGTTGACCTTCATATGGTTGTGCTAAACATGCTCCTATAGCATTATCCGAAGCATCTGTATATAAAATAAGCTGTTTATCCAAATCTGGATGTGTCAATAGTGGCACTACTGTTAAGCTATGTTTTAAAAACTCAAATGCTCTTTGACACTCATCATTCCACTTAAATCTAGCGTATTTGCCAGTCAGGTTAGTGATGGGCTCTGCTATTTTTGAGAAACCTGGAATGAAACGACGATAGTACCCACATGTACCGATAAAAGCACGAACTTCCTTTACGTTGATTGGAGGAGGCAATTCTTTAATATCCTTTACTTTATCCTGATCTGGTTTAATTCCTTCTCTATCAATAATGTATCCCAGGTACTTAGTTTCTGTTTTTAGAAATTCACATTTACTGAGTTTCAATTTAACATCATGTATTCTTAATCTGTCAAATACTAATTTTACATGTTTCAGGTGGTCCTGTACGTCTCCTGCTGTGTAGATCAAAATGTCATCTATATATGCTAATGCGAACTTTTGCATGCCTTCTAATACTTGATTTATTAATAACATATAGTGAGAAGGCGCAGTTTTGACCCCAAAAGGCATTCGTAAAAATTCGTAAGAACCTGCGTGTGTACAGAAAGCACTTTTCTTTTGAGCATCTGGGGACATAGGGATACACCAAAATCCTGACCTTGCATCCAATGTAGTGAAGAAGGTAGACCCATTAAGTAACCCTAAAATATCGTCGATCACCGGCAATGGATAAGCTACATTCTTAGTGATCTTGTTCAACGCCCTGTAGTCACAGCAGAATCGGTGTGAACCATCGGCCTTGGTCACTATGACAATCGGAGATGACCATTCTGACTTCGATCTTGTTATTATTCCTGCTTTTAACATATCTTCTATTGCCTTTTCGACAATTTCTCTATTCCTTAAGGGAGTTCTATACGGTTTCAAACTAATTGGTGGGTGATTTCCAGTATCTATTTCCATAGTGACTGTTTTGGTCTTCCCCAATTCTAAGTAATTAATTGCAAAAACATATTGATTCTCTTTTACAAGTTTTTCTAATATTTCCTTATTTTCCGGTGGAGCTTTTAACTGTGCTAATAATTCTTGTTCTCTTGTTGTTTTGTCTACTGAATATATTTGAGATGTATGTTTTCTGAATGGATGGATCAATTCATCATTCCGCACGTTCCATCTTCTTCCGCGTCTATTCCTGGTATTGATTCTTTCCATAGGGGTTTCTGAATAATTCATTCTCGGCATTTCTACTCTATCTGTTGTTAATACGCTGTTAGGATCATGTTCTACTTTGGCTATTACACATCCTCTGTACAATTTAATTTCCCTGCCTGTGTTGTTAATAATCATTACTGGAAAAGTTAAGTGTTTATCTAATGTCATTATTCCATCTGGAACTTCTAGACCAGGCTCATCTATTACCTCCCTTTGTAACTCTGTTATTCTAACTGTATGTCCTACTAAATAATACGGATTTCTTTTCACTTTCGCCTGTATCAGATTAACCGTTTGTGGTTTTAAAGTCGTGGACGTTTTAACCTAACCAGTGCTGATATGTGCATGTCCTCTTCTAAATCTACATACACGCCCTTGAATCTTAACTTGTGCAGATCAAAAAAAAAGTCTTACACCATTTTTCAGTAAGAAGTCCCTACCTATAAGCATGTTCCTATTTAACTCTTTAACTACGTGAAAAAGATGTCTTACGTTGATTCCTCCTAATTTGAGATTTATCATTGTTTGGCCAACTACATCTAAATTTTGTCCTGTAACAGAGTGAAGAGTATCATGACTCCTGAATATTTTGCAATTTTTTATTATTTTGTATAAAAAATTTTCTTTGATTACACTAACTTGAGCTCCCGAATCAATTAATGTTCGAATTCTATATTTCCCTATTTCTATTATGCATGAACTGGGGTCCGTTTTATTTATTGAAAATTGTTTGATTTCACCCAGTTGAGACCACTTTCTACTCGTCCTCCTATACTTGTCATTAAAATATTCCTTAATTCTTGGGACCTTGTTATCTTCCCTCCTACCGCAGGTCCTATTCAGTAAGTGGGATTCCGGTTTTCCTGCGTTCTTGGCCTTGTAAAATTCCTCTGTCTACCTTCAAAATTCCTATTTGATCTGTTATTAACATTTCTATTTTGTGTATTCGCCTGAACACGCCTGTTACCACAGAATTTAAAAACGTGTCCGTGTTGACCACAACCCCAACAGACTATATTTGTGTTACCTACCGTTTCTCTTATAGGATTTCTCATTTGTCTTCTTCTATCGTAAGCATTTTCATTACTTCCCTGCAACGTCTGTATTCCTCCTCTTCTATTCCATCCGAACCTTGCTTGTCCGATCTCCATGGGCTCTTCGATCCTATCCTCCCGACTAGTTCCTATTTCTCGTCCTACTCTCAGTCTAAATCTTCGTCTCAAATTCTCTTCCTGTACAGCTATATCCACAGCTTGTGATAATCTCTCAGGGTTTTCTCTCATTAATTTAAACTTCAGTCCATCTGACTTTATACCGTCTACAAAAATCCCGACCAACATTCGTTCCACTTCCTCCCCTCGTACGTTCTGTCCCAGGAATGCCTCCTCAGCTAGGTTAATCAACCTATCACTAAATAATTGCACAGTTTCTCCAGTGTTTTGCTTGGATTGTCTTAACACTGAAAACGCATGCTGAGGGTCTGTGATTTCAGCATACTTGTGGGCCAAGTCATCCTTGAACTGCTCCCATGTCTCATCTACTCTAGCTTCTAATTTTCTTCTAATGTGATCCGAAACCGGTGCTACAGTGGCCTGGTAAGCAATTTCATCTTCTCCTCATCCGTTGCCGCCACCAAGAATGCATGTTTCTCTACCGAAGTCATCCATTTCTTGAAATCTTTCGCCTGTCAACTAAATTTTTCAATCTCCGTCCCTATTCCTTGTTGCTTTATTAATGTGTTGAGTCTGCCTATTGCCGTGCCTACTCCAGTTAAAACCTGTGTTAACGAAATTTGTTCCTCCGCCATGCTGAAATATGCTGAAATAGTTTTGCTATACAAGTTATATAACCAAATTCACAATTATAATTTAGTTAATAGTTATCAATAAGTATACCACTACAGGCGTATTTAAACTAGACAAAGGACGTAAGCAACTGTTTTTCGTCCTATAAAGATCAAGTGTTTTAATTAATTAATTACTTTTACTTAACACACAATGTTATGTTATATTAGTTAAACATCAATTATCTTAAATACCGTTAATGGATGAAATATATCTTCCACGGGTCAAAAGGAAAGTAAGTCCAAATATGCCGACTGAGGATTATGCTTGACAATTGTAGGCTTCACAGAAAAAAAAAACGAGCTATGTCGTGTTCCTCGATTCCATCCTAGAGAAAGGAAACTTCTGGACTCTTCATTTCACCCATTGGCGGGCACATCGGATTTGTGGCTTCTTTTCACCCGAAAAAGGGCACGTCTGGACTTCACCCGAAAAAGGGCACGTCTGGATTTGAAACGGCTCAAGCTGAGAAATGAAGCGATTACAATAGGTTCTCTTCTTCAGCAGGACGGCAACCCATTATGCCCACCCGCGTCCGAAAAGACCAAAGCAAGTAAATCGCATTCTTTGACAGACATCCTGATGAGGTATTGTTTCTCTCAAAGCTCAGGTTAGTTGCGGCTGTTTTATTTTCGAAAGCAAAATTTCTTCAGTCTGGGACAGCTCCTAGTAAATGACCTCACTTCAGGCAGCCAAGGTTAATCTAACGACACAATGACCTTCAAGCAGCTTCCTGACTCAGTCGAACAGGGCAAAATCACAAACAAACTCACAACCATCCACCCCTGGACGGGCTTTTGGTGGTTGCAAGTCTTACTTTTAAGGTGATATTACGAAAAACTGCCATCAAAACTTGAGAAAAGCCGTACAACAGCGATTCATCCATCAAAATCTGAGAAGGTCGTATAACGGCGATTCATTCAACAAAACCTGGGAAGGTCGTATAGCGGCGAATTCATCCAAGCAGAACCTGAGAAGGTCGTATAACAGCGGCGATTGAGTCATCCGATGAAACAGCTGTTGTGGCTCTTTGTTGTCGCAAGCACAACCATTTTGAAGCGTGTTTATTAAAAGTTCTCCGCTGTGCCGTATGCTTCTATTTTCTTCACGTTTTGTCTGCAACAATCTAAGTCCGAAATCCTGGGATAGCGGCACCACATCTGTACTGTAACAGTATAGCGACAGTTATATGGCAGATGTAAACGAAGTCCTGGTTATAATTTCTATATGTTTTATTTGACGGAATACATCATAAAATAATAAAGCAGCATACAAAAGATGTTGTCAATTCAAGGTCCAGCCAGTAACTAACCTCTCTACCCCCCGCGTCACGGCTTGAGCGTCCTTAGTTACGTTTTATGGATGCTCAACCGTGCCTAGTCTTTGCACATCAGCTCCTAAGCTACTAACAGAGATGGTGCTCTGTTACACATGTCCTGGCACCCAGAGACATTTCCTGGCATCCCGAGACCTTTTCAGACACTCAGAGACCTTTCCTAGCACCCGAGACATTTCCTGGCACCCCGAGACATTTCCTGACACCCCGAGCCATTTCCTGGCACCCCAAGACATGTCCTAGGACTCCGAGACATTTCCTTGCACCCCGAGACATTTCATGGCACACCGAGACATTTCCTGGCACTTCGAGACATTCCCACAGACACGAGATAGTACGTGTTCACTGTCTGAACCTTTTGAACCTTTGTACAGAGGGGACAGAACGGTTCGGTGGCTTCCCCCACTTGACCAAGTTGGCAGTTGATGGCAAGACATTGTAGATGTATACCGGTATATTGTTATACAAAACCGGAAGCAGTTACGTATCCTACGGCATGAGATTTAAAACGCCATCTCCTTAAGGCTTGCTGAGACGTCAGATAAGCGCATATAAGAAATTATTTCGGGGTCAGGGACGCTCCTCAGATATTATGCACCATGTGTTCCTACCATACTATTACACACTACTTACTATGACACACGCATTTTCCCCGCCAGCTAATTAACTGTGACCAGGCCATGCAGTTATTCTTCGCTACTTATAGACACACAGTCATTAGGAGGATATATAATGACATCACATCACTGTCTCCCATAGACGAATACACAGAAAAACTACCATTCATATATACAGATATACACAGACACTCAGACAAAGAGATACACAGATATATAGACGGATAGCTAGACAGCCAGATAGATAGCTATATAGAAGGATAGAATCAAACAGTCACGCATGCTCACACACACAGTCAATAGTCAGACAAGTACTGATAATAGTCAGACAAGTACTGATAACACCCCAATGTCACACAAGAACAAAAACTCAGAGAGAGAGAGAGAGAGAGAGAGAGAGAGAGAGAGAGAGAGAGAGAGAGAGAGAGAGAGAGAGAGAGAGAGAGAGAGAGAGAGAGAGAGAGAACCATACATAATATACTAGTCATAGTCGCTGCCACGCCGACCACTGGGTCATACACTCAGCCACGGCGAAAACTGTGTCATACCCTCTGTCACGCCGACCATCGGCATCACTTATCAAGTCAAGCCTTTCCTCTACTCACTCACCCCTTATCAACGAATGGAAACATTTATTTATCCACATTTCCACTCTATCACCTCATCCCTTAACACGGAACAGACGTATTAATTTAGCAACTCCACCACTGGCTCACCCCTTAACAATGATCGAAAGCACTTATCTCGCCTTTCCTCCACTCACCTACCCTTTAACAACGAATGGGAGCCTTTATCTAGCAACTCGTTTGTCTCTTAATAAGGATCGGACGTATTTATCTAGCCACTCAACAAGTCGTCCATCAAAACGATCGGAAGCACTAATCTAGCTACTTCCTCCACTCACCCACCCCTTAACAATGATTGACACTATGCCATACCCGCTACAACTAATAATATCGGCCATTTTTACTATTTTAAGGTTTCCATTTAACGATCTGAAACCGTCTGATGATAGTGTTTAAACCCCGTCCACTAAAGATCACTAATAACTGCTGTCTTTTATTTTCAATTGAAAGATTTTTTAAAAATAAAAAAAAAAACAAAAAAAAAAAAAAAAAAAAAAAACAAATGTAAAAACATCTCGTATATAATTTAACTTTTAGTTCTAACATTTTAACTTTTCAAGCACCAAAAACAGGAAGTAGTTAAGTACCAAATCGCGCGAGATTTGAAAATGTGTTTGTGACTTCACGAGGTGGGCAGTATAACCCACATATAACAAATGCCGTGACCTGGAAGGTTGCCAACCCGAAATACTAACCATTTCGTGCATTTCCTACTACTCATATGATGATGATGATATTGCCGACGTTTAACTACCATATATAGTTTTGGTTCTAAGTAATACTTCAAAACTTTCTCTTTACAATTGACACCCTTTTTTGTGTGTCAGTTTTCCATCTTGCAAGGGCTATATTTTTTTAACATTTTGAAAAAAAAGAAAACCTGCATGATCATTTATTGTGACAGTGTGTGAAGACGACCATCGACGCGGAGGTGACAGAAGCAATGGCCAGGGAAGAAGCTCGCTTCCCACGGCCACAGGCGCCAGGATTTGTGAGGACACGAAACATCTGGTGACCAAGGCTCTCCTCCCTGAGCGAGGGTAGCTTGGGGGCAGACATTTCGCAGGTATAGAACACGGCACAAAGCATAAGACCGAACGCAAGGTATGGAAAGCCACCCGAAGTCATGACCCGATCGGGCACTCCTCCAGTATAAGAAGGTAAAGGAACGAAACATACTGGGAAGGGAGACTGACTAGCAGATTCCCTCTGTCCTGCTTGCTCCACGGCGGTTTTTATCACTGAACACTGATTTGGATTTCATGAACATTGTTTATTGCATCACTTCTCAACAACGAACACAAATGTTTAACTGCCTTTATACACAAACTTAATAGCTTAGCTTTGTTAACAAGCCACATTTACCCTTGCATAAACAAATACATACTTCCTTGACAAAGCATTGTCCCGTCTTATTCACTTCCTTGTCTAACCAGTGTTTGCTTTTTAATTTCATTCCCGTTGTGTGTGTGTGTGTGTGTGTGTGTGTGTGTGTGTGTGTGTGTGTGTGTGTGTGTGCGTGCGTGTGTGTGGCAAATTTATTACAAAAAGTGTTATGGCATAATAGTTAATAATAGCACTTAAAGGGAAAACAACATAAGGCACTTTCATATTAAACAAACATGTAGCGGAGAGGGTGTTCGGACTTACTACAGCCGAATGCCAATGCGGAAAAGATGACACTTTTGATGACGATGAATAAATACAGCATGCAATTCATAAAAGAACAATTTCATGAAAATAGTAGTGAAACCATCTGTACAATTACAAAACATTACAGCGAGCTTCTTCCCTGGCCATTGCTTCTGTCACCTCCGCGTCGATGGTCGTCTTCACACACTGTCACAATAAATGATCATGCAGGTTTTCTTTTTTTTCAAAATGTTAAAAAAATATAGCCCTTGCAAGATGGAAAACTGACACACAAAAAAGGGTGTCAATTGTAAAGAGAAAGTTTTGAAGTATTACTTAGAACCAAAACTATATATGGTAGTTAAACGTCGGCAATATCATCATCATCATATGAGTAGTAGGAAATGCACGAAATGGTTAGTATTTCGGGTTGGCAACCTTCCAGGTCACGGCATTTGTTATATGTGGGTTATACTGCCCACCTCGTGAAGTCACAAACACATTTTCAAATCTCGCGCGATTTGGTACTTAACTACTTCCTGTTTTTGGTGCTTGAAAAGTTAAAATGTTAGAACTAAAAGTTAAATTATATACGAGATGTTTTTACATTTGTTTTTTTTTTTTTTTTTTTTTTTTTGTTTTTTTTTTATTTTTAAAAAATCTTTCAATTGAAAATAAAAGACAGCAGTTATTAGTGATCTTTAGTGGACGGGGTTTAAACACTATCATCAGACGGTTTCAGATCGTTAAATGGAAACCTTAAAATAGTAAAAATGGCCGATATTATTAGTTGTAGCGGGTATGGCATAGTGTCAATCATTGTTAAGGGGTGGGTGAGTGGAGGAAGTAGCTAGATTAGTGCTTCCGATCGTTTTGATGGACGACTTGTTGAGTGGCTAGATAAATACGTCCGATCCTTATTAAGAGACAAACGAGTTGCTAGATAAAGGCTCCCATTCGTTGTTAAAGGGTAGGTGAGTGGAGGAAAGGCGAGATAAGTGCTTTCGATCATTGTTAAGGGGTGAGCCAGTGGTGGAGTTGCTAAATTAATACGTCTGTTCCGTGTTAAGGGATGAGGTGATAGAGTGGAAATGTGGATAAATAAATGTTTCCATTCGTTGATAAGGGGTGAGTGAGTAGAGGAAAGGCTTGACTTGATAAGTGATGCCGATGGTCGGCGTGACAGAGGGTATGACACAGTTTTCGCCGTGGCTGAGTGTATGACCCAGTGGTCGGCGTGGCAGCGACTATGACTAGTATATTATGTATGGTTCTCTCTCTCTCTCTCTCTCTCTCTCTCTCTCTCTCTCTCTCTCTCTCTCTCTCTCTCTCTCTCTCTCTCTCTCTCTCTCTCTCTCTCTGAGTTTTTGTTCTTGTGTGACATTGGGGTGTTATCAGTACTTGTCTGACTATTATCAGTACTTGTCTGACTATTGACTGTGTGTGTGAGCATGCGTGACTGTTTGATTCTATCCTTCTATATAGCTATCTATCTGGCTGTCTAGCTATCCGTCTATATATCTGTGTATCTCTTTGTCTGAGTGTCTGTGTATATCTGTATATATGAATGGTAGTTTTTCTGTGTATTCGTCTATGGGAGACAGTGATGTGATGTCATTATATATCCTCCTAATGACTGTGTGTCTATAAGTAGCGAAGAATAACTGCATGGCCTGGTCACAGTTAATTAGCTGGCGGGGAAAATGCGTGTGTCATAGTAAGTAGTGTGTAATAGTATGGTAGGAACACATGGTGCATAATATCTGAGGAGCGTCCCTGACCCCGAAATAATTTCTTATATGCGCTTATCTGACGTCTCAGCAAGCCTTAAGGAGATGGCGTTTTAAATCTCATGCCGTAGGATACGTAACTGCTTCCGGTTTTGTATAACAATATACCGGTATACATCTACAATGTCTTGCCATCAACTGCCAACTTGGTCAAGTGGGGGAAGCCACCGAACCGTTCTGTCCCCTCTGTACAAAGGTTCAAAAGGTTCAGACAGTGAACACGTACTATCTCGTGTCTGTGGGAATGTCTCGAAGTGCCAGGAAATGTCTCGGTGTGCCATGAAATGTCTCGGGGTGCAAGGAAATGTCTCGGAGTCCTAGGACATGTCTTGGGGTGCCAGGAAATGGCTCGGGGTGTCAGGAAATGTCTCGGGGTGCCAGGAAATGTCTCGGGTGCTAGGAAAGGTCTCTGAGTGTCTGAAAAGGTCTCGGGATGCCAGGAAATGTCTCTGGGTGCCAGGACATGTGTAACAGAGCACCATCTCTGTTAGTAGCGTAGGAGCTGATGTGCAAAGACTAGGCACGGTTGAGCATCCCATAAAAACGTAACTAAGGACGCTCAAGCCGTGACGCGGGGGTAGAGAGGTTAGTTACTTGCTGGACCTTGAATTGACAACATCTTTTGTATGCTGCTTTATTATTTTATGATGTATTCCGTCAAATAAAATATATAGAAATTATAACCAGGACTTCGTTTACATCTGCCATATAACTGTCGCTGTACTGTTACAGTACAGATTTGATGCCGCTATCCCAGGATTTCGGACTTCGATTGTTGCGGACAAAACGTGAAGAAAATAGAAGCATACGGCACAGCGGAGAACTTTTAATAAACACGCTTCAAAATGGTTGTGCTTGCGACAACAAAGAGCCACAACAGCTGTTTCATCGGATGACTCAATCGCTGCTGTTATACGACCTTCTCAGGTTCTGCTGGATGAATTGCCGCTATACGACCTTCCCAGGTTTTGTTGAATGAATCGCCGTTATACGACCTTCTCAGATTTTGATGGATGAATCGCTGTTGTACGGTTTTCTCAAGTTTTGATGGCAGTGTTTCTTAATATCACCTTAAAAGTAAGACTTGCAACCACCAAAAGCCCGCCCAGGGGTGGATGGTTGTGAGTTTGTTTGTGATTTTGCCCTGTTCGACTGAGTCAGGAAGCTGCTTAAGGTCATTGTGTCGTTAGATTAACCTTGGCTGCCTGAAGTGAGGTCATTTACAGGAGCTGTCCCAGACTGAAGAAATTTTGCTTTCGAAAATAAAACAGCCGCAACTAACCTGAGCTTTGAGAGAAACAATACCTCATCGGGATGTCTGTCAAAGAATGCGATTTACTTGCTTTGGTCTTTTCGGACGAGGGTGGGCATAATGGGTTGCCGTCCTGCTGAAGAAGAGAACCTATTGTAATCGCTTCATTTCTCAGCTTGAGCCGTTTCAAATTCAGACGTGCCCTTTTTCGGGTGAAGTCCAGACGTGCCCTTTTTCGGGTGAAAAGAAGCCACACATCCGATGTGCCCGCCAATGGGTGAAATGAAGAGTCCAGAAGTTTTCCTTTCTCTATGATGGAATCGAGGAACACAACACGCTCGTTTTTTTCTGTGAAGCCTACAATTGTCAAGCATAATCCTCAGTCGGCATATTTGGACTTACTTTCCTGTTGGACCCGTGGAAGATATATTTCGTCCATAAACGGTATTTAAGATAATTGATATTTAACTAATATAACATAACATTGTGTGTTAAGTAAAAGTAATTAATTAATTAGAACACTTGATCTTTATAGGACGAAAAACAGTTACTTGCGTCCTTTGTATAGTTTAAATACGCCTGTAGTGGTATACTTATTGATAACTATTAAATAAATTATAATTGTGAATTTGGTTATATAACTTGTATAGCAAAATTATTTCAGCATATTTCAGCATGGCCGAGGAACAAATTTCGTTAACACAGGTTTTAACTGGAGTAGGCACGGCAATACGCAGACTCAACACAGCAATAAAGCAACAAGGAATAGGGACGGAGATTGAAAAATTTAGTGGACAGGCGAAAGATTTCAAGAAATGGATGACTTCGGTAGAGAAACATGCATTCTTGGTGTCGGCAACGGATGAGGAGAAGATGGAAATTGCTTACCAGGCCACTGTAGCACCGGTTTCGGAGCACATTAGAAGAAAATTAGAAGCTAGAGTAGATGAGACATGGGAGCAGTTCAAGGATGACTTGGCCCACAAATATGCTGAAATCACAGACCCTCAGCATGCGTTTTCAGTGTTAAGACAATCCAAGCAAAACTCTGGAGAAACTGTGCAATTATTTAGTGATAGGTTGATTAACCTAGCTGAGGAGGCATTCCTGGGACAGAACGTACGAGGGGAGGAAGTGGAACGAATGTTGGTCGGGAATTTTGTAGACGGTATAAAGTCAGATGGACTGAAGTTTAAATTAATGAGAGAAAACCCTGAGAGATTATCACAAGCTGTGGATATAGCTGTACAAGAAGAGAATTTGAGACGAAGATTTAGACTGAGAGTAGGACGAGAAATAGGAACTAGTCGGGAGGATAGGATCGAAGAGCCCATGGAGATCAGACAAGCAAGGTTCGGATGGAATAGAAGATGAGGAATACAGATGTTGCAGGGAAGTAATGAAAATGCTTACTATAGAAGGAGACAAATGAGAAATCCTATAAGAGAAACGGTAGGTAACACAAATATAGTCTGTTGGGGTTGTGGTCAACACGGACACGTTTTTAAATTCTGTGGTAACAGGCGTGTTCAGGCGAATACACAAAATAGAAATGTTAATAACAGATCAAATAGGAATTTTGAAGGTAGACAGAGGATTTCTACAAGGCCAAGAACGCAGGAAAACCGGAATCCCACTTACTGAATAGGACCTGCGGTAGGAGGGAAGATAACAAGGTCCCAAGAATTAAGGAATATTTTAATGACAAGTATAGGAGGACGAGTAGAAAGTGGTCTCAACTGGGTGAAATCAAACAATTTTCAATAAATAAGACGGATCCCAGTTCATGCATAATAGAAATAGGGAAATATAGAATTCGAACATTAATTGATTCGGGAGCTCAAGTTAGTGTAATCAAAGAAAATTGTTTATACAAAATAATAAAAAAATTGCAAAATATTCAGGAGTCATGATACTCTTCACTCTGTTACAGGACAAAATTTAGATGTAGTTGGCCAAACAATGATAAATCTCAAATTAGGAGGAATCAACGTAAGACATCTTTTTCACGTAGTTAAAGAGTTAAATAGGAACATGCTTATAGGTAGAGACTTCTTACTGAAAAATTGTGTAAGACTTTTTTTTTTGATCTGCACAAGTTTAGATTCAAGGGCGTGTATGTAGATTTAGAAGAGGACATGCACATATCAGCACTGGTTAAGGTTAAAACGTCCACGACTTTAAAACCACAAACGGTTAATCTGATACAAGCGAAAGTGAAAAGAAATCCGTATTATTTAGTAGGACATACAGTTAGAATAACAGAGTTACAAAGGGAGGTAATAGATGAGCCTGGTCTAGAAGTTCCAGTTGGAATAATGACATTAGATAAACACTTAACTTTTTCAGTAATGGTTATTAACAACACAGGCAGGGAAATTAAATTGTACAGAGGATGTGTAATAGCCAAAGTAGAACATGATCCTAACAGCGTACTAACAACAGATAGAGTAGAAATGCCGAGAATGAATTATTCAGAAACCCCTATGGAAAGAATCAATACCAGGAATAGACGCGGAAGAAGATGGAACGTGCGGAATGATGAATTGATCCATCCATTCAGAAAACATACATCTCAAATATATTTAGTAGACAAAACAACAAGAGAACAAGAATTATTAGCACAGTTAAAAGCTCCACCGGAAAATAAGGAAATATTAGAAAAACTTGTAAAAGAGAATCAATATGTTTTTGCAATTAATTACTTAGAATTGGGGAAGACCAAAACAGTCACTATGGAAATAGATACTGGAAATCACCCACCAATTAGTTTGAAACCGTATAGAACTCCCTTAAGGAATAGAGAAATTGTCGAAAAGGCAATAGAAGATATGTTAAAAGCAGGAATAATAACAAGATCGAAGTCAGAATGGTCATCTCCGATTGTCATAGTGACCAAGGCCGATGGTTCACACCGATTCTGCTGTGACTACAGGGCGTTGAACAAGATCACTAAGAATGTAGCTTATCCATTGCCGGTGATCGACGATATTTTAGGGTTACTTAATGGGTCTACCTTCTTCACTACATTGGATGCAAGGTCAGGATTTTGGTGTATCCCTATGTCCCCAGATGCTCAAAAGAAAAGTGCTTTCTGTACACACGCAGGTTCTTATGAATTTTTACGAATGCCTTTTGGGGTCAAAACTGCGCCTTCTCACTATATGTTATTAATAAATCAAGTATTAGAAGGCATGCAAAAGTTCGCATTAGCATATATAGATGACATTTTGATCTACACAGCAGGAGACGTACAGGACCACCTGAAACATGTAAAATTAGTATTTGACAGATTAAGATTACATGATGTTAAATTGAAACTCAGTAAATGTGAATTTCTAAAAACAGAAACTAAGTACCTGGGATACATTATTGATAGAGAAGGAATTAAACCAGATCAGGATAAAGTAAAGGATATTAAAGAATTGCCTCCTCCAATCAACGTAAAGGAAGTTCGTGCTTTTATCGGTACATGTGGGTACTATCGTCGTTTCATTCCAGGTTTCTCAAAATAGCAGAGCCCATCACTAACCTGACTGGCAAATACGCTAGATTTAAGTGGAATGATGAGTGTCAAAGAGCATTTGAGTTTTTAAAACATAGCTTAACAGTAGTGCCACTATTGACACATCCAGATTTGGATAAACAGCTTATTTTATATACAGATGCTTCGGATAATGCTATAGGAGCATGTTTAGCACAAACCATATGAAGGTCAACTTTTCTAGCTCATTTAATGTCCTAACATTCCATGTTCCTACTCTAAATTTATTTAGTTTAGGTTATAGTTTTAGTTTTTTAAAGCACAATCTCAATACGGCAGGCAAGGTGCCATTATATAAATAGATAAGTGGGAATGACAGAACACCGGTGAGAAAAGGTGTGTATATGTGAGTGTGTGCGCGCGCGCGTGTGTGGGAGAGAGAGAGAGAGTGTGTGTGTGTATGAGAGATTGCATAAGAGAGAAATTATTTTTCACAATTATTTGTAATGTTAAATGTTGGACCAGGGGTGTATGGGGAAGATTAGAAACAATATGAGGGCTCCCTAACCTTCGTTATCGTTCACGAAATATGCAAGGTGTGACATAACGCGACCATGGTCGGAACTATAGAAATATGTAGCGGTTTATCGGCATCACTGTTTTGACGTAATTAAAGTCAAAATGATTGATTCATCGTAGCGGGTTTTATTCCATACGGCTGTCTCTTTCCGCTTGGCGGCCTGCCGTAAGCGGCACACAAAGCACGAACCCACAGGAGTCTTGAGAAAATTGCGCTCATTGCATGTGTCTACGTTATTGTCGACGTATTTGACAGTAATTCACACCAATCCTTTGCAAATGTGGCTTAAATGACATAAGAAATGTGACCATTTGGATTCTGAAGCACACATGGATTGATCTTACACTATGGTCTACTCTACTCAATCCATACGTGCTCTGCACGTCCTTGTGATTATGATGATGGCGGTTAGCATATATATATATACTAGCAGACCCGGCCCGGCTTCGCCCAGTCCCTGGTGGGGAGCATCTCATTTAATTAATATAAGTAGTCATATTAAGCTCCCGTTCCCGCTCCTGACTGTCTGTCTGTCTGTCTGTCTGTCTGTCTGTCTGTCTGACCCTGCCCGGCATCGCCTGGCTCCTGGTGTGGAGCATCTCATTTAATTCATATAAGTAGTCATATAAGCTCCCGTTCCCGTTACCGACTATCTGTCTGTCTGTCTGTCTGTAATGTCTATCTGTCTGTCTGTCTGTCTGTCTGACCCTGCCCGGCATCGCCTGGCTCCTGGTGTGGAGCATCTCATTTAATTCATATAAGTAGTCATATAAGCTCCCGTTCCCGTTCCCGACTATCTATCTGTCTGTCTATCTGTCCTGTCCCTCCCTCTCTGTCTGTCTGTCTGTCTGTCTGTCTGTCTGTCTGTCTGTCTGTCTGTCTGTCTGTCTAATCATTTATTGGTTGCGGTTAGAACAACCTTAGATAAACGGACAAAAAGCATTAGAAAGAGGCACTTGAAAGAATCCCCATTCCATTTACCTACCGGGCTATTCCCCCCCCACAATTACCTTGGAGTAGTACATGGTACGCGGGCGGCAGCCAGCACGCCAGCCACACGACATCAGGAAAATAATATGAGGTCTACTGTAATGTTTTGGTTCGGCTCTAAGGCGGTAAGGAGGGAGTGTACTTGACTGAGTTAGGCCGCGCTGGTAAAGTATGTGATGACTCGATGGTACTTACCACTAGGTTTGTCTACTCGCAGCACACTTCGATTCAATGAGAGCTGGGGAAGGACTGCCACACTCGGTGATTAAAGGATTTATATCAGAGAGTTAGGATGTAGGACGTGCGTAAGAGGGGGGCCAATAGGCGAAGTCGGCGGATTGGTCTCGTAGGAAGATAGGATTATTACCCCGGAGGCTGAGTAGAGAGGAGCTGATAGAGATGATGTATTATGATTCGGTTAGCCTTAGGGCATGCTAGTATGTCTTCTTTCGTCTTGTGCGAGGATTTTGTTTGTAGTCTTACCAGTATCAAAAGGGGAGGAGGATTGAAGAAGTTACGTCAGCACTGTTGTGTACTATAAGTGTGACCGGCATTATTGATGATACTTGCGGGCCGCTGTATGCTCGTGTAAGTGTCATGCGGCTTTATTATTATGGTTTCGGGAGGCGGGATGGTGTAGGAGTATTCTTTGCGATTTAGGATGATGTGATTTGATGTGATTGGAGTAGATTACAGATATTTCTTAAGGCTTTGTGCTGAGGTGATAAGTAGGTGGTGTCGTGGCGATAAACAGTATTGTTTTGGTGAAGGTCTCCTATGGGGGGGGGGGGGGTGATAGATGATTCGTGCTGTGGGTCATGCTTGTCATGAGTTGGATTGAGCTTAAGTGGTGCGGGGGGAGGTGGGCGGATAAGAAGGGCGCAAATACACACAATGAATGGGGACGGCTGAAAAATAATACTCAAGATCGGGTCGCGGGAGTGATCTTGTAGAGGAGATATATGCGAGTTAGTGTGTTGAATCGTGGGGCAGGAGATGGGGGGTTGTAAACAGGAGTTTAGCCCGGTGGTTGCTGCTGGTCGTGGGTCGTTGTCCTGTGCTTACTGATCATTGTAGATAGTCTTCTATCTGGCATATGTTGTTGTGAGCAGGCCAAGCGATTGTGGCGTAGGTTTTCTTAGTGATGAACAAGGTAGTTAGATCTGAGTTGCCTCCTGCGTCCTGACGTAAATGAAGTGATAGCGACTTCGTTACTAGTCGTATGAGTGGGTTCGAGCGCTGACTGAGAGGGCTCCTTATTTAGACCGTCTCACTTCGGAGTAAATTTGCGGTTTTTAGTACCTCTGTGTAGTGTTTGTATTTTGCCGCCTCGGACGCGGGTTAGGTAGTCTGCTGATGGGGTCGACGTTAGTCTTATGTGGCAGTACACCACTGCTTATGAGTTGGTATGCCTTTAATGTGCGTTGCGCTTGATAAACCGACTGTAGCGGTAGGGAGGTGTTTGTTCTCTGTTTAACTTTGGGCGTTGGCTGCTATAGTACTAGGATAACACTTCTGTCTTGTATTATAAACAGGCAACTATGCAGGTACTTATTATATGTTATGATTCTATGAACAAGCTATATTTAATTATTTTTCGTTATTCTTTCTTCATCATAATCTTCACTCTGATCATATTTTTTTTATTAATCTTCCTTTATTTAATTCATACTTGCATAAAAACTTATTTATTTATCTTTTTCTTTCTTCATCATTTCTACCTCAGAATCACATTGATTTGTAAGTATCGTGTTTTATCTGCTCTTCTTAAATTCTACTATTTTTTAACACTTCTTAGAATCGCTTTTTCGACTTTCTTGTTCAAACAATGCTGTGCACTGGCGCTATCCCATTATTCTTT